>JASPKZ010001204.1:1352500-1810000 GCA_030220185.1 Diploptera punctata | reverse complement strand
GCAATAACTGATAAAATGGATACATATAGACAAAAATGGAAGCAACACATAGACAGAATGAATGAAGATAGATATCCAAAACAAAAAACAAAATACAAACCTAAAGGCACCCGAGATGTGGGCAGACCTAGAAAGAGATGGGCTGAAGTCGGAACGGGTCAACAGACCTAATCCATGAATGCAGATGATGATGATTTTTTCTTTGTGGTAATTATTCACATACTTAAACAATGAACTGCGTGTTTTTCGGTTTTTTATTTTAATTGGCGTAGATGGTACGGAGGCAAAGAATCCCCAAAAAAGTCTTCCTCTACGGTGACTCGAACCAGATAGTTCGCTACGACGCGGGACTGAAAAGGCAATCTAATCTAAACTGGGGTAAAACTATTTACTGGGGCTATTTAACTCACGCCCCAAATGGCAGTCAATGACCAATCACATTTCAATGAATTTTGATTTACAATCAATCACAGTCGTTTTTCATCTCGATTTTATCACTTTCATTTTATCAAGTGGCTCCCAGATTCTATGTATAGTGCACGAATGTAATCACATTCTGCTTGCGAGATATAATAGAAAAACATTCGCAGCAATTGATTATACCACAAAAAAAAAGAAAAAAAAAAGAAACCGCTGTTTGCACTTTCTCAAACATATTATTTCCCAGGAATTAACGTTGCAGAAAAATATAATTGCATATTTACATCACAGAGACTTTTGATGTCCCTACTCCTTTCAAAAAACGTTAAGCTGAAAATATATAAAACTATTATTCTACTAGTTATATTATATGGGTGCGAAACATGGACTCCTACTTTAAGGGAGGAAAGGAGATTACGAGTATTTGAGAATAAAGTTCTTAGGAAAATTTTTGGACCGAAGAGAGATGAACAGACAGGTGAATGGAGAAGACTACATAACAATGAACTACATGGTCTTTATAGGAAGCCAGATATAATAAGAACAGTTAAGTCCCGTAGACTGCGATGGGCAGGACATGTTGCGCGTATGGCGAATGAAAGACGTGCATGGAAGCTTCTTGTAGGAAAGCCAGAAGGAAAACGCCCAGTTGGTAGACCAAGAATGAGGTGGGAGAACAACATTAACTATGATTTGAGGGAAGTAGATTATACAGGGAATGATTGGAAAGCATTAGCTCAGGATAGGGCTGTATGGAGAGCTTATGTCCGTGCGACCATGAACCTACGGGTTCGATAGTGCCAGTGAGTAAGTAAGTATTTACATCACAGGACATCAGAGATTAATTAATAACCTGTAATGATATGTTTATTTTTTTCTCCACTAGGGTGCATTCTTACAATATTACGATACTATTTGCAATAAATATGATCCGGTTGCAGTGATGAACAAATGAAACATAACGTTTCTCATTTGTTTTCAAACATCCCCGTTTACATTAAATATATAAATATTTTAAAATAAATATATTTAAATAACGATTTATGAGTAAACAGCTTAATTTTATTCGTTAAATAGTCCTAACAAATGCCACTATGGATTTCCAAATTCTCTAGATAATTTGGAAATCACTCGTGGCATTACTTATGACTATTTAACTCGTGCCCCAAATGGGAGTCAATGACGAATCACATTTCAATGATTTTTTTATTTACAACCAATCACAGTCGTGTTTGGCCTAGAATTTACCAACTAAAGTTTATCATAATAAAGAAAACACCTCATTTTTAACATTCTGAATAGGTCATAGCATTATGTTGCAGTGACTAACTCTCGAAGAAATACGGCTACCAGATTGTATATATAGTGCATGAATGTCAACACATAGTGCATGCGGGATTTAATATAAAAACAGTTGTAGCAATTTATTATACCACCAAAAAAAGAAACCACTGTTTGCATTTTTTTAAATGTATTTTTTACCAGGTAATAACATTCCAGATAAATATAATTGTCATATTTACATCATAGGACATCAGAAATGAGTTAATATACAGTTGATGTGTTAAATTTTTTCTGCACTAGAGTGCATTCTTACAACATTGCGTTCCTTTGGCAATAAATAATATGATCTGTTTGCAGTGACGAACAAAACAAGCAAATGAAGCGTACCAATCGTTTCTAATTTGTTTTCAAACATCGCCGTTTACATTAAATATATAAATATTTTAAAATAACTATAGTTAAATAATGATTTGTGAGTAAACAGCTTAATTTTATTCGTTAAATAGTCCTAACAAATGCCACTCTTGATTTCCAAATTCTCACAAGTAATGCCGCGAGTGATTTCCAATTTATCTAGAGAATTTGGAAATCAAGAGTGGCATTTGTTAGGACTATTTAACGAATAAAATTAAGCTGTTTACTCACAAATCATTGTTTAACTATAGTTGTTTTAAAATATTTATATATTTAATGCAAACGGCTATGCTTGAAAAATCAGAAATGTGAGGTTATGTTCATTCACTGCTGCTTGATCATATTATTTATTGCCAAATAAGATCGCAATATTGTAAGAGTGCACCCAAATAGAGAAATAATGAAACACATCAAACTATATATCATAGTCAACATTACGGGTTATTCATTTATTTTTTTTAGTAAACAACTCAGTTGAAGGGGTGTCTCCTTGAAGTTCTAAAATATTAACTTATTTTTTGTTTACAAGACCAATATTTTACTTAAATTATTATAACTATTATTAATGTTAATACCTTTATATATATATATATGCATTACTTTTTTTTGAAAATCAAGGAATCTTTTCATTATTTGCTATATTCATTGTATTTGTTGGAGAAAAATTATGCTTTGACCTGTTCAGAACATTAAAAAGGAGGAGCTTTCTTTATCGCAAAAGCAGGAGCTGGTAAAAGGAAATCGATAAAGAGCGGAGTGAAACACGACTATCATTGGTGTGAAACAGAATTCATTGAAACGTGATTGGTCATTGACTAAACATTTGTGGCATGAGTTATATAGTCTAGATAAATTCACTCCTCACTTCGTGAGTCGTGAATTTATCGATAATTTGGAAATCACTCGTGGCATTACTTATGATAAAATGAGCTGATTAAAAAGACAGGTTTAAGTGGCGAATAACCTGTAGAATTAATTCAGGGGAGCATCACTGTGCTAGGAGGGGAGGGGGGAACGCAATGCAATCATTCCGTTGATCAAACATGTATGTTTTCAGTTAGTGAACAACACAAAAATAATTCGTATCGTGGGACTGTATTGTATAATGCTACATATCAATTACTGTGTCATAGAACACAAATTACAGGTGCAACCAATTGCAATGCAGCGGCTAAAAAGCATTACAATTAAATCTCGCAATGTAATTTCATGCTCCAACGATCAAAATCATATCAAATTGAACACATACACAGGCTCAGATACATTTCAATAATGTTTGCGTGTGTGTTGCCGCGCCGCAGGAAATATTAGCAAGAAAACTCAAACTCCAGGTGTGTTCAACTGTTTGTCAACTGATCATGAGAAGTTAATTAAAAATGACCAAGTGCAATCATACACTTTTCACATTGAATTATTGTCATTTCACGATTTGATCAACTGTGATAAAAATCCAATCATTTCCAAAAGCAAAAAAAAAAAAAAAAAAAAAAAATGTCCACATACACCAACCCTAGCACACTTGTTTACAGTTTATTTTTTCACTTCATTTGATTTACAATTGAAATCGAAACGTGTTTAGGGCACCATCACAGAGACAAATATTCAGTCACAATATTTGTATTACGTCTGTATTTTTTTTATTATTACCCGAAAACCTTCTCTTCTCCCCTCTTCAATTTCAGTTCAGTGATTCCGCCATATTGATGACGTAACCGATGTTTATTAACAGTTGAACGAATCTATGCCAGCAGCGCCTCATGTGGGCCTCAAGGGAAAAACGCCCACTTTTTTTTTCTGGAAATTTTCGCTGATTGCCATGTTAGTGTGTATCAGACCTCCGACATACCCTCAATTAATTTGACGGTATGAGCACAGAGAGAGACGATGGAATCCCCTCAGGTAAAAGTCCTTATATACACACAAACACAGCTGATGGATTCGTCAACTGATGTTCAATAAAGTACTTTGCATTATTTTTTTTAAACAAAAAAAAATAATGAATCAGTTTAGCTTCCTTCCGAGTTGGCTTTGAAATGCTGTCAGAAACATTCGAGACAGTTACATCAAACGCTTGGTGTCTCGTCAGCTACAATGGGTGGTGGACGTTTCCTATCGGCCTATTTAAGCGATTCGTCGAATAAAAGTAAATTAAAAACTTTTTTTTTCGATGCACAAAAAGCTAATAACAGACTTATGCCCGTAGGGTGCTTCCTAACTGTGAAAACATACACTGATTTTATAGAAATACAAGCAAAGGCTATGTTCTATCTTACTTAAAAACTTCTATATCACAGCAAACATATCGATCTCCGTGGTCTAGGGGTTAAGTTCTTTGCCTCTAATCCCGAGAGTCGCGGTTCAAACCCGGCGGGATCCAAGGATTTTTAGGATAGAAAATTTCAAGGAATAAGTCCTCCGGGAGGGAATTGAAGCCGAGATCACGAGTCTGAAGATTTTAGGGCTCGTAAAAAAAAACCTTAAGCCCAAAGTAGTGCCTCTCAGCAAAATGTAACCGACATTTATCTTCTTCTTCTTCTACTACTACAAGGTTTAGGCTATGCAGCCTGTTCCGGCGAAGTTAAAAGTGGAGTCCATCTTCTACGTGGTCGGCCAACATCTCTTGTTCCTCTGGGATTATACAGGAAGGTTCTTTTTGGTGTTCTTTCGTTGTTCATTCCCATTAAGTGTTCTGTCCATTTCTTATTATTTTCGCTGATTTTATCTTCAAATTTATATATATTTAATTCTTCTCGTATAGTTTCATTCCTTATTCTATCCGCTCTTGTGCATCCTTTCACATTACGTAAAAACAGCATTTCCGCAGTCTGTATCCTGCTTTTATCCCTTGATTTCATTATGCAATTTTCACTTCCATACAACAACAAAGGAACAGCCATTGTTTTATATAAAACATTGTCCTTTTCTTGCCTGGTCCATCATCAGTGTTTCCGTCCGGCATTGTCCTTCGCTTTTTAATAATAGAAGATTCATCTGGCCGCCTTACAAGGGCTGCGCAGATATAGTTGGGTGGTGGGATTGCCACCTTACAGCCTCCCAACTTGCTTCAGCTTTGTTTTTAGGGTGCCTTCCCTTAGGTAGATTGCCTTCTCTTCGGCTCTGAGCTCTACCTGCCCATTATAGCCGCCCAATCTGGAACAGACGCTATGCTGATTTTGGTTCACCCCGGGTATTTCATTTCCCCGGTACCACCTATATTTAGGAGGCATTCCCCTATCCACCACCTGGGGAGGCGCCCGATAGGGGATCAGCAACCCCTCACGACATTTATCATCCACGTAATATCTTAGTTATTTACTAGATATCTCTTGATGGCGATGTGCTAACCACATGCCACTCGCTGACATCCATAGGGAACAAAGCATAAGTGAATTATCACTAGTAAAATTCGTATCAAATTCCGTTGAGGTGAAGTCATATGATGAAAGTTTTAAATTGTACCTGTTGGTAGGTGCCGTCGTCCTCAACTTTGTTAAAATATTGTATATAACATTAACTGGAGCGCTTTCGGAAGTTATCTTCGCAACCCCTCACGACATTTATCATCCACGTAATATCTTAGTTATTTACTAGATATCTCTTGATGGCGATGTGCTAACCACATGCCACTCGCTGACATCCATAGGGAACAAAGCATAAGTGAATTAATACTAGTAAAATTCGTATCAAATTCCGTTGAGGTGAAGTCATATGATGAAAGTTAAAAATTAAATTGTACCTGTTGGTAGGTGCCGTCGTCCTCAACTTTGTTAAAATATTGTATATAAAATTAACTGGAGCGCTTTCGGAAGTTATCTTCCATCTTCTGCGGGTTGAGCTTCCGTTACTTGTTGTTGTTGTTGTGGACGACGGCACCTACCAACAGGTACAATTTAATTTTTAACTTTCATCATAAGTGAATTAGCTTGGTTATCTAGCAAAATCGGGCTATTAGGACTGGGAGTTCACCAGAAACGAAAATGTAAAAATCGCTATAGTGAAGTGATCCCACAACAGACCCGGAGGCACTTGGGGTAGTACAAGGTTAACGCTACCACTTTTTCTAGACTATCGGCACTTTATGTCAGCCGGGTTGTCAGCCCTGCGTGACGGCCTCCTTTACCCCAGAACAAGCGTCTGGTACTCATTTCCGTTAGAGGCTGAATCGACCCCAGGGCCATAGTGCCGCCAGAGGGTTTGGGTCAGTTTAAAAATCCTGACCCCAACGGGACTTGAACCCTCGACCCTCCGGCTTGTAGTGCAGTGCCTTAACCACTACGCTACGGCGTGCCCCAAAAAATCGCTATAGCGGTCCCAATTTTCGATGGTTGAAAAAAAAACTCGATATATATTATGCTATAAAATAAACCGATGAATATATTTTACAAAATAGATTAAATCCGGCTATTAGAAGTAGGGGTTTACAAGAAACCTGAAATTAAAAATGTTTCTAGCAACAGTAATGCTTGGTTCGTCGAAACATATGCCTTTTAATTAATCCTTAAAGAAATTTATCCTAAATACATTAGTTTAATTAATGTATTATTTACAACGGTGTCAAATTATAAGTATTTCTTTGGGTGCGAAACATGGACTCTTACTTTAAGGGAGGAAAGGAGATTACGAGTATTTGAGAATAAAGTTCTTAGGAACATTTTTGGACCAAAGAGAGATGAACAGACAGGTGAATGGAGAAGACTACATAACAATGAACTACATGGTCTTTATAGGAAGCCAGATATAATAAGAACAGTTAAGTCCCGTAGACTGCGATGGGCAGGACATGTTGCGCGTATGGGGAATGAAAGACGTGCATGGAAACTTCGTGTAGGAAAGCCAGAAGGAAAACGCCCAGTTGGTAGACCAAGAATGAGGTGGGAGAACAACATTAACTATGATTTGAGGGAAGTAGATTATACAGGGAATGATTGGAAAGCATTAGCTCAGGATAGGGATGTATGGAGAGTTTATGTCCGCGCGGCCATGAACCTACGGGTTCGATAGTGCCAGTGAGTAAGTAAGTAAGTAAGTTAAATTATAAGCAATATGCAAACAGGTAATAGCTTACCGTTATGTATTATTTATTTAGGCATAATTTTATCACTCACCTCACGATCATCTTCTTAGACTAGTTTCTGAACTTTATTCGGTTTCATTGTCAGTATTTTATGTTTTTCCTTTATAGACTTGAGTTGTCTTTAAATTATTATTTTTTTTAGAAATTAACACTATGATTTAAGTCCACCACTATGGTCTCGAGATAGCGTATTGCCTTGTCACGCAGCGGGCTCGGGTTCGATCTCCGGTCGGGACAGTTTCCTGGGTGCGGTTTTTATCGGGGTTTTTCCTGGCCTGTAGGACAAATGTCAGGAAACTTTAAGGTCCAAAAGGTCCCTGAACATCATATGGCCTTCGCAATCATCATCAGGACATGTCTATACTCTGAATCTTACACAATATCTATGACTAGAGCATGGAACTCACTTCCCAGTCATGTCAGGGACTGTCAATCGCTATCATTATTTAAATCCAAATTAACTGATATCTTAAGTTCGACACAATGAAAACATTAACTGCATAGCAACTACAGTATATAGAGCATTCCATTAATAATCATATAGGAAGCTACTTACTTTATTTTATACCATTTTAATTGCATTATATTCTATGTTTTTGTTAGTATTAGCTAGTATTAGATCACATCATCATTGTATTTTGTTTAGTCTGTATTTTAATAATATTTTAAAATTGTAATATGTATTTAATTTCTGTATAATTCTACTATTCGCTGGTTGAGTGGAAGAGAAGGCCTTATGACCTTAACTCTGCCAGCTAAAATAAAGCATTATTGTTATTATTATTATTATTATTATTATTATTATCATTAAAATTCACCTTAGATTAAGCTTAGGATTAGGGACTCTCCTGGCGCACCACTATCATCATCACCCATCATATCATCGGGGCAACATATCCCCACCTTCCAGGCGCCACAACCTCAGAAGTGGGTTACAATTATGCCAATGTCAGGAGAGAAGACCAGAAATGTCCAAAAAGGACAAACTGCGGCATTAAAAAACACTATAATTTATTATTTATTTAGGTAGATTATTTGTTTTCACTCAAGTCCAGTACTTTTAAACAAGCTGGCATTTTAAATTGAGTTCCTCCTAATTTCACACCGCCGTATAGGCAAAGGGTTAGCAGTGGATCCCTTACAGTTAGCAAAAAAAAGAAAATACCCATCAAGAGGTAGAGATACCTCAGAATCGGCACACTGGAGGACTTATTGTTGCCGTCACAAAAAAAAGAGAAGAGTTTCTCCACTTTAACAAAACAAATATATATTCCGTAAACCGGAAAATGGGGACGATAATTTCTTTTTATTGATGAATTCCTTAGTTTACGCAGTTCCTGCGTAACGCACTATTTATACATAAATTAATGAGAAAATGTTCAGTGAAAGAAAAGAAGGTTGTGAGAAATATTTTTACTGATGTTAGTATTCCAGTTGTAGATGGACAATGGCAGAGTTAGAATGAGAGAGGAGGCCCCCAAAGTGGTGTCCATGACAGCAAGATAGATCCCCACATTGCCCATCGATCACTCCCAACTTATGCATTGTTTAAGAGCTAGGAAAATCTGCTAACATTTGTACGGAATATACTGCCGCACACATTTGTCGCTACGCAGACTGCCGTCAAGAAAAGATGGGCTTCTTCCTCTTCGCACGCCCATCTGTTTATGACCTTCAAAACAACATAAACAACACGAAAAACAAGAGTAATATTTAAAAATATTACAGAAAAAATATATAAATGAATGTATGTCTTATTAAATTAATGTTGGGAAGTAAACATAAGTAATGCCACGAGTGATTTCCAAATTATCGATAAATTCACGACTCACGAAGTGAGGAGTGAATTTATCTAGAGAATTTGGAAATCAAGAGTGGCATTTGTTAGGACTATTTAACGAATAAAATGAAGCTGTTTTCTCACAAACCATTATTTAACTATAGTTATTTTAAAATATTTATATATTTAATGTAAACGGCGATGTTTGAAAACAAATGAGAAGCAATTGGTAAGCTGCATCTGCTTCTTTTGTTTATCACTGCAACCAGATCATACTATTCATTGCCAAAGGAACGCAATATTGTAAGAATACCCTCTAGTCGAGAAAAAATGAAACACATCAAACTGTATATTAATTTATTTCTGATGTCGTATGATGTAAATATGACAATTATATTTTTCTGGATTATTACCTGGGAAAAAATACATTTAAGAAAGTGCAAACAGTGGTTTCTTTTTTTGGTGGTATAATCAATTGCTAAAAATGTTGACATATATGCACTATGTATACAATCTGGTAGCCGTATTTCTTATAGGCTCAGTCACTGCAAAATAACGGTCAGACCTGTTCAGAATATTAAAAAGGAGGAGCTTTGTTTAATATGGTAAATATAACACTGATAAATATTTCGTGAAACAGGGGTAGAGTTGGTTGTAAAACAGAAATCATTGAAACGTGATTGGTCATTGACTCCCATTTGGGGCATGAGTTAAATAGTCATTACAATTCATCGGAGAATATTTTGTTTAAACAACTCACCTTATAGGATTCATGCTTCCATGATACCGCGGTTTCAAACACAGTCGTGTTCATCCTCAGCCATAACTCCGACTGACGAAATTCTTCGGGCGTCAACTGTTCTATTGTCGCCACCTTCAGTGCTGTCATCTATGGTTGAATTTATGAACTTCAAAATCAAAGTAATTCCGCTAGGGATATCAAAATTCATTCATCTATCTTTATTTTTCTGAATGTACGAGTATATTCTCTCCCAAACTGTCAATTCCAAAGGCTTCTCTACTTGTTTTAAAAGTTTAGCTTCTCTTCAAATTTTATGATGTTCTAATAAACTATGTGCAGCAATTGAAAAATCTGCAATCTAGGTGTCTATGTTTCTGAAAGAACTTAGCCATCACACATTGTAGCAAAGCCGCACTGACATAAGCTCTCCATACATTCCTATCCTCAGCTAATGTTTTGCAATTACCTCCAGAAAATTTTCCTCGCTGGAACGGGACATCCAATTTTATATCAACATATACTTCGATTCTTTAGACATCCAGAAGTTTACATTTTAATTCTACCCGGATTTGGGATAATTTAAGATAAATTTTAAATAATGATTTGTGAGTAAACAGCTTAATTTTATTCGTTAAATAGTCCTAACAAATGCCACTCTTGATTTCCAAATTCTCTAGATAAATTCACTCCTCACTTCGTGAGTCGTGAATTTAGAACTTGGAAATCACTCGTGGCATTACTTATGAAAATGCATAACTGTTTCTATGAATATATTATTTCATCTTGGACCTGTTTGGCGTACATGGATAACTCTTCCGGCAGCAATGCTATTGTCGGCAAGTACGCATGTCATTTAAGTACGCAAGCCACTCCACACGATATGGTAAAGATACCATTGAGAGGTATTAACATATATTTCGTATTTCAAATAATATTGTATTAAATAGCTAAGTACAAATTTGTTATTAATTTTTCTGAAATATTTTAGACAATAAAAAGAGGTGATTAAGATTTTGAAATGTTTCATTTTAATCTCCTTATTGTAACATTTGACAATGTTAACAATCGCCTTTGATTGTCTAAAATAATTGAGGGAATCCGCAGGTAGTGACAGAGGAAGTACAATTGTGGGAGAGAGCGTGCTACAATATTCCACATGCAGTAACATAATAATTGGCCTTTTCACCACAATCTATTGACATATTTGTTGCTAGTTTGTTATTGAATTCTGGTATTGCAGATATTATAAATTGTTGTAATTACATTTGCTGTTGGATAAAACGCAGTTGGAATCAAAGCATTTTGTCTGTGCATCAGGAGTGATTGTGCTCTCAGGGTTTTGGTCCTATTAACAGAGTCAGGCTTATTCAGTCACACGTGTTCCGCTTTTGCAGAAAACACTCATGTTAAACTCATTCAATTATCGAACCCACTAATTAGATTATTCAATCTAATAACTAATTTGTTGGCATATTTAAGTTAATTCCTTTCTTTTTCATCTTTATTTCTTTACCTTAGTTTGATCTTTACCTCTGCAGGTATAGTCGGTTCAGTCATTTAGTTCACAAGCGGCATCAAATGCAACTGTTTTCATTGGTTAAAAAAAGAACATTGTTACTGTCAGGTAGATCCGGGGAGTCATTAGAGGCTTCTAAGACGCCGCTCCAATAACCAAAAACTGAAAACAGTTCTCTGCCAATCATGTCTTCGCATTTTTACACGCTTTGTATAAGCTTGACCTGTATCTATCTATGTAACGGAATCTTTCAATGCGATTTTCACCCACTTAAAATCATTGGATCGACTTGAAACGTTGTATACTTGTAAAGGACCAAAGACAATACAATAATTTCATAATTGTTTTCTAAAATCCTGACCAGAATCGTCAGAAAAAAAAAGTGTCTGTGTAATTATGTAACGGAATCTTTCAACACGATTTTCACCCACTTAAAAATTATTAGATCGACTTGAAAACTTTGTATACTTGTAAAGGACCAACGACAATACAATAATTTCATAAATATTTCTCTAATTCTGGCCAGAATCGGCAGAAAATCAAAATAATAAAAACCGGTATATATAGGTTGCGGACTTAACAACTCTTACTCAATCGTTGTAAGAGCTCAGTTGGTAGAGCGGTGGACTGTAGTGGTATATAATTTCATTAATCCATAGGTCGCTGGTTTTCAATCCGGCCTGGAGGATGGTTTTTTAGTAGAGTATTACTTTTAGCTCATACTACAATAGTATCGAATTTAAAGATATTTACATTTTTATCTTATTCTGTAAAATATTAAAACTAAAAAATAAATAACAATTTTAATAAATAATAGTTTAAAAAACTAAAACAACACGCTTTATTAGAAAACCGAACTAAAAAAGGAAAAATAATTTTAATTTCCAACACGCTTGGAATAAAATTAAAGTGGTCAACAAAAAAATCGTCTCCAACACATTTAGAATAAAACTAGTTATCTACAAAAAAATAATTTTTACCATCAAAAGCGTGGGGTGCTCTACATAAATTAATATATTTGATAATAAAAGGATATTGGTAAAAGTAAAGTCTCTAAGAAGAAAACGTAAAAAACTATAAAATGCACCCCACGCTTTTGATGGTAAAATTATTTTTGTTGTAGATAACTCTAGTTTTATTCTAAATGTTTTGGAGATGATTTTTTTTGTTGACCACTTTAATTTTATCCCAAGCGTGTTGGAAATTAAAATCATTTTTCATTTTTTTAGTTCGGTTTTCTAATAAAGCGTGTAGTTTTAGTTTTTTAAAACTATTATTTTAAATGACGATTCCATGTCTACTCCACATGGATATAATTATCTTATGAGCGTTGCAACTTCTGTCTTTTGTAGTATCTTTGTTTGGTAAAAATGTATTCTAATGAATAAAACGTGACAACGCAGCATGATTTGTTAAATACGTATGCGTGCAAAATGTACTTACCTAACCACAAAGCAAAGCGCCGTAAACTAAATGTCTGAGCTGACTATACATGAGCCATAAAACCTACTTTTTTGTTATTATATTGGGCTACAATGTTTCATTTTCCGGTCTTTTTCTAAAATAGTAAATCGCTGATATGACTAGACCTTGGTATTTTAGGCTTTAAAAAAAGTATGTTTTATCCACATAAAATAGACAAATAAACATAACATTATGCATGAACAATGCAAGATTGAGTCAAAAAAAGTTTCCAAAAATCGGCCGTAGCGTAGTGGTTAAGGCACTGAGCTACAAGCCGGAGGGTCGAGGGTTCAAGTCCCGTTGGGGTCAGGATTTTTAAACTGACCCAAGCCCTCTGGCGGCACTATGGCCCTGGGATCGATCAGCCTCTAACGGAAATGAGTACCAGACGCTTGTTCTGGGGTAAAGGCGGCCGTCACGCAGGGCTGACAACCCGGCTGACATAAAGTGCCGATTGTCTAGAAAAAGTGGGAGCCTTAACCTCCTACTACCCCAAGGGCCTCCGGGCCTGTTGTGGGATCACTGTACTTACCCAAAAGAACAATACAAATAGGTTCTCAAAATTCTAAATAAATTTTAAAAATACACTCATTATTTTCAACAAGAATGTGCACACATTATTATTATTATTATTATTATTATTATTGTGGGTAAATCTACAATTTAAATATTAAATGATATTTTGTGGGATTAGAAATGAGATATATTTTTTAAATATAATATGACGTACGGTGGAGAAACATGGGAATTAAATTCAAGAGCAATAAATACATTAAATTCTGCAGAAATGGACTTTTGGAGGCTTTCAATTGGAATTTTCAGAAGAGATAAAATAAGAAATAGTGTAAATAAACAAAATAATTTTCGAACTTCAATAAATTGTAGTTTGTGGCAAGAAGTAATATATTCGTGAGTACATTAATAGTAATAACTGGAAGGCGCACAAACGTGCACACGAGTCTATTACCAACGTAGAAACCCAAATGAATGGTACCTACCCTTCTAAGCTATAATGAATAACATATACACTCGGAGTGGGGATGGCGACTTATGGGAGGAGTCATCGCCCTTATAAGGCAAGGACGCGTGTGAAAACACGCTCACGCTCCCACGTTCTACAATAGTCAAGTTCGTCAGTAACAGTTCGCGAAGGTGATAATAAAACACGTGGGCGGAAGTAATTCATCAACTCCACTCCGAGTCAGTTAAATATCAAACATTGTAAATACCATTGTACACACAAAATTGTACAATAAATTGAAATAAAATGTGTACAATATAAACATCCCTGAGTGATAATATTCTACCCTGAGCGAACCGGCACAAGTTTCATAAAAAATCAAGTAAAATGATATGATCATGTAAAAAAAAAAGGATAACAGAAAACAGATTATGTAAAAATAAAGAATAAAAGAAGACAAATTCCGAAGTAAGATACTGGAATGGGTGACTCTTGGTAGAAAAAGAATAGGATCAGAAATAATGTGGATTGATTGACAGTTAATAAGCAGGACGAGGTAAAAAGGATTGGACGATAGAGTTTGGAATGACAGACAAATGTAAAGAAGAATGACAGTAGATTGATTGGATATAGGAAAATGTTATGGAACATTGTGAAACCTCTAAATAAATAAGTAAACAATAATAATTTTTATGATTATTGTTATTTTATATTATTGGATTTTGTTTCTGTTAATTATAGGATTAGATACAGAAGAAAAACTATCATAAGTATTGTCACGAGTGATTTCCAAACCCTCCAGATAAATTCACGAGCCACTTCGTGAATTTTATCTGGAGGATTTGGAAGTCAAGAGTGGCATTTGTTAAGACTATTTAACGAATAAAATTAAGCTGTTTACTCACAAATTGTTATTTAAATAGGCCTATAGTTATTTTAAAATATTTATATATTTAATGTAAACGGCGATATTTCAAAACAATTCAGAAATGTGTGGTTGTTTTCTATTGTTTATTCACTGCAACTTGATCGTATTATTTATTGCCAAATAGAATCGCAATATTGTAACAATACAACCTAGCGGAGAAAAAATGAAATATCAATCTGTATAACTGACATTATAGGTTATTAATTATTATTTTAGTAGACAACTCAGTAAATTCATTATTTAAAAACGCAATTATTGAACATCAATTACACTGGTCAACATGATTTTTGTCTCATGAGTACCAATAGTTGTCTTAATGCAGTTTTTTTATCGTGTATGTATTCGGAATTTCTCCATCAACCACAGTTTCTTTATTTCAATTTCAATTAATGGATTTAAATAATTGTTTAATAAACGTTTTTTCATCCATTTGTCTATTGTAAAATAAAACCAAATGAGCTAACTCAGGAGATTTCAGCTATGAAAAAGAGATATCAAGGCAAATGGAATCCTAATATGCTGGCCGATTATTGTTGGACCATCAAGAGGGATGCTCCACAGGCGAAATATAGCAGGAAATAGTAATTTCTTACTTTCTAGGTGACTTCGAATGTTCGAATATTGTGTAGTTACGAATGTAGAAAATACTGAAGTGTTTGGAATTATAAATGCCTGTCTCTCGGAAACCTTGCGTGATGGAGAAAAACCGATATAATATTTGAATTCAGGAGAAAAAATAAAATCAGAATCGCATATTTTTCTTTCTGAGACAAACAAAAAAGTTTCTTTTTTGTTGCTCAGTGTTATCAAATGTGTAGTTCGAAGGAATCTGTTCAGTATTGGCTATATTCAATGTATTTGTTGAAGAGGCAATCACTGCAAAATAATTCTCTGACCTGTTTAGCATATTAAAGAGAAGGAGCTTTCTTTATCACAAAAGCAGGAGGTGGTAAACAGAATTCGATAAAGAATGAGTGAAAGACGACTGGCATTGGTAGTGAAACAAAATTAATTGAAACGTAATTTATCATTGACTCCCATTTGGGGCATGAGTTAAATAGTCAACGTGCCGTAGCGTAGTGGTTAAGGCACTGAGCTACAAGCCGGAGGGTCGAGGGTTCAAGTCCCGTTGGGGTCAGGATTTTTAAACTGACCCAAACCCTCTGGCGGCACTATGGCCCTGGGGTTGACTCAGCCTCTAACGTAAATGAGTACCAGACGCTTGTTCTGGGGGTAAAGGCGGCCGTCACGCAGGGCTGACAACCCGGCTGACATAAAGTGCCGATTGTCTACAAAAAGTGGGAGCCTTAACCTTCTACTACCCCAAGGACCTCCGGGTCTGTTGTGGGATCACTTTACTTTACTTACGGATAAATTATAAAAAAAATAGTTAGGGACGGGATTTTACACCACAGTAGATGGGTGTTGTTTGCGATCTCTACAAGGGGTGATTACACTATACAAAGTCGCGTCTCTTTGCTTGATGTATCGTAAGAATTTTTTGATATACAAGTCACGTCGCTACATCTAACTTTGTGAAATCTGAATGCAAAGTATTTGTGTGATTTATTCAACTAGTTATGCTTTGAGTAGAAACATAAAATAACTATTTTTCTGAGTAGACAGAAAATGAATGTAATAAATTATATCATTAATGTTTCTCTCAATATCCTTCCCTTCCAGTGCTAAGGAATAAAATGCCCTAATCAGCAAATGTCAGGCTGCATAGAAATTGCTAGATTAATGTAAGTTACGATCTTTCTGTCTCGACTCTCAACTTTCTACACTTGCCCTCAAGTTTGTGCTTCTCGTGCCAGCGAAATTATTTTGTTCACGTTTTAGATAATTAATTGATTTCATAGACAATTTAACTCATGTCCCAAATGGGAGTCAATGACCAATCACATTTCAATGATTTACAACCAATCACAGTCGTGTTTCGCCTAAAATTTACCAACTAAAGTTTATCATAATAGAGAAAGCACCTCTTTTTAACATTCTGAATAGGTCATAGCATTATTTTGCAGTGACTGACTTTCTAAGAAATACGGCTACCAGATTGTATTACCCGTTTAAGGAGTAAGCGCAGTTGTTGACGGAGGGCACTGCAGTCGTGTTTATGCAGGAATAGACCACGAGTGCAAAGGGGAATGGGACGTGGGACGCTGACAGTGTACACTGCCTTATATGACGTCACGTGTACCAACAAACAGAGCTTCCTGATTCTTCCGCCTGCGGAGATACTTTGAATGAGTAATATATATAGTGCATGAATGTCAACACTTAGCGCATACGAGAGATAATATAAAAACATTTGTGCCTGTCTTAACATATGCAAGTGAAAATTGGACTCTTAACCGTTCAGACAGAAGGAAAATAGAAACTGCAGAAATGAAGTTCCTACGTTCAGTAGCGGGTGTGACAATTTTGGACAAGAAAAGAAGTGAGGATATTAGGAAGGACTTAAATATTTTCAATTTAACAAATAGAATTGACAACATGAGAAACAACTGGTATGAACATGTTAAGAGAATGCCTACAGATAGAATCCCTCAGCTGTTACTAAAGTACAAACCAATAGGACATATAAATGCTGGACGCCCATTTACTAGATGGGAGGATTCATTAAATCCCACTTGATGTGAAAACAGGTCAAAAGGCCTAATTTCCTGAAGAAGAAGAAGAAGAAGAAGAAGAAGACATTTGTAACAATTGATTATACCACAAGAAAAAGAAACCACTGTTTGCACTTTCTTAAACGAATTATTTTCCAGGAAATGACGTTGCAGAATAATATATTTGACATATTTACATCATAGGACATCAGAAAGTAATTAATACCTATAACGTTGGTTATAAATTTCTCCACTAGGGTGCATTCTTACAACATTGCGATCTTTTGCATCTTTTGGCAATAAATAATATTATGATCTGGTTGCAGTGATCGAACAAAAGAAGCAAATGAAGCGTACCAATCGTTTCTCATTTGTTTTCAAACATCGCCGTTTACATTAAATATATAAATATTTTTAAATAACTATAGTTAAATAATGATTTGTGAGTATACAGCTTAATTTTATTCGTTAAATAGCCCTAACAAATGCCACTCTTGGTTTCCAGATCCTCTAGATAATTCGCTCCTCACTTCGTGAGTCGTGAATTTTGGAAATGACTCGTGGCATTACTTATGACTATTTAACTCATGTTCAAATGAAGATCAACAGACAGGTGAATAAACAAGGCCAGATAACAGTAAGCTACGTGATCTTTATGTGATACGAGATTTAATAACAACTGTTCAGCCTCGTAGATCCCAATTAGCAGGGCATGTGGCTTGAATGGGGAATTGAACAGGGACATGGAAAACCCTTGCAGGAAAACCAGTAGGTAGAATAAGAATGAGGTGTCCTGATATTGCCTGAACTATCGCTCGCATTTTCTAAATAAAGTTCGTTTGTTCCTAACTTCACATTTCGGTACCATTTCCCCGCACTCTGCTTGTTACTATTTTTTTTTAATTAATGTAATTTTAATCTTAGTCGTTTTGAGTAAATGTCTCTGTGGCAGTCTTTTGTGGGCCATTCTATCAACTGAAAAGTTCATCAGTTTTATAGAAGCATTTACTTTAGAATTAACATGGTAGACATATTTATATAACAATAGCTACTAAAACACAACCGTACATAAATAACGAAACAGTAATGGGAAAACTAAACCTCTAGAATGTTCCAGTAGAAAAAAAAAGTATAAATTATTTACGCATAAATAATTACTTCAAACCATACACTTTTTTTTTTCATTAATTAAAACACAAATTTATGCAGAGAAACGAAGCTGGTTCTGTTATTTCCAGTCTGCCTATAATTACTATCAGATATCATTACGGCAACCATAAAACATAACAAACGTTAAAAGCATTACAGATTTTTACACGTATTATTGCTTAGTTTTTTTATTTATTAATTGTGATAAATATATTACGTCGGGGAATATATAACTTTTTCTTCTTGTAAGCCCTTGTTACCTTCAACGAGATTTAAACGCTCTCCCCCCTACAGAGAAGAAATTAAACCATACTAATTTAGTTATACTTGTTTTCGTATAGATTTCATTGGAGTGGTTCCGCCTTAAAGTAACATCAAGGAAACCAAGGTAGTACTAAGTCGGGAAAATTCGGTAAATTTTGCTTAGAGGCCTTTTTATTCAGGCTTAAGGATCTTTTACGAGCCTGAAAATCTTCAGACTCGGGACCTACGGCTTAAAGTTCCTCCCAGAGGACTTGCTCCTTGAATTTTTCCATCCTAAAAACCCATCGATCCCGAGCGGTTTGAACCTGCGATCCTCGGGACCAGAGGTAAGGAGCATAACCACTAGTCCACCGCGGCCGATATATATATATATATATAAACTTCTTCTTCTTCACGGTTTATGCTCATTCACTAGCCTGTTCCGGCTCAAAATTGCTGCTGTTTCCATCTTTTCTTTGGTCTTCCCAAACATCTTCTTCCTCGTGGTGAACAGCTGTACGCTGCTCTTGGTATTCTATTCTCAGTCATCTTTGCCAAGTGTTCTTTCCAGTTTGTTCTGTATTTCACTATTGTTGTGTTTAATTCCTCTACTTTTAGTTGTTGTCTTATTTCTGTGTTGTGTTTTTGTCTGTTTGATATTCTGCTATTGATATGAGGAATTTCATTTCAGCAGCTTGTATTCTGGCAGATTGTTATATAACTTTTTAAAACATAAATATGAAGCATAAAGCATAGCCTACTGCTTAAAATATATAATATGTATATACAGTCATTTTCTTCCAAACCCTTTCCTTCCTTAGTTTCCAAATTTGCTGAGAATTTACATACTTCTTGCGTGACGGACTTTTTTACATACATATTTTAAAATTCACCTAGAGTATGCTTGAGTGTGTAGAAAGTAGCTCCATATTCTTGTTGTATTATGATTTGTGAACAATTAAGCAAGTTGTTGAGGACGCGAAAGACGGGATAAGTTGCCAAAGTGCAGAGTTTACACGGCTCAAGATATATTGATTTTCATGTCTGCAGTTGGATATTCGTGTTATAAAGCCATATAATGCAGCAGGAGTAATGGTCGCTACCTGGACCACGTATCATGAGAATTCCCCACAACACTTGCTATTAGAAAAACCAACAGCAATCTTCCACTTACTCAATATATTTACCATCCTACTAGTTGAATACTTGTATAGTTTGTGTTCCGATGCCAGATTCTCTACATGTGCAAATATGAGGTATATATATGCATCAGAAACTTGGACCATGTTGAAATGTGATGAATTATTAGGGCGTTTTGAAAGGAGGATACTGAGATCCATTTTTGGTGCCGTGAAAGAAAATAATGCATGGAGAAAGAGATACAATAATGAATTGTATAAACTGTACAATCAGCCAGATATTCTGAATTCTGTTAAAGTTAATAGATTGGCCTGGGCTGGACGCATTATTCGTATGGACAACAAAAGGATTACAAAAAGAATTTACAATGAACAACCACTATTGGCCAGAAAAGTTGGAAGACCTAAATTAAGATGGGAGGATGGTATAATTCAAGATATTAAGATTTTTAAAAAATAATAAAGAACTGGAAGAATGAAGCGCAGAACAGTGAAGTCTGGCATAAGCTTCTGAAGGCGACCAAAGGCCCACATGGGGCTGTCGAGCCAATTATGATGATGATGACATCTAGGACATTTTAATGTGTTTAAGGAGTCTGTAGAACAGTAGCGAAAATATTTGAAGAACTTTGAGTTTATTTATTTTTTAAGTAACTGCAGAAGTATCTAAATTTTTAAGAATTTTAGGGTTAATAAATTCTATCTTCAAGCCACAGTTAGTCCAAAAGCATTCAAGACTGAAAGTGTATAAAACACTGGCTCTTCCAACTCTTTTGTATGGTAGCGAAGTATGGACGTTGAAACAGAAGGATATACAGAGACTTAGATCTGCTGAAATGAGATATCTTCGGAGGACTGCAGGATACACACTACTAGATCACAAAAAAAATGAAGACATCTTAGAAGAATTGCACATGGAATCTTTAGAAAACAAAATTTCTGATTATAAGTCAAGATGGATACAACATGTTCATCGAATGGAAGATCACAGAATACCCAAACTAATGTTAAGATATCAACCTGCAGGAAGAAGAAGACCAGGACGTCCACTCAAAAGACTTCTGGATGGTGTTTCTCTTGAGGCCGAAACAGGTCAACAAATGGCCTAAATTCGTGAATGTACTATGATGATGATGATAGTTAATACCCGGCGTGCACTGCTACTCCTAAATAAATGTTAATGTGTTTTTACCACGAGCCGTGCGCTGTTATCCCTATCTACTTATCCCGATCTTCTTGCCATCAATGAAACACAAAAATGGTTATTGTGAGTTATCCGTAAAAGATAAACATATGCTGTTGCGGACTTCTTGTAGAATATTTTTAGATGTTCAATTCTGTGTACACTATTTTGGTGTACGTATTATGATTTAGGCAGCGTAAGCCGTTTAAGCATCAAAACAGGGATTTTATTTCACGTTTTTCACTACAAAGGGTGATTTTTAGGGGTGAAGGGATTGAGTATTACACTCTCTTATAGCCTATTTTCATCCCCGGAATCTCCTGAACATTTTTCAAAAAGCCCCAACTCAATCGGGTAAATGGTATGGTAGAACACACTTGCCCGGGAATCTACTTATCCCGATCTTCTTGGTATCAATGAAAGACAAAAATGGTTATTGCGAGTTTTCCGTAGAAGATAAACATATGCTGTCGCGGTCTTTCTTGTGGAGTTTTGTGAGATATTCAATTCTGTGTACATTCATTTGGTGTATTTGTTATGGGTTAGGCAGCGTAAGCCATTTAAGCGTCAAAATAGGGACTTTAATTCACGTTTTCACTATAAAGGTTGATTTTTAGGGGTGAAGGGTTTGAATATCACAATTATCTTATATGCTATGTTCATCCCGGATATCTCCTGAACATTTTGCAAAAGACCCCATAAAATCGGATCAATACAATACAATAGAATACAAACAAACAAACAAACCAACAAACAAACAAACATTGATTTTTATATATTAGATTTCACAATTTGATTTGTCGCCAGAGGTTCCTGTCTAAAGCATCTTCTTCCTTCAAATCTCTAGCTTCCATACTTCTCCTCACTCAATCTATCCAACGTTGTCTAAGTCTGCCTCTTCAACTTGTTCCATTAGCTTTCCAATCAAGGATCCTCACTTGTTTTATTCATTTAATTATTAATAACAATCTCCATTACGGCATAATAAAACATGTTTTGAGGTTTCTTTTCAAAACATATTAATAAAATAATCAATTGAGTTGGTGTTTACTTGATGAAAATCCATATTTATTAATTAAATAAAAATAAAACTTAGTTTCAATTGATTTTCATATTTATTAAGATATAATTCAGTGACAACAGTTTCATAATTTGTTAACATGTCTGAAGAAGGTACAGTGTACTGAAACAGCTGTCACTGAATTATATCTTAGTAAATATGAAAATCAAATAAAACTAAGTTTTGTTTTATTTAATCAATATTAATAAAAACTTGAGCTAAGTCATCATCATCATTATCGGTTCTACAGCCCGTTGCAAGCCTTGACCGCCCCCTATAATGCACCTCCAATCGTCCCTCTTCTCCGCCTTCCTTCTCCATCCTCGTACATTCAGTGTCCTCAGGTCCTGTACAACGTTGTCCAGCCATATAATACTCCGTATTAGGACGTCCAACTCTTCGGTTTCCAATTAAGCTGTCAATGTGACTCTACGAAATATGTCTGTAGAGATGTCCCAGCCATCTAATTCTTGCCATCTTTATTGTTTTAACTATATCAACATCACCGTATATTACACATCCAAGTTAACTGTTCGCGGGTGGAGGGGAAGAGTTTTAGCGCTAGTGTCGCCGATCTACTGAATCTGTGGAAGGAGAAAACTGTACATCTGATCACGTATTGACATTTTTTCAACTTCAAATGTGGGGGAGAATCTCTAAACACGTGTGAAAATTCTTAACATGGTTGTCAAATTAGCCATTTAAGCACAGAACGCTCAAGCGGTCGGATCATTTAAAATCACAGTATTTGTCGTCTCTCTGTTACCAGCGTCACAATAAATCACAAGTGGCAACATGTAATGATAAGGGACAGCTCATTCCTAGACGTAACCCCAAAAGTAACAGGGTTGTCAAGTTAGTCATTCTGCCACTGACCGGGGATCATTAAAATACATAGTATTTGTCAGCTCTCTACCTGCCAATCAAATAACATAATACAAAGGACAGGAAGTGGCAACATAGTAAGGAAGAGAAAGAGAAAGACAGTTTGTTAGTTAACATATTTTCCGCCTGCACAAAACACTTGGATGGGTAATAGTTCATATAATTCATCATTATATCTAATTCACCAGTCTCCACTCACATATTGGGCCAAATATTTTTCTTAATACTTTTCTTTCAAATAGGCTATTCTAATTTTGTTTTCTTGAGTTTTTCTTAGGGCCCAACTTTCACAGCCATAGATGGCAACAGGTCTCAATAAAATTGTATATATTTTTATTTTTGTTTGGTGACTTAGATATCGGGAACGGAGTTTTTTTTAAGTCCAAAAAATCCCTCGCTGCCTAAAATTAGTCTATGATTGATTTCTTCTTCTTCTTCTTCCTTCCAAGTATTAGGCCAAGGCCTGTTATGATCCTATAGAAAATTTTCCCTCCAGTGTTTCATAGGACGGCCCAGAGATCTTCGTCCTCTTGGTATATAATTATAAACAGCTTTGGGGATCCGATTTGAACTCATTCTTTCAAGATGGTGATTCCAATTCAGTTGGTACTGTTTAATATATTCCAAAATTGGCGTAGTCTTCAATTCTTTTAAGATATCAGCGTTCCTTTTCCGATCCCATGTGGTGTAACCCGCTGTTCTGCGCATGAATCTCATTTCACAAGCCGTTATTCTGCTTTCATGTTGTCTTTTTAGTGTCCATGCTTCACTACCATAGGTCAACACGTTGCAGAAGCAATATCCATCCGCCATTCGCGCCACAATTACTGCCACTTTTGACAGGGAGACTGACGACACAGCAACGTAAGACCCGATACTTTCAGCCATTTTGTTTCATGAGAATCGACTGAATCATGACTCAAATGCATCACCCATATGTAATAAACTATTTTAAGTTCTAATTATTGATTAGGTATATTTTAGAATATTTTGTATGTTTTGAATATTAGGCCTATTTTCATTCACGAAGAATAACAAGTATATTCACAGGACATATTCTTAATTTAATGAAAGGAACTACTTTTTCGCGTACTTATTGTTTCTACAACGTACGTCGGTGTCCATAACCAATGAAAAGCGAGCAGGTCACATGGTTTTGTTTTGACCAGGATCACTTTAACAACGGACAGGGTATAAACACCTGCATTAAATTGAAAACCCCTCAAAATATGTTGAGAAGACATTAGTATTGTTGATAGCTTTTCTCTCGTCGGAAGGGCACGTTAAGTCAGGTGCCCCCCTTGGTGCTTTTCGACATGGATAGGCTACGTACCTGCACTGGGTTTCATCTTCTCCCTTCACGTACGTAAAATGAGCGGTCTAATGAATTAGTGCGTAAATTGAAAATATACCACATTAACGCCATCTATCCGACCAGTGAGGAATCCCAAACACCAAAAATGCAGAGAGTGGCATTAGAACTCACACAAAACTCCAGCTCTCGTAATGATGAAATCAAGTACAATTTCTAGCTGTGTTTACTGAAGAAATGTTTATTAGCTATGAATGTTACTTGATGTAGGAGACAGTACCCGAGTCGGAGTATAAAATGAAACAGGGTTGGGGGACGGGGGCGGGGTAAAGGAATGGACATTGTAGCAAAGTCTCGGGGTAGAATAGCAGTACTACTTGGCATGGAATACGTCAAGCTAGCCTGGCCGGGTCCCAGTACTCCCAATGCATCACTCGGTTGACACTTGGTGCCCCATATATCACCAAACACACACACACACGCAATGGGGGTTTTGTATTTGCATACAACACACAGCAAACCCAAGTGCGTTCTTTTTTTTTTTACCCCTCTTACGAGATTTATTACCAAGCTAATGTACGGAGAATTCCTCTCCTCTCTACCTCCCTTCTTTTCTCTGCCTTTTCTCTTCTGCTACCACCCTTAGTCACAGTATTAATCCACACCCTCATACCACCCCTTCGCGGGCCCAAGGAGTCCATTTAAAAGACAAACGTCCTATTGAATAATAGCAAACTCCCTTTCGTCTATAAAAGAATCGCCGATAAATTTCTGCAGATGTGTGCATTAAGAGGGATGGGGAAAAGGTCAGGTCTTTAAAATGTCAGACGTAATGGCAGATATCAATCACTGTGTTTCAATCAGTCGGAGAGAGAGAGAACTGAGTCATAGAGTATGGAGTGCAAGATGACGTCTGCCGATAGCCTCGCCGAAAACAGCTCCCTCTGTCTTCACAGTACTGACCCCCAGCATCCATCTTTTATCGGATTCTAACTTTAATATCAACTATACTCTGTTCGGTGAGGTAAGAGAATTTTACCGCGTTTATTTTAAACTATCGATTCGTGAGAGCAAGGAACTGAGATTTCAAAAATATTCAACGCTATGAAAAAGTGGCTGATTTCAAGTATCTATTGTATTGTATTGTATTGTAAGCCTATGTTTTCCCTTTACAGAGATTTAGGCGCTCTCCCCCTACAGGGAAGAATTTGAACCATAATAATTTAGTTACACTTGTTTTCGTATAGATGTCATTTTGAGTGGTCCGTGGTCAGCGTTCCGCCTCATACTGACATCTAGGAAACCAAGGTAGTATTAGGACGGGAAAATTCGGTAAATTTTGCTTAGAAGCCTTTTCATTCAGGTTTAAGGATTTTTTACGAGCCTGAAAATCTTCAGACTCGGGACCCACGGCTTAAAGTCCCTCCCGGAGGACTTGCTCCTTGGATTTTTCCATCCTAAAAAACCCATCGACCCCGGCCGGGTTTGAACCCGCGATCCTCGGGACCAGAGACAAGGAGCATAACCACTAGTCCACCGCGGCCGACTTGAAGTATCTAAGAAATATAATTACAAATAGGAATGAGATACACACAGAAATTAAACATAGGCTCAATTCTGGAAATGCATGCTATTATGCTTTACAGGGACTCTTGTCCCAACTCCTTTCAAAAAACGTTAAACTGAAAATATATAAAACTGTTATTCTCCCAGTTATTTTATATGGGTGCGAAACATGGACTCCTGCTTTAAGAGAGGAAGTCCACCGCTGTGGTCTCGGGGTAGCGTGCTGCTTTGTCACTCAGCGGACCCGGGTTCGATCCCCGGTCGGGGCAGTTTTTCTGGGGTGAGGTTTTTATCGGGGTTTTTCCTCACCTGTAAGACAAATGCCAGAAAAAACTTTAAGGCCCAAACGGTCCCCGAAATCATATGGCCATCGCAATCATCACCACTCATATTCATTCTAGGTTAAGCTTAGGGTTAGGGACTCACCTGGCGCACCATTATCATCATCATCACCTATCATATCATCGGGGCAACGTAACCCCACCTTCCAGGCGCCCCAACCTCAGAAGTGGTTTACAAGTATGCCATGCCAGGAGAGAAACCAGGAATGTCGAAAGACAAACCTGGGACATTTGAAAAAAAAAAAATTTAAGAGAGGAAACCAGATTACGATTTTTTATTGTTTCCATAACAACCATAACAATTGAAAATCTGCGAATGTTAATTACAAAAACAAATGTCTAAGTCGTGTCTGTAGTTTCATAACAATTTCTGTGAATTTTTAGTTATTTTTATAGGTGTTATGAAAACAATTAAAAATCGGAAAACCGTGATCGTGGCTTAAACTTCGGTTGAGAAATCCACCCAATGACTTTTAAAATGTGATGGTAGGTAATTGTGAATATCTATGTTCTGCAGGGGGAGTATTTTGGAATCATTCAATTGAATTACTAGTCTGATATGAGTATGGAAAATAAGTTGCTGGTTAGGTAGGCAACTAAGGTATTGGTTGGGTGGATGAAGATCGTTTGTAATCTCTCTGGTTTAACTTTACGAGAAATTTGTAGAATAAGACAACTGTACTCACCTCTCTCTCTCCCTCGCACCAGTGTTGTCGGAAATTTCTTCACCAGATGTTAATAGGGATAAGGGGGAAGACGAAAACTGACAACAGGGTGGGTTCTTCCTTTTGTGTCTGGACTAAAGTGGTCAACGATCTACCCTTGTATATCTCTCTCTCTCTATCTCTCTCTCTTTCTCTATCTCTCTCTATCTCTATCTCTCTCTCTATCTCTCTCTCTCTATCTATCTATCTCTCTCTATCTCTCTATGTATCTATCTCTCTATCTATCTCTCTCTATCTCTCTCTCTATCTATCTCTCTCTCTATCTATCTATCTCTCTATCTCTCTCTCTTTCTCTCTCTCTCTCTATCTCTCTCTCTCTTACTCTCACACTCTCTCTCTCTCTCTCTCTCTCCCCCCTCTCTCTCTCTCTCTCTCTCTATACAATAATTTTGCACAGAAGCCTTCTTATTCAGGCTTGCGATTCTTTTACAAGCCTTAAAATCTTCAGACTCCGGACCCACAGTTTAACGTCCCTTCCGGAGGACTTGTCCCTTAAATTTTTCCATCCTAAAAATCGACCCCGGCCGGGTTTGAATCCACGACCCCTCGGGACCAGAGGCAAGGAACATAATCACACTAGACCATCGTCTATATATCCATCCATAGTAATGCTGCCCTAGATCAGGTCTTTCACTGCAATTATAGCATTTTCATGCTATGCTTGCAGCTTTACTAGGGAATTGTAGGTGTGGTAGCTTCCCGTTGCTTTCCACACCGATGAAGGATGTTTATGATGATGGTGCTCACATCGCTCATTTGCTGCAACAACGTCATAACTCAAAAACATAGTTTTTCAGGAGAAGCATTTAAACGTTTGAAATCCATATACCTTTGCCCATATTTGTCATAAATATCAAATTACCATACCAACTCATTGTATACAATAGTTTATGCCGTTCTTCTTAAATATATAACTCAGTTTTATCTTTCATGTAGTACCAATAACTCAAATTCGACAATTTTTGAGTTATGATGTTGTTGCAGCAAATGAGCGACATGATTTCGGGGACCGTTTGGGCCTTAAAGTTTTCCTGAAATTTGTCTTACAGGTGAGGAAAAACCCCGATAAAAACCTCAACCAAAAAAACTGCCCCGACCGGGGATCGAACCCGGGCCCACTGCGTGACAAGGATATATATATATATATATATATATATGTCCACCGCTGTGGTCTCGAGGTAGCGTGCTGCCTTGTCACGCAGCGGCCCGGGTTCGATCCCCGGTCGGGGCAGTTTTTCTGGGTGAGGTTTTTATCGGCGTTTTGCCTCACCTGTAAGACAAATGTCAGGAAAACTTTAAGGCCCAAACGGTCCCCGAAATCATATGGCCATCATCATGATGATCATCCTTATCATTATCATCATCATCCTTCAACGGTGTGGAAAGCAACGGGAAGCTACCACACCTACACAATTCCCTAGTAAAGCTGCAAGCATAGCATGAAAGTGCTATGATTACAGTGAAGGACCTGCCTTCGGGCAGAATTACTATGGATGGATATATATATATAGAGATGGAGTACTGTATATGTTAAAGACGAATTGGCTTGGTAAAGACTGCAGGTAGATAAGAGGTGATACATTGTTGAAGCGGACATGTGTACTTGTTAATTGTTTACTGGAAGTGTGGCGAGCTGTCATGCAGTAATATGCATATTCATTATGGCCATACACACTGACCGAGTGCGACATGGCCTGTTCATGAGGTGATAACCTCTGCCTCTCCCCCCGCATCTTTTTGTAACAGTACATGCTGCTAGCAGAGCTTGCTACTTCTTTCCAATCACACCTATCTACAGTGTGTTAACCACGTCAATAATCTTACTTACTCACTGGCACCGCGCGGACATAAGCTCTCCATACATCCCTACCTGAGCTAATGTTTTCCAATCATTCCCTGTATAATCTACTTCCCTCAAATCATAGTTAATGTTATTCTCCCACCTCATTCTTGGTCTACGAACTGGGCGTTTTCCCTCTGGCTTTCCTACAAGAAGCTTCCATGCAAGTCTTTCATTCCCCATACGTGCAACATGTCCTGCCCATCGCAGTCTACGAGACTTAACTGTTCTTATTATATCTGGCTTCCTATAAAGACCATGTAGTTCATTGTTATGTAGTCTTCTCCATTCCCCTGTCTGTCCATCTCTCTTTGGTCCAAAAATTTTCCTAAGTACTTTATTCTCAAATACTTGTAATCTCACTTCCTCTCTTAAAGTAAGAGTCCATGTTTCGCACCCATATAATATAACTGGTAGAATAATAGTTTTATATATTTTCAGTTTAACGTTTTTTGAAAGGAGTTGGGACATCAAGAGTCTCTGCAATGCATAATAGCACGCATTTCCAGAATTGAGCCTATGTTTAATTTCTTTGTGCATCTCACTCCTATTTGTGATTATTGTTCCTAGGTATTTGAATTCAGCCACTTCCTCGAAATTTCCCTCATTTGTTATTAGCTGTCCATTTCCATTATATATAACGTATTTCTACGTGTGACCATATATTTAGTTTTATTGATATTTACTTCTACGTCAATAATCTACACACGACAACAGTAACGGGTTACTAATCACCTAGAAAAATATTACACTGTTGATCCGAAAATATGCCATCTCTGTGCATAAACAGGAACCTTAAAATTCAAGGGCAATAATGTCGCTGGAAGGTTAGTTTAAAAAGTCTGACCCCACCGGGACTCTAATCCACAATCTTCCGGCTTGTAGCGTATTGTCTTAACCACAACGCTTAGAAATATTACATAAATTAAACTAATCTATCTTAAAGCATACATTGCCAATTTAAGAGTTAACTGCATTCAGGCTATACATTGTGACGAAGCAAACATTGCAGTTGATATAGAGAATTTTTTTCGGGTTTCAGGCAAACCTCCACCGATAATGATTGGATTTTTCTGTTTTTTTTTTTTTTTGGAGATCCCTTCCTCGTATTATTTGTATGGCATACGCTGGGTTTCGTTGCGAAACATCGAAAATTCCGATCGCTAGAGCCATTTTTAAATTTTCGTTTCAGGTGAATCTAATGGTCCGATTTTCCTGATTAAGAAATTCGATCTCTATTTTCATTGATTAATAATTATATTCGTAATTAAATTTATATTAATACAATCACTTAAATTTAAATATATCCTTATTATATGATCGCTTTATGCCAAGTTTGATTCCGATATTTTATTTTTCAAAAATATTTACATAATAACTATTTCAATATGTTCATTTTTTCGGAATTTGCTTAAAATAGCATGCAAATAAGCAAGCATAGTCCTTAACTATGACAGAAGAAAAATCAGAAGAAGAATTATATTTTCATCGTGATAGGAAAATAATCAATTATTTGTTTTTAAAACGATTATCTAATATATAAAAATGAATGTTTGTTTGTACTTTATGCGCGGCCATACCGTAGATCCGATTGTGATGGGGCTTTTGCAAAATGTTCAGGAGATTCCCGGGATGAACATAGGCTATAAGAGAGTTGTGATACTCGACTCCTACACCCTTAAAAATCGCCTTTTGTAGTGGAAAACGTGACAAAGTAGCTCTTTGGACGCTTAAATGGCTTACGCTGCCTAAACCATAACAAATACACAACATTAATGTACACAGAATTGAATTTCTCAAAAAGCTCTACAAAAAAGTCCGCGACAGCATATGTTTATCTCTTACGGATAACTCACAATAACCATTTTTGTTTTCATTTATGCCAAGAAGATCGAGATTCTTGTGCAAGCGTAGCAGCATACGGCGGGTTTTCTTTTACGGATAACTCACAATAACGAATTTTGTCTTTTAGCTCAAATATGCCAAGAAGATCGAGATAAGTAGATTCCCGGGCAACGCCGGGTAATCAGCACGGGGAATCTTAAAATAATTACGATATTACATTTATAATTATTTTTAATTTTACTTACTGAACTAATCATAAGAAGTACATTAATGTTTGTCTTTCAGCCCATTTATGCCAAAAAGATCGGGATGAGTAGATTCCCGGACAACGCTGGGTAAACAGCACGGGGTATATAAAAGTAATAACGATATAAATGTTTCGCTCCACTTATTTAACTAAACACAAAACACATTAATTTTCGTATTTCAGCTCATTTATATCAAGAAAATCGGGATAAGTAGATTCCCGGGCAACGCCGGGTAATCAGCACGGGGTACCTAAAAATATAAATATATAATTATTTTTTTCTTTTACTTATTCTACTAAACATAAAAGCACATTAATTTTTATTTATTTAGGCGTAGCAGCGCACGCCGTGTATTAGCTATTAGATTCATAAATAGGCCTATTACAGAAAGTAGAATTTTTACACGACTTTTCTCAACGATACATGAACTTGAATTTTCCCAAGTTTTGATATACCAACATTATTTTAATTGTGACTTTTTCTGCTGGAAACTTCACCGTGACATCTATCATGTGGTTCACTCTTGATGGATGAAATCTTTCACAGAAGTGATGTGTACACTCATCCCCCACGTTCAATTTCAGAACTCACAAAGTTCGCAAAACCCAGTAACAGAAAACATAAAGACGAAATATAGATCCTAACTATTAAAACAACCAACTATAATGTTAAAATGCAAGATATAATTCCGTTGAGTTTCAATAACACAGGCCTTTTACATTTTAAATATAAAATTAAACCCTATAAGGTCCGTCTTCCTCAAATTGATTAATTTAAAAAAATGTTCTTTATTTGTAATTAGTTCCACCTTCAGCAAAAGGTTGTTATGCTATTGCATGCTCACAAGAAGAGGTATTCAAGTCCCGGTGGAATCAGGATTATTAATTTGACCTAAATATTTGGCTATAGCATGGTCCTGGGAACGACTCAGCCTCTAAGGAAATGAATACCAGATATATGTTTTGGGAACATGTATTGAAAAAGGGCTGACATCCCGGCTGTTATCTCGTGACGATTGTCTAGAAACATGGGAACCTTTATCTTCTACACCCCAAGGGCTTCCCAAGGCCTAAATGGGCTTATTTCAATTTTTTACCAGTAGGCGAAAAAACGTCCAATCCCCCAGCCGTTATAGCTGGTTTTCTCAAACTGGAGCCGCAACTTATTGTAGCTACCCAAATGCCTCACGATGCTGGGTGGGTACCGGTTCCATACTGGCCGAAATACCAAGAGAAAATGTCTTCTCCCATGGAGACTCGAACCAGCTCAAGTCCCTTGAACCAGAACCTCATAAACTGTAGTCAGAAGATCTGATCATAAGATCATGGAAGTGGTTAATTATAATAAATGAAAATAGCATGAATGATACAGGATCTTCATTTTAAGACGCAACCCAAGGGTTTGGCATCCGCTCGTCCCGTAGCTCTGCGCCAAGGCTTCCTGCCTTAACCACTCGGTTACGGCGCGGGGCACACACACACACACACACACACACACAGACAATTATTGTGATAATTTTAGCTATCGTAACCTATATAATGATTATATTAATTATGAATGATTTCAATAACCGGTTCCTACTTGAAGGACAATTAATTGAAATTGCATGAACAATGCTCCTGCTATAATCTTAATTTTTATTGCAATCCCCTCTTTGCGGCTTCTTTACCTAATAGATGAAATTAATAGCCCGGCAGTTACATTAAAAACCATCGGTCACACATGTATATATATATATTTTTTTTTCTGCCTAAGAGCAGGTCTTTCACTGCAAACTCAGCATTCTTCACTCTTTCCTTCTCTGGGAGAAATTTCAAAGTAGGTTTCGCCTTGCAACGATTGACAATTCTCTTCTTGTCAACATAGAAGCTGTGCCAGATACATAAACAAATGACAGCTATTAAACTTGATACAAGAAGAATTATAATGTAGTAAAGTATAAATGATATCAGGCGAGGTTATTGCAATGGTATAGCAAAATGGCACATCTGGAGAAGAAGAAGAAGAAAGGTGAACGTCAGAATCAAAACAAATAGAGACAGGTGCGAGGTAAATTCCAAATGTCCGAGCCTGTTTAACACTAGTCTAGTATTCCACAATTCAACGTCATCATTTCTTAAAAAATAAATTCAAAATAACACATGGAGAAGAGTATCCAATGACACTACAAAGCATTGACCCAACAGTTATCTCTTTCTCTCGTGTGTGGAAATGTTGTGATCTTGAGAGTTTTATCTCGTCCGGTTCTAGACACACTAATAATTTATGATCATGTTTATCATCACCATTGACAAACATTCCTTTCTTGGTCGCCCCTCCCTCCCTCCTAGAACAAGGTGAAAAACTTGGTAAACACGGATACAAATGGATAGGAGGAGAAAATAGAAGTGAAATGTTAGTCTCCAAATTTATGCTTCCTCAAGGAGTGTCGATATAAGTCAAGTTGCACAACATGTTCCGCTCCTTCCCGAGCAGCTCCATGCAATCATTTTCATTCTGCTAACATGTTCCTTTCCCGCACAAAAAGTTAAAGATTTCAACTCAGATACTACATATTTTCCAATTGTTTCTGTACGAAACCATGACAAAAGACAGTCAGAAGTCTAACTTCTAATTATACATTACAATCTTAACTTGTCCACCGCTGTGGTCTCGAGGTAGCGTGCTACCTTGTCATGCTGCGGGCCCGGGTTCGATCCCCGGTCGGAACAGTTTTTCTGGGTGAGGTTTTCGGGGTTTTTCCTCACCTGTAAGAAAATGTTCAGGCTCGTAAAAGATCCTTAAGTCTGAATGAAAAGGCCTCTAAGCAAAATTTACCGAATTTTTCCGTCCTAGTACAACCTTGATTTCCTAGATGTCAGTATGAGGCGGAACGCTGACCACGAACCACTCAGATAACATCTATACGAAAACAAGTGTAACTAAATTAGTAGGTTCAAATTCTTCCCTGTAGGGGGAGCGCGGCTAGGCACGCCGTAGAATGACAGAGGATAGGATACCAAAGATGGCTTCTTCTTCTTCTTCTTCTTCTTCTTAGACTTCATTTGTAGGATTTTCATCCTGTTTATTTCCAAAATCAATCGTCGGAGGAAGACGTATTGGATGTGCATTCACTGTCTATCCATCTCTTGGCTGGTCTTCCTCTTGTTCTTCTCCCGTCCATTGGTCTATCTTCTTTAGCTCTTTTTGCAAGCCGGTTTTCTTCCATTCTTTCTATATGACCCTTCCAATATTTTCGTCTATCTATAATAAATTTGGTTATGTCTTGAATATGGCATTTATCCCTAATTTCTGTGTTGTGTATTTTATCAAATAATGTTTTCCTCTGAATAGTTCTTAAGATTTTCATTTCGCATGTGCTTATTATTTGTTTAGTTTTTGTTGTATCAGCCCTAATTTCTGCTCAGTATACGATAAGTGGTCGAACTATCTGATGTATGATCCTGGAGGACGAAGATCGGTGGGAAAACCAAGAAAGCGCTGGGCTGAACAGATGCGAGATCGGAACAGGCAAAGACCAAATCCATGAAGGATGATGATGATGACGATGAAACTCACGGGGTGCATTTACAATCACGTGGGATGTTTGACACGGCTTTAATCAGACTGTAAGTAAAAACGTGAAATGTGTAAATGTTATTTATAGGATATCAATCAATGTGTTTGTGCGGGTGTCAAACGGGTAACACTAGAATGAAGCAGTGAGCAAGGAGAAAGATATAAACCGTGTTATTAACATATGATTTATGATGACTTATAACAGTATGCAAAGTGCATTCTTTACACGTCTCGCACGAACATTAAATTGTTACTTACACACTTGTTATTTGTTGTGTTTTGTTAACACTGCCTTCATTTGTTTTATCTATCACAGAAATATTGTGTCGATCCGTAATAATCGTCTATAGTGAATGGATTGTTACGTCACTGCAAATCATAAATATTCCCAATATTCGAATTCAATTCTGCAAAATACTGTCTCACAAGTAATGTCAATTTTTAAAATAAATGTCTATTTACAATGAAATAGCGAAGATATACGAAAGGCCAAAACGCTCACACTATTGAATAATACTACAAACTTGGACTGGATAATTCTCATAGACTTCTATGGGCAGGACATGTGGCACGTATGGGGAATGAAAGACTTGCATGGAAGCTTCTTGTAGAAAAACCGGAAGAAAAACGCCCATTTGGTAGATCAAGAATGAGGTGGGAGAATATCATTAACTATGATTTGAGGGAAAACATTATATAGGGAATGATTGGAAAGCATTAGCTCAGGATAAGGATGTATGGAGAACTTACGTCCGCGCGGCCATTAACCTACGGGTTCGATAGTGCCAGCAAGTAAGAGTAAGTAAATAAGTAATTGGGACTGGAAGTAAATATTAATAAAATTAAATATATGGTCACACATAGAAATGCATTATATAATGAAAATGGACAGCTAATGACAAATGAGGGAAATTTTGAGGAAGTGGCTGAATTCAAATACCTAGGAACAATAATCACAAATAGGAAATGAGATGCACAAAGAAATTAAACATAGGCTCAATTCTGTAAATGCGTGCTATTATGCATTGCAGAGGCTCTTGATGTCCCAACTCCTTTCAAAAAAAAGGTTAAACTGAAAATATATAAAACTATTATTCTACCAGTTATATTATATGGATGCGAAACATTGACTCTTACTTTAAGGGAGGAAAGGAGATTACAGGTATTTGAAAATAAACTTCTTAGGAAAAATTTTGGACCAAAGAGAGATGAACAGACAGGTGAATTGAAAATACTACAAAACAGTGAACTACATGGTATTTATAAGAAGCCAGATATAATAAGAACAGTTAAGTCTCGTAGACTGCGATGGGCAGGACATGTGGCACGAACGGGGAATGAAAGACGTTCATGGAAGCTTCAGGTAGGTAAACCAGAGGGAAAACGCTCAGTTGGTAGACCAAGAATGAGTTGGGAGAATGACGTTAACTATTATTTGAGGGAAGTAGATTATCCAGGGAATGATTGGAAAACATTAGCTCAGGATAGGGATGTATGGAGAGCTTATGTCCGCGCGGCCATGAACCGAGGGTTCGATAGTGCCAGTAGTTAGTTAATGTTTTTTGACAAGGAATTAAACCACCGTACTCTTGCAAGTAGTTGGCCACGGTGGTCTAGTGGTTATGTTCCTTACCTCTAGTCCCGAGCGTCACGGGTTCAAATCCGGCCGGGGTCGATGTAATTTTCTTCTTCTTAGGCTTTTCCCCACTTATAGGTTTGGTCGATGGATGAGATGAGATGAAGCCCCTACATTTATAGATGTCTGTGAACTACAAGTGTGCCGGTTGACCACTCCTGACGCACCGTCACAGGAGCAGATGAACGAAATAAAACGAAATGGATGAGACGAGTATGGAGAAATGGTGGAATGAAATTTGTGGCAGTGGAAAACGGGAGAAACCCCGAGAAAAACCTACCCAAGCTCCGTACGGATAGGATGTGTCATGGATATCATGAACTAGGGATGGTGACAGTTAGTTAGTTCTGGGAACTGAAACTAGCGCATGTCCCATAGTTCTATGCCAAGACATCGCATCGGCTAAGTCGAGGAATACTTACTCTTACTTACTTACTTACTCACTGGCACTATCGAACCCGTAGGTTCATGGCCGCACGGACATAAGCTCTCCATAGATCCCTATCCTGAGCTAATGCTTTCCAATCATTCCCTGTATAATCTACTTCCCTCAAATCATAGTTAATGTTATTCTCCCACCTCATTTTTGGTCTACCAACTGGGCGTTTTCCCTCTGGCTTTCCTATAAGAAGCTTCCATGCAAGTCTTTCATTTCCCATGCGTGCAACATGTCCTGCCCAACGCAGTCTACGAGACTTGACTGTTCTTATTATATCTGGTTTCCTATAAGGACCATGTAGTTCATTGTTATGTACTCTTCTCCATTCACCTGTCTGTTCATCTCTATTTGGTCCAAAGAATTTCCTAAGTACTTTATTCTCAAATACTTGTATTCTCCTTTCCTCCCTTAAAGTAAGAGTCCATGTTTCGAACCCATATAATATAACTGGTAGAATAATAGTTTTATATATTTTCAGTTTAACGTTTTTTGAAAGGAGTTGGGACATCAAGAGTCTCTGCAATTCATAATAGCACGCATTTCCAGAATTGAGCCTATGTTTAATTTCTTTGTGCATCTCATTCCTATTTGTGATCATTGTTCCTAGGTATTTGAATTCAGCCACTTCCTCAAAATTTCCCTCATTTGTCATTAGCTGTCAATTTCTACTATATAATGAATTTCTATGTGTGACCATATATTTAGTTTTATTGATATTTACTTCCTAAGTCGAGGAATGTAATAATTATTTCATAATATTTTTTTAAAAAATGGGATTATAAGAGAAATGGGGGAAATTCAATATGGGTTTAATTTCACATTCTCGGTAATAGAACAAAACAAGAAAATGTTCTCAGCTGTCTAGATTGTCCTTTGAAGTGGAGCCGCCTGGTACAGAATTTAGCCTGCAGCAGTTACATTATGCTATGCATTACACGCAAATGACAAGCAACTTTACCAAACAAAAACTCGCTTCTTATTTACCTTAGCTTGCTTTCAAGTGTGTACTGCTTTTGACAATCATTTTATAAAGACAAAGCTCTCAGCAATTATTATTTAGTCTATAAAAAAAAGGAGAGGAATCCTTGGGGCTAATTCAGACAACCGGAGATATCCGAGAACATATGAAATATTGGAAAATGCGTCAACCATGTTTCTTATATTAGAATAAAAGGAATTTTATATTTGTTTCATTTAGATCAACTTCAAGTGAAATTACGATATTTTTTACTGAGAATGTCTAAAACAGAAATTGAAACGTCACGTTTCGTATAATGTTAAATAAATTAAGACGTTAGCCTAGAATATATATATATATATATATATATATATATACTTTTTTATCATACCATATTAAGCTTGCATTGCTCAATGTTAAACATTTAATTATAACATCGATAAAGCGTCACTGCTATAAAGTAAATACGTTCTCTTTAATTTGCTTACTTGTTATAGTCAGCTACTAGATGGCAGTGAAGACAGAGTTCTCGCATCTAGTAATAATGGAGAATATAATACATATATAAGAAAAATAAATGTTTGAATTGGATTCGTCTGGTGGTGTAATGGATATCACACTGAGGTACAGACTCAGAGATCCGGGTTCGAATCCCGTCCAGGCATTTATTTTTCTTATCATACTATATATATATATAAACTGCTGTCAAGAAGTAAAGCAGATAATAGCAATGGCATAATAAACTTTTAACAAGATGAAAAGCATTTTCTGCGGATCTTTGGCAAAAGAATTACGGAAGAGGCTAGTGAAGTCATTTGCATGGGGTGTAGCATTGTATGGTGCAGACACTTGGACATTACGACGGAATGAGGAAAAGCGACAGGAACCTTTTGAGATGTGGATATGGAGAAGGATGGAGCCTATAAAATATACAGACAAAATAAAAAATAAAGAAGTGCCAGACAGAATGGATAAAGAAAGAACAATGCTGGAACTCACAAAGAAGAGGAAAAGAAATTGGATTATCCACTGGCTAAGAAGAAACTGCCTGCTGACGGATGCCCTAGAAGGTTAGAGGCAGAAAAAAAATCAGATGATAGACAATATTAAAATAAATGGTTTGTTTGCGGATGCAAAATGGAAGACTGAGTTTAGGAAAAAGAGGAGAATGCTGAGTTTGCTGTGAAAGGCCTGTTCTTGGGCACAACACTACGTATGTATGCATGTATTATATATATATATATATATATATATATATATATATATATATATATATATGATATGAAAAGAAAAATGAATGCTTGAGTCGGGACTTGAACCCGAGTCTCTAAACTCTGTACGTTTAGCTACCCAAGTATACCAACACAATCATACATTTTTCTTATATATGTAGTATTCGACATATATAGTATATGTAGTAAATATTCTCTTTAAAATTTTGTTTAACTGTTATGTTGGCCACTAGATGTCAGTCGGAACGATTTTCCGCTACCTCGTGTAAATTGAGAATACTTGCCACTTTGTAACAATATTACCTCTAGCAAAAGGTGATGGCAGTGAGGTAGTCTTAATCCACTTGTTAGTAACTGCAACACTATTTACGTCCTTCTTCCAGTTTTTAGATCTTCTACAGGATATCATTGAATACATACATAGATACCAGAACAACTGGATGAATCATTTGCTACGAATGAGTTCAGATAGCGTTCCCAAGGCCATGTTTCATAATTGTACAACAGGGAAGAGATGTCTTGGCCGTCCAAAAAAAGCTAGATACAAAATTCATCAGTGAGATCGTAACAGGCCTATAGGCTAAAGACGGTTGAAGAAGAAGGTAGGATATCTTTAGATCTTCTAGCATATGAGCTCGCCAAGGAACCCTTCTTCACAGAAGAACTGCGTATGAGGCTACCATCCACAGACAGCTCAAATAAACTACATCAGAAAAGGGAGAAGACGAGACAAGAGATATAGCAGAACTTCATACAACAGAAGCCATGACAAACAGATCCTGGACCAACATCAATCAAGAACTCCGACACCTGGTGAACTCAATAGCAGTGCATGGATACCACCACAAGACATGCAAGACCAAGTGTTTCCACGATCCCGGGAACAACTGTGTGTGTGAACTGTGCGAGAAACCATGCGACCGTTACCATGTAACCACCTGCAAAAAACGAGGGATATCCCTGGTAGAATTCTGCAAATAACGAACTATATGAATCAAACTAATGACAAAACTTATGTAATATATATTTTCTGCACAACTTGTGCGCATTTATTCTATTATTATATTTAGATCTCTAGTCGGCTTTATTATTCAATGTCCATAAACAAACAAAATTAAAATTTTATAAAACAATGGCTGTCCCTGTCCTTTTGTATGGGAGTGAATCTTGGATTACCACTACCAAACAAGAAAGTAAAATCCAAGCAGCCGAGATTAAATTTTTAAGAAGAGTAAAAGGCTGCACCAGAATGGACCAGATAAGAAACGAGGATATCCGTGAAGAATTGCAGATCTACTCCATAAAAGAAAATATATTTAACAACAAGATACAGTGGAAAGAACATGTAGAAAGAATGGAAGAAAGAATATTACCAAATAAAATCTTCCATTATTTTCCAAGAGGAAGAAGAGATGTCGGACGTCCTCGGAAGAGATGGTCTTAGATCTATTAGTGAAGACGGAACAGGCAACTCTTGCCTAAACCAGGAAGTGAAGAAGAAGAAGAAGAAGAAGATCTCTAGTCGGCCGCGGTGGACTAGTGGTTATGCTCCTTGCCTCTGGTCCCGATGGTCGCGGGTTCAAACCCGGCCGGGGTCGATGGATTTTTTAAGACGGAAAAATCCAAGGAGCAAGTCCTCCGGGAGGGACTTTAAGTCGTGGGTCCCGAGTCTGAAGATTTTCAGGCTCGTAAAAAATCCTTAAGCCTGAATGAAAAGGCCTCTAAGCAAAATTTACCGAATTTTCCCGTCCTAATACTACTTCATCATCATCATCATGAACAAATTCGTTTTAGGCCGTGTGGCCTGCACGGTAAACCTAGCGAAGATGGTCTTGATCTTTCCACCGATGTTTTGGTCTTCCTTGGTCCCTATGTCCAGTTGGGGTATATTGGAATGCCGATTTTGGAAGTCTATTTCTTGCCATTCTTCTCAGATGATTTTTCCATTCTTGTTGGTATCTTTGTATATCTTCATTTAAACTTGTTACTCCAAGTTTTCCTCTGATAGTAGTGTTCCTTTGGTGATCCAGTCTATTAACTCCTAACAATGATCGTAAGAAGCGCATTTGGCTTACTTGAAGTTTATGAGAGTTTCTTTTATTTAAAATCCAAATTTCACTTCCATATTTTAGGGCAGCTTTTGATGTGATGTTATGTAATCTTAGTTTTGTCTCTGTCCTCATCTGTTTACCAAAATGTCTTCGTACCTAATACTACTTTGGTTTCCTATATGTCAGTATGAGGCGGAACGCTGACCAAAGACCACTCAAAATGACATCTATACGAAAACAAGTGTAACCAAATTAGTATGGTTCTAATTCTTCCCTGTAGGGGGAGAGCGCCTAAATCTCTGTAAAGGGAAAACATAGGCTTACAATACTTACTTATTTACTTACTCACTGGCACTATCGAACCCGTAGGTTCATGGACGCGCGGACATAAGCTCTCCATACATCCCTATCCTGAGCTAATGCTTTCCAATCATTTCCTGTATAATCTACTTCCCTCAAATCATAGTTAATGTTGTTCTCCCAACTCATTCTTGGTCTACCAACTGGGCGTTTTCCTTCTGGCTTTCCTACAAGAAGCTTGCATGCAAGTCTTTCATTCCCTATACGTGCAACATGACCTGGCCATCGCAGTCTACGAGACTTAACTGTTCTTATTATATCTGGCTTCCTATAAGACCATGTAGTTCATTGTTAAGTAGTCTTCTCCATTCACCTGTCTGTTCATCTCTCTTTGGTCCAAAAATTTTCCTAAGTACTTTATTCTCAAATACTTGTAATCTTCTTTCCTCCCTTAAAGTAAGAGTCCATGTTTCGCACCTATATTAGGCTTACAATACAATACATTATTTAGATCTTTTTAAACGTCTTTTAAAGGATTTTCATAGGTCCGCAACTTCCGAGTCCTGTTCTTGATGCTTGTTTAAGAAGGAGAATATAGACGTTGTGTAATGTAATAAGGTGAGTGTGTCTAACGTGAACATAAATTGAATTTCTAGTGTAATTATCGTAGGGGCTGTGTTGCGTCGTATATCTGACACTGTCAGTCAGTCGTCGTGACGTGATCTGGAGTGGCAGCGCGTAGGGTACGTCTGACGGCACATGACGAGGTTCCGTGTGTTTCCATTATAAAGTTGACCCTCTATTACATGTCTGATTATTAATTATATATTAAAAATAATAAAACTTCAAGATGACATACTGTTTCTTCACCGTAGACATTACGGTGAGTGGTTTATTCAAGGTTAGATTATATAAACGTAGGCCTAGATGAGTGATCCAGTTGTACTCAACTACAGTTTCTGGTGTCGGCGCGGTGGACTAGTTGTTATGCTCTTTGTCTCTGGTCCCGAAGGATGTCCGTTGCAGTGGCATAGTCCATAGAGTCCCTACCTTCCACTCCGGCGACCCGGGTTGGATTCCTGGCGGGGTAGGGGATTTTAAATCTCCACCTTGGGTCTGGGTGTGTGTGTCCTGTCCTTGTGTCTATTTGAGAATTGTATTGTATTGCAAGCCTATGTTTTCCCTTTTACAGAAATGTAGGCGCTCTCCCGCTACTTGTTTTCGTATAAATGTCATTTTGAGTGGTCCGTGGTCAGCGTTCCGCCTCATACTGGCTTCTAGGACGGGAAAATTCGGTAAATTTTGCTTAGAGGCCTTTTCATTCAGGCTTAAGGATTTTTTATGATCCTGAAAATCTTCTGATTCGGGACCCACGGCTTAAAGTCCCTCTCGCATGACTTGCTCCTTGGATTTTTCCGTCCTAAAAAATCCATCGACCACGGCCGGGTTTGAACCCGCGACCCTCGGGACCAGAGGCAAGGAGCATAACCACTAGTCCACCGCGGCCCACTAAGTGAGAATTAAAGAAAGTTAAACAGGTAAAACAAACAAAAAGGTAAAACAATTACTTACTTACTCAATGGCTCTATCGAACTCGTAGGTTCATGGCCGCACGGACATAAGCTCTCCATACATCCCTATCATGAGCTAATGCTTTCCAATCATTTCCTGTATAATCTACTTCCCTCAAATCATAGATAATGTTATTCTCCCACCTCATTCTTGGTCTACCAACTGGGCGTTTTCCCTCTGGCTTCTTATATCTGGCTTCCTATAAAGACTATGTTGTTCATTGTTATGTAGTCTTCTCCATTCACCTGTCTGTTCATCTCTCTTTGGTCCAAAAATTATAAGGAAAAACTAGTAAAAAAAAAAGGTCCGTCGACGTGGGCGTAGTCGGTAGAGTCCCTACCTTCCACTCCGGCGAACTGGGTTCGATTCCCGGTGGGGTAGGGGATTTTAAATCTCCACCTTGGGTCTCGGTGTGTGTCCTGTCTTGTGTTTGTATGTGTGAATACGATAAAAAGGTTAACAAAGGTAAAACAAAAAGGAAGAATAGTGTAAACGAAAGAAAACGAGAAAGGAAAAAAAAAAAAAGTCGCGGGTTCAAACTCGCCGGGGTCGAAGTATTTTTTTAGGATGGTAAATTCCAAGGAGCAAGTCCTCCGGGAGGGATTTTAAGCCGTGGGTCCCTAGTCTGAAAATTTTGAGGCTCATAAAAGATCCTTAAGCCTAACAAAGAGGCCTCTAAGCAAAATTTCCTCCTCAATGTTCTAGTAATACCTTCATTGCCTGATAGATGTCTCATTGAGTCAGTGTATTGAACACATGCCATTCGTGACGTTTATGGGCAAATAAAATGACTAAATTAACTTGGTATAGTGACTCCTGACAAGGGAGAGGCTATGGCTCAACATTGGGCAACACCTTTATAGATATCCATCCATCCATAGTAATTCTGCCCTAGAGAGCAGGTCTTTCACTGCAATCATAGCATTTCCGTGCTATGGTTTGCAGCTTTACTAGGGAATTGGAGGTGTGGTAGCTCCCCGTTACTTTCTACACCGGGTGAAGGATGATGATGATAAGGATGATGATGATGGCCGGATGATTTTCGGGGACCGTTGGGCCCTAAGCTTCCTGACATTTGTCTCACAGGTGAGGAAAAACCCGAAAAAACCTCACCCAGGAGCCTGTCCCGACCGGGAATCGAACCCGGGCACTCTGCGTGACAAGGTAGCACGCTACCACGAGACCTCAGCGGTGGACATTATAGATATACATAGATAGATAGATAGATAGTGGTAAAATACAGTCCCGGCAAGGATTTTAAAAATTGGACTTTAGAACAGTACGATTCTACAGTGCGTGAGATCAAGTATGTGATTGACAGCTTTATATGTAGGCATATTTGGCTCCCCAAGTTAAATTCAAACAAATGGCCAGGATGACGTCACTTGTCTTAAGGTCCGAAATAACATAATTTGATTTCTTTTTTCTTCTTTTTTTTTTTTGCAAATGCCCCAGGTTGCTTTGGACATTCCTGGGGTTCTCTCCTGGCATGGCGTACTTGTAACCCACTTCTGAGGTTGGGGCGCCTGGAAGGCGGGGTTACGTTGCCCCGATGATATGATGGGCGATGATGATGATAATGGTGCGCCAGGAGAGTCCCTAATCCTAAGCTTAACCTAAGATGAATATGAATGATGATGATTGCGATGATCATATGATTTCGGGGACCGTTTGGGCCTTAAAGTTTTTCTGACATTTGTCTTACAGACGAGGATAAACCCCGATGAAAACCTCACCCAGAGAAACAGTCCCGACCGGGGATCGAACCCGGGCCCGCTGCGTGACAAGGCAGCACGCTACCTCGAGACCACATCGGTGGACTCAACTTGATATCCTATGATTTTCATTTTTTATATTTAGAATTGGACGATGCATCAACCGGCTAAGCGTCCTAAATAAGTTTTGATGCCATTTGTTACACTGGCTCATGAAGTAAGTGTATGCACATTTATAGCGCCAAATCTTTAAATATAGTCAAATTATTAAAGAAAAATGTAAGCGCCATCAGTCCTATCAAGAGATTCTGTGCTTTGCAACAAACGGTTTTGAAACCAGATCTTCACAAATGCTAATCTAAATTTTGACCGTGCAGCTAAGCGCCAAATTTTCCCGCTCTTAGATTGTTGATGCATAACTGTCAAACTAGGAAAATAACTTACAATATCCAGTATTGTTATTTTGGCGCTACATAAATAGTGAAAATTGACATAAATTTAAACGTATTTTTCTCGAAACTTACATAAAGGCGCATAGTCGGTTGATGCATAACACCTTCCAATTATTATTATTATTATTATTATTATTATTATTATTATTATTATTATTATTATTATTATTATTATTATTAGTCGGCCGCGGTGGACTAGTGGTTATGCTCCTTGCCTCTGATCCCGAGGGTCGCGGGTTCAAACCCGGCCGGGGTTGATGGATTTTTTAGGACGGAAAAATCCAAGGAGCAAGTCCTCCGGGAGGGACTTTAAGCCGTGGGTCCCGAGTCTGAAGATTTTCAGGCTCGTAAAAAATCCTTAAGCCTGAATGAAAAAGCCTCTAAGCAAAATTTACCGAATTTTCCCGTCCTAGTACTACCTTGGTTTCCTAGATGTCAATATGAGGCGAAACGCTGACCACGGGCCACTCAAATGACATCTATACGAAAACAAGTGTAACTAAATTAGTATGGTTCAAATTATTCCCTGTAGGGAAGAGCGCCTAAATCTCTGTAAAGGGAAAACATGGGCTTACAACAAACATTATTATTATTATTATTATTATTATTATTATTATTATTATTATTATTATTATTATTATTATTATTATTATTATTTACGAAGAAGTGCCAGAAAGTCTAAATTAGAACGTGTCACAAATAAGGAAATTAGAAACATAATGGAAGCAGAAGAAAGCATAATTGAAAGAATTGAGGAAAAGGAATTAAAGTGGTTAGGACATGTTTTAAGAATGGCCGAAGCAGCTATATGAATGGCATCCGAACAGAAAGAAGAAAAGAGGAAGACCAAGGTTAACATGGAAGGAAAACATGAAGACAGTAATGCAAGCTAGAGGGCTAAGCATCGAAGATGCCCAAGACCGTAGGCTTTGGAGGTTTGGCACGGGAAGACGGCAGCAGCTGTAAAAACCCGAAGATAGATAGAGATTATTATTATTATTATTATTATTATTATTATTATTATTATTATGTCCTATAGTCTACTGTATATTGACATATAATATCGTCACTGTAGAATATATATATATTTTTTGTCCAATGTCATCTGTTGTCTTAAGATATGTCTGGTTTTATATCCTGGAATTGGCAGAATTGGAACCCACTTCTGATATTGCGACATCTGGAAGGTGTAGTTATGTTAGCCCGAAGATACGATAGGCGTTAAATTATAATGAAGCACTAGAAAACTCCTTAATCTAACTGAAAAAAAAAAAACACAGAATGCCCTTGGCCTACCAACCGTCTGTTGTCCTCTCAATCACAAGAATTAATTGCAGAGATGGATGGTCATCCTGCTAGTATAGGGATGAGAAATGTCATTTTGTCGGGTCTCCCAGCCGTCATAGCTGATTTTCTCAACTTGGAGCCGATACTTATTGTAGCTACACAAATTTCTTATCTGGTCGAAATGACATAAGGAAAAATTTTCCCCTGTGAGGACTCGAACACGTACAAATCATCACTATCCAATGGAATTCGAGGAATGTACCTACATGTAAATTTAAACCGCCCCCCCCCGTTCCACGCGGGTACTTTCTCTCCCTGGGGGTACATACATTCATACATACATACATACATACATACATACATACATACATACATACATACATACATACATACATACGCCTACTAACTAACTAACTAACTAACTCACTGGATCCATCATGGCCGCGCAGACATATGATCTTCTTACATTCCTACCTGAGCTAATATTTTCCAATCATTCCCTGTATAATCTACTTCCCTCAAATCATGGATAATGTTATTCTCCCACCTCATTCTTGGTCTACCAACTGGGCGTTTTCCCTCTGCTTTTCCTACAAGAAGCTTCCATGCACCTCTTCATCCCCCATATGTGCCACATGTTTAGCCCATCGCAGTCTACTGTCCTTATTATATCTGGCTTCCTATAAAGACCATGTAGTTCATTGTTAGGTAGTCTTCTCCATTCACCTGTCTGTTCATCTCTTTTTGGCCCAAAAATTTTCCTAAGAACTTTATTCTCAAATACTCCCTTATAGTAAGAGTCCAAGTTTCGCATCCATATAACATTACTTACTCACTGGCGCTATCGAACCCGTAGGTTCATGGCCGCGCGGACATATACTCTCCATACATCCCTATCCTGAGCTAATGCTTTCCAATCATTCCCTATATAATCTACTTCCTCAAATCATAGTTAATGTTATTCTCCCACCCCATTCTTGGTCTACCAACTGGGCGTTTTCCCTCTGGCTTTCCTACAAGAAGCTTCCATGCAAGTCTTTCATTCCCCATACGTGCAACATGTCCTGCCCATCGCAGTCTACGAGACTTAACTGTTCTTATTATATCTGGCTTCCTATAAAGACCATGTAGTTCATTGTTATGTAGTCTTCTCCATTCACCTGTCTGTTCATCTCTCTTTGGTCCAAAAATCTTCCTAAGTACTTTATTCTCAAATACTTGCAATCTCCTTTCCTCCCTTAAAGTAAGAGTCCATGTTTCGCACCCATATAATATAACTGGTAGAATAATAGTTTCATATATTTTCAGTTCAACGTTTTTTGAAAGGAGTTGGGACATCAAGAGTCTCTGCAATGCATAATAGCACGTATTTTCAGAATTGAGCCTGTGTTTAATTTCTTTGTGCATATCATTCCTGTTTGTGATTGCAGTTCCTAGGTATTTGAATTCTGCCACTTCCTCAAAATTTCCCTAATTTGTCATTAGCTGTCCATTTCCATTATATAATGTATTTTTATGTGTAAACATAGGCCTATATTTAGTTTTATTGATGTTTACTTCCAGTCCCAATTCCTTAGTGTTACTCAACAGAGTGTGCGTGTTGTCCCTTAGCATCTCTCCGTTATAGCTCAATAATACTACATCATCAGCATAAACTAACAGCCTATTAATACCATTGAGTTGTATGCCTTCTTTATTCTCCATAGTCTTGATGGCATGCTATAATACACAATTGAATAGTAGAGGAGATAGTGCGTATCCTTGCTTTAACCCATTGTGAATTTCAAAAGTATCCGAAAACTGTTTGCCTACACGCATCCTACAGTTTGTGCCATTTAGACACATTCATGTATGTCTCCAACATACATACAGACATACATACATAGGCTATAATTGTTATGAATGATTTGTCTGCCAGAATACAAGCTGCTGAAATGAAATTCCTCAGACCAATAGCAGGATATCAAAGAACAGACAAAAAAATAACATAGAAATAAGACAACAACTAAAAGTAGAGAAATGAAACACAACAAGAGTGAAATACAGAACAAACTGGAAAGAACACTTGGCAAGGATGACTGAGAATAGAATACTAAAGCAGCATACAGCTATTCATCACGAGGAACAAGAAGTTTGGGAAGACCAAAGAAAAGATGGAAACAGCATCAATTTGGAGCCGGAACAGGCTAGTAAATAAGCCTAAACCGTAATGATGATGAAGAAGAAGAAGGATGATTTGTCTGGAAATGGGTGATAATACAATTATCCCATAACACTCTGTATATAAGAAGACAATTGAATGATGGTAGAAGAACGATTAGAGAGTTATGTTTCTGGATCAAATTAATTCCTGGAAATGAATCCGCACATTTTATCTTCATATTAAAAGCTAATTGAAGAATCCATATTTGGTTCGTCTTCCGGGCTTATAGGCCGTGGTCTGGTTGTCTTCTTACTCGACGTTTCGTCTACTGCTGCGGTAGACCACATCAGGAGATACTGCGTGCTCTCTGTGAACTCCTCAACAGTCGGCTGCAGACTGGCTGGTGGTTGGAAACTGTCTCTCTTTTTATAGCTAAACCCTGGGTGGTGGGGGGGTTTTCTGCGTTTGCTGTTGTGCCGATTGCAGAAGTCAAGAAGCCTATGACTTCTGCAATCGGCACAACAGCAAACGCAGAAAACCCCCCCACCACCCAGGGTTTAGCTATAAAAAGAGAGACAGTTTCCAACCACCAGCCAGTCTGCAGCCGACTGTTGAGGAGTTCACAGAGAGCACGCAGTATCTCCTGATGAGGTCTACCGCAGCAGTAGACGAAACGTCGAGTAAGAAGACAACCAGACCACGGCCTATAAGCCCGGAAGACGAACCAAATATGGATCAAGACGCCGGCCGTGAAAGCCTACAATTATAATTGAAGAATGTTGGGATAAATTAAATGAGCCAGGACAAAAGTTTAGATTTAGTGAGCAATGACTCAGCTCTGTTAGATTGTTCCAACAACTGTAACAGTTTGTTTCTTACTTACTTACTTACTTACTCACTGGCACTATCGAACCCGTAGGTTCATGGCCGCGCGGACATATACTCTCCATACATCCCTATCCTGAGCTAATACTTTCCAATCATTCCCTGTATAATCTACTTCCCTCAAATCATAGTTAATGTTATTCTCCCACCTCATTCTTGGTCTACCAACTGGGCGTTTTCCCTCTGGCTTTCCTACAAGAACCTTCCATGCACGTCTTTCATTCCCCATACGTGCAACATGTCCTGCCCATTGCAGTCTACGAGACTTAACTGTTCTTATTATATCTGGCTTCCTATAAAGACCATGTAGTTCATTGTAATGTAGTCTTCTCCATTCTCCTGTCTGTTCATCTCTCTTTTTATTTTACCCCAGTTGAACCCATGTCCGCATTTCTTGACGGTTGTATTTTTAAGGTGAAAGATCGTCACTCTTTCGACCAAGGTACTTTTTTCGTCTGGCTTATCACCTTCGACCAGTCCGGCATGGGTAACCCTATCGGCAGCAATGCTACCGCCGGCATAGCTCTCAGGATCATTTAAGCACGCAAGCCACTCCACCACGACAAGGTAAAGATACCATGGAGGGAACTGGATATACTGACGACATTAATAAAAAAAAATATTATTAGTGCCTCTTTGTATCTGATCCCCATCAATATAGGCCTATAACAAAAACCCCGGCTGGGTTTGAACTCGAGACACTCGGGACTAGAGGCAAGGAACATAACCGCTAGACCATCGCCGTCGACTCTATAACTTGCCTCCAGCAAATCATGGTTAATGTTATTCTTCCACCTCATTCTTGGCCTACCTACTGGGAGACTTTCCTCTGGTTTTCCCACAAAGAGTTTCTATGCCCTTCCTTTTATTCCTCCATTAGGGGCCTCGCCAAAAAAAAATTCCAAGCGTGACAGGCCTAGAAGGCCCTTGGCTGACCAGCCGGCTGCTGGCCTCACATTCACATGTGTTAATCATAGAGGTATACGATCGTCTAGCCAGTGTAGGGGTATGATGTGGTGAGGATGTCGGGTCTCCAGCTGTCATAGCTGGTCTTCTCAACCTGGAGTCGCTAACTTATTGTAGCTACCCAAATGCGTCACGATGGTGGGTGGGCAGCGGTCCCATACTGACCGAAATTCCATTAAAAAATGTCTTCCCCCATGGAGACTCGACCCAGCGCAAGTCCCATAGCTCTGCGCCAAGGCGTCCTGCCTAACCACTCGGCTATGGCGCGGGGCCCTGCAAGGGTCTACTGCAAATAAATCTCGAACTTGAAGATTACTGCAAGATTATTATTATTATCATTATTATTATTATTATTATTATTATTATTATCATCAACATTAATATTATTATTAACTCATTCGCCTCAAAAGACGAGGCAGACTCGCCGGCAGTTAAATGGCCTTCAACTCAGATGACGAAGTACACTCGCTTAACTCTGTTGTTATACATTTTGCAGTATTTTGTACATCCCTTGGCAGGGTAACTTTTTGTTAACATTTGTGAATAGTATAGGAATGTGTTTTGGCCTTCACCCTTATTGTGATATCAAGTACCGTTACATTTTGTTTGTTTTGAATGTCTGAAAATAGACAATATAATTTACTGTAACTTAAATCCGGTTTCTGGGGAAATATGAAAATATAAAACCCGAAGTGAATGGGTTAATATTATTAAAAAGTTTAACGTAAATGAAAAAAATACAGAACTATAAACAAAAATAGCATGAACATATTTTAAGAACGGATTCTTCTAGCAGATTAAAAAACAAGCACTGTTCTACCAACCTCTAGGCTAAAGAGATGTGGAACATCCTAGAAGACGAGGGTAAGATGATTTCTGTGAGCGGAACAGGCCGACGGCCTACCATGAAAAAGATTATTATTATTATTATTATTATTATTATTATTATTATTATTATTATTATTATTATTATTATTATTATTATTATTATTATTACTATTCACTAAATTTTGCAGATGACCAGGTATTAATAACACAAGACCACGATGACAGAATATATGGCTAAAAAACTAAAAGAAGAATATGAAAAATGGGGACTTTATATAAACATTGAGAAAACTAAATATTTGTATATAGGAGAAGAAATTAAAAATATAAATTTCAACAATGGAGAAGAAATTAAAAATATAAATTTCAACAATGGAGAAGAAATTTAAAATATAAATTTCAACAATGGAGAAGAACTGACACCTAGTATTGAATGCACTTATTTAGGAATAAAATTAGACCATTCAGGCGATAACACAGTGGAAATTAAAAATAGAATCGCTCAAACAAAACAAGCAATAAATGTTTTAACTCTGCTTGATGGAGCAAAAATATTTAAAAAAAAAAGAACATTGCAAATATATCAAACCATAATTCAGAGCATTTTAACATATGGTGAAGTCTAACAAATTCCTACCAGGGAAACGAAAAGAATTTTAAGTATAGAAATGGATCTTTTAAGAAGATTAGCTGGAAAATCTAGAATGGATAGAATACGAAATAAAGAAATAAGGGAAATTATGGGTGTACAAGAGGACCCGGACATCATAGACATTATAGAAAAGAAAAAAATTACAGTGGTATGGCCATGTCAAAAGAATGCCAAAGCAATGATTGCCTAAAATTATTATGGAATGGATCCCAATGGAAAGGAGGAAGAGAGGAAGACCGAAGAAAACTTGGATAGAAGGGGTACAAGCAGCTATGAATATCAGAGGATTGGAGGAAGATCAATGGATGGACAGAGAGGAATGGCGTTTGGTTTCCGGAAGACGGCGGCAGCTGTCATGATACCGGATGATGATGATGATGATGATGATGATGATTATTATTATTATTATTATTATTATTATTATTATTATATTCTACAAATATCCCATTAGTACTAACATATGTGAATGAATTGAGTTAATAGTCACCCTATAGCTTTACAAAGAGGATTTCAAGAGAAAACATCAAGAAGAAGACAAGAATGGACGTCCATCAAGAGAACTTGAATTGACTGACGACGACGCCCAAGCAATAGAAGAGAGATAGAGAGACAGATGAAGATCAGGAGGAGGATGGGTGCACCGGTGGTAGGATGACAAAGCAGGAACCGCTTTCTACCCTCAGCTTTTTCAATATAAAAAAAAAGAGCCAGAGAGGATCACACACTCGCTCTCAAGAGCTTCAATCACTTGGTTTGCTAACCTTTTGTGGGCTAATCCCTGTACACTTTGATTTCAAGAAGCTGCAGACTCCCAAACAAAGGGTACCAATTAATTGGTTTCCTTCCTCTTAAGATTAAATGTAATTATCTGAAGATTAATTGAAGTAATAAACTGCTACCTGTTGGTGTTCAATCTGTGGTCTCGAGGTAGCGTGCTGCCTTGTCACGCAGCGGGTCCGGGTTCGATCTCCGGTCGATACAGTTTTCTAGATAAGGTTTTTATCGGGGTTTTTCCTCACCTGTAAGACAAATGTCAGGAAAACTTTAAGGTCACCGAAATCATATGGCCATCATCATCCTTATAATGTATCATATTTATATTACTACTATTATTATTATTATTATTATTATTATTATTATTATTATTATTATTATTATCGTATCATTATTGTTATTACCCTATAAAATGTTGTTTGTACATGACATTTACATTGCTACATTTATTGTATATTTAACTGTTTATAATTAGTATAGTGTATATCTATATTTGGGGCACGCCGTAGCGTAGTGGTTAAGGCACTGAGCTACAAGCCGGAGGGTCGAGGGTTCAAGTCCCGTTGGGGTCAGCATCTTGCGGCATTTGGGTAGCTACAATAAGTAGCGACTCCAGGTTAACAAGACCAGCAATAACGGCTGAGGGACCCGACATGCTGACCACATGTCACCCCTACACTGGCTTATCGTCTACCTCTGTGATTAACACATGTGGACGTGAAAAATTAACGCCTGAACCAAAGGTTGAACCCGGGACATCTAACTCAATATACCAACAAATCCCGTGTACAAAAAATAAAAACCTAAAACTGTCAGTAGGCCTACAATTGTGCAAAAAACACGAAATAGTGAAATGCCTAAAAAACTCATTATTTTTCGGTTGCATAATAGGCCTAAATGGAAATTAAACTAACAAACACACTCGCACAATCGAACCCGTAGGTACATGGCCGCGCGGACATAAATTCTCTATATATCCATATCCTGAGCTAATGTTTCCCAATCATTCCCTGTATAATCTACTTTCCTCAAATCAATGTTAAAGTTATTCTCCCACCTCGTTCTTGGTCTACTAACTGGACGTTTTCCTTCTGGTTTTTCTACAAGAAGTTTTCATGCACTTCTTTCATTCCTCGTGCCATATGTCCTGTCCATCGCAATCTGTGAGACTTAACTGTTATTACATCTGGTTACCTATAAAGACCATGTAGCTCTCTGTGTTATAGTCTTCTCCATTCACCTGTTCATCTCTCTTTCATCCAAACATGTTCCTAAGAACTTTATTCTCAAATACTCGTAATCTTCTTTCCTCCCTTAAAGTTAGAGTCCATTTTTCGCATCCATATAATATAACCAGTAGAATAATAGTTTTAACTTTTTTTTAAAGGAGTTGGAACGACATGAGTCCCTGTAATGCATTTCCAAAATTGAGCCTATGTTTAATTGTTTTGTTCATCTCATACCTATTTGTGATTATTTGTCCTAGGTGTTTGTCTTCGTCACTTCTTCAAAATATCCCTCATTTGTCCTCCATTTGAATTATATAATGTATTTTTATGTGTTAGTAACAGAAATATCGAAATTGATTCCACAGTGCATAATTTCCTAACAGAAAATGGTTACCGAGGAAGAGTGGTCTGAAAAGTATATTGACACTTAAAGAAAAATAAATAATTAAATTAATCCAAATTACCCACTGAACGTAAACTTTTTACACTCACTGTATGTCCTCTATTCAGGTTGAGAGTATCTCTGGATTGTTAACATCTGTTCACACGGTATGCAAGATAATCCTTTGCACGCATGCGTGCTTAATTTCTGCCAGATGGTTCTTATAAAGAGAAGACGCCCTATTGCAAGTGAACAATGCAAAACCTGATATGTGATTAACTGTAAGGCGAATAGAAATTAAAAATACAATCTTAAATAATAGCAATTAACTAATTCTGCATGTTATGGAACCCGCGGGTTCAAACTACAGCAATTACGTCATACCACTGGTCCCTAACCTCAGTCAACTGGATCATTGTCATACCCAGTTCTTTCTTCTTCTTCTACGTCATGGAATTAGGCCATAGACCAGTTTCCACATCAAGAGACCTTATGCCTCCATCTAGTTATGGGGCGGCCAATATTTCTTCTTCCTACTTGGGTTGGTAGTGAAGCAAAATTTGTGGGAGTCTATTGGGTGTCATTCTTTCTATGTGATGGAGCCAATTAGATACTGAATATTTAATTTTATCTACAGCACTGTAGATGTTTAATTCGGTTCTTATGTAAATATATTTCTTATCTAGGAACGTATAGCCTGCTACTGAACGTAAGAATTTCATTCCTTCTACTTTCCTTTTATGAGATCTATTAAGTGGCAATTTTCACAAGCATATGTTAACATAGTGGTATTAATAAGCTGTTAGTTTATGCTGATGATGTAGTACTATTGGGCGATAGCGAGGAGATACTAAAGGACAACACGCACACACTATTGAGTAACACTAAGAAATTAGGACTGGCAGTAAATATCAATAAAACTAAATAGGATATGGTCACACATAGAAATAGGCCTACATTATATAATGGAAATGGACAGCTAATGACAAATGACGGGAATTTTGAGGAAGTGGCTGAATTCAAATAGGCCTAGGAACAATAATCACAAATAGGAATGAGATGCACAAAGAAATTAAACATAGGCTCAATTCTGGAAATGCTTGCTATTATGCATTGTAGAGACTCTTGATGTCTCAATTCCTTTCAAAAAACGTTAAACTGAAAATATATAAAACTATTATTCTACCAGTTATATTATAACTTATAGGTGCGAAACATGGACTCTTATAGGCCTACCCTTTGCATATTTTAATTTTTTTTTTAGAATGCTACATGCATATAGGGGCCGGATAGAAAGAGATGGAGGACCGTAGTTTGGGAGCCCTTGCCTTAGATAGCGTCTTATGTACAGTTGACTTACATAATCTCTCTACAACTTACTTACTTACTTACTCACTGGCACTATCGAACCCGTAGGTTCATGGCCGCGCGGACATACTCTCTCCATACATCCCTATCCTGAGCTAATGCTTTCCAATCATTCCCTGTATAATCTACTTCCCTCAAATCATAGTTAATGTTGTTCTCCCACCTCTTTCTTGGTCTACCAACTTGGCGCCTACCCTCTGGCTTTCCTACAAGAAGCTTCCATGCAAGTCTTTCATTCCCCATACGTGCAACATGTCCTGCCCTCGCAGTCTACGAGACTTAACTGATCTTATTATATCTGGCTTCCTATAAAGACCATGTAGTTCATTGTTATGTAGTCTTCCCCGTTCACCTATTTGTTCATCTCTCTTTGGTCCAAAAATTTTCCTAAGTAGGCCTACTTAATTCTCAAATACTTGTAATCTCCTTTCCTCCCTTAAAAGAGTCCATGCTTCGCATCCATATAATATAACTGGTAGAATAATAGTTTTATATATTTTCAGTTTAACGTTTTTTGAAAGGAGTTGGGACATAAAAAATGTCTGCAATGCATAATAGCACTTATTTCCAGAATTGAGCCTATGTTTAATTTCTTTGTGCATTTCATTCCTATTTGTGATTATTGTTCCTAGGTATTTGAATTCAGCTACTTCCTCAAAATTTCCCTCATTTGTCATTAGCTATCCATTTCCATTATATAATGTATTACTACGTGTGACCACATATTTAGTTTTATTGAATTATTATTATTATTATTATTATTATTATTATTATTATTATTATTATTATTATTATTATTATTATTATTATTATTATTATTATTATTATTATAACCGTGTGTTTATTTGTTACTTTTCTCGTTACGTCATTGTAACATATTTCACAAGTTCTTGTTCCATTACTGTTAGACTAATATTATAGGCCTACCCTTTGCATATTTTAATTTTTTTTAGAATGCTACATGCATATAAGGGCCGGATAAAAAGCTTTGGAGGACCGTAGTTTGGGCGCCCCTGCCTTAGATAGTGTCTTAAGTACAGTTGACTTACATAATCTCTCTACAACGGACAATATAAACATGAAAATGGGATGTAACACACGAGGTACCAAGGAACGTTGGCGTTAAACTCAGTTCTAATTGTTAATACCAAAATTGTTTGAAGCCTGGTATCGGTGGTTGCATGAAGGAATGAGGAAAAAAAAAAAAAAAAGAAGAATTATTTGGTTTGTGCTGCCTCTGCGAAAATTTAGTGGCCACGGAACTGCATGGAGGCAGTCCTGTTGGTTGGGGGTTGATAAATGTGGACGGTATTGTCAAGGGTAGAAACTGGAGGAGGACACTACTCACCCCTTCCCCTCTTCACCTCTTTTTGCAAAAGTGACAGAACACAATATCAATCCATAAATCAAAAGAAGATAGATAAATCCTATAGCTTGCGAAACATTTGAAAAACTTTGTGTATGTGTGTATGTGTTGTATTGCTTCGAGGGGGGATTCTCTTTGGCCTTATTTCAGCCCCCCACCCAACACTGCTCGCTGTTCCTTTTAGAAATTGAAGTTTTGATGGACGGCCCCCGTGACAGGCAGGTCACCTCTCACAAGTGACACAACCACCTCAGTTGGAGCTTTTCAAAAAACTTGTCTTTCGATTATTTACTGGTGCGTGATCTATTACTCTAACATGGTGAAGCTATTAGGGGTTCCTTGCTGAATAGTTTGTTCACAAAATGAGTTCAAGTCAGGAAATGAAAAGGAAGAAAAGAAATGCTCTTTAAACATTAGCACAAAGTTGGTACAAGCAAACCCACCTTCCTTTACTAAATTTTTTGACAAAAGATTAGAGATTAGTATAAGCGAAAGACATATTTATCTACGTGTCGACCCCTTTTCTAAATCATATATGTGCTAGCATATGCTTTTTTTCTCTCTAATATGTACTTAAGTTCGTTTTCTTTTCATTGGAGGACCCCGTTATATTTTATTATGTACAGATGTTTTAACAAATATGGTAGTAGAAAAAATAGACAGTAATAAAAAAATGTAGGTCCAACACGTACATTCCATTGAGTAACACTAATAAATTAGGGCTGCAGTAAACATCAATAATACTAAATATATGATCACACATAAAAATTCATTGTGTAATGGAAATGGACAGTTAATGACAAATGAGAGAAATTTTGAAGAAGTGACTGAATTCAAATACCTAGGAACAATAATCACAAACACGGTGGTCGTGCACAAAGAAATTAAACATAGGCTCAATTCTGGAAATACATGCTATTATGCATTAAAGGGACTGCTTTATCCCAAATTTTCTCAGAAAACGTTGAACTGAAAATATATAAAACTGTTTTGCAGTCAGTTTATATGGATCTCATACATGGACTCTTACTGTAAGGAAGGTGGAAAAATTACGTCTATTTGAGAATAAAGATATTAGGAACATTTTTGGACACAAGAGAAAAGAACAGACAGGTGAATGGAGAAGATTAGTAAATATGGATCTACATTATATTTATGAGAAACCAGATGTAATAAGAACAGATAAGCTTCATAGACTGCGATGGGCAAGTGACACGAATGGGTAATAAAAGACGGACATGGAAACTCATTGTGGGGAAAAGTATAGGGAAAGGGCTAAGTAGGTAGGCCAAGAATCATGTGGGAGAAAAACATAACCACGATTTTAGGGAGATGACTTATATTATATGGGAGATGATTGGGGGAACTCCGCCATTGCCGGTCCCAAGCCCGGATGAGAAAGGAGGAGGGGGAGGAGTAACACCTCGTAAAAAAAACCTTGGTTCAGCTGGCCCGGCTGATAGTACCATGTGAGGGCCCCTTGCCAGGGAACGGTGAAGACCTCAACGGCAATGAAGGCGGAGAGGGATACCCTTAATACGGCAGATTTGGCGGAAGAGGCACCCTACCCTCACTCAGGGGAAGAGAGAGGAACCGCTGCCTTGCGGAGAAGGAGAAACTTCAAAGGCTAAGGGAGCATCCCCTACAGAAAAGCATGCCTGTCCAAGAGGCATTGAGGTGGCAACCCCACCACTGGACTTACCCAACTATAGGCTGGTAACCTATAATGGGGAAAACTTTAAATACTCGAAAGACTACAAAAAATAAGCAGGCGGATAATAAAACTATGACGACAGGCAAAGAACAAAGGATTTATGATTACTGGAATTTGGCAACCTGGAACGTAAGAGGACTTAATAAAAAAGATGAAGAATTGGTAGAGGAATTGAAGAAAAGACAAATAGACATAGCTGTTATTAGTGAGACAAAAAAGAAAGGAAGAGGATCAACAGAAATGGGAGATTATCATATGATCTATTCAGGAGTAGAAAAGACAGAAAGAGCCAAATCTGGAATTGCTATTTTAATAAAACAAAATTGGAGAAAAAAAATAACAACTTATTCCTGGATAAGTGACAGAATAGTAACATTAAGATTAAAGTTAGGAAGAGATAATTTAACAATAATAGGAATATATGCCCCATCTACTGGAAATAAAAAGGAAGCAGAGAAATTCTATAATGAATTACAAGATATAAAGGATAGAATAAATAAAAATGACCAGATAGTAATATTAGGAGACTTCAATGCCAGAATTGGAAATAAAACCATTAAAGATTTAATTGGCCCACATGGAGAAAATGAAGTAAATGATAAAGGGATAATTTTAAGAGATTTTTGTGTGTATAACCAGCTACGAATTACAAATACATTTTTCAAACATAAAGAAATACATAAGTTTACTTGGATGAGTCGGGGATCCAGATCTATAATAGATTACATAATAGCAAACAGAAAATTTTGGACACAAATAATGGATACGAGAGTCTATAGGGGGACAGAAATAGATTCTGATCACTTTTTAGTGGTTGGAAAAATTAGAACGAACAAAACCTTATTTTAGAAGGAAAGTAGAAAAGAAATCAGAAAACGAAAAATACAAAGTACAGCTGTTAGAACAAGATAGTATAAGACAGTTATATGAAAATCGAATAAAACAAAACTTGAAACCAAGAGTTGGAGATGTAGAAATAGATTGGATAAAATTAAAAGAATCAATAAAAAAAGCAGCAAATGAATGTTTGGGAACCTCCAAAAATAGACCAAAAAATCGATTGAAAGTTTGGAATGAAGAAATAAAAGAAGCAATCAGTAATAAGAAGATAGCTTATTTAAAATGGCTTAATTCTGGGACTATTAATGATAGAATAGATTACAAACACAAAAGAGCAATAGTCAGAAAATTATCTAGAAAATTAAAAAATGAAGGATGGGAAAGTTTTATAAAAAATATAGAAAGAGATGTCACAGGAGCAAAAAGATATGGTTTCAAAGTATTCCAGCGATTAAAAGAAGATTGTACGGATAAATTGGCTATAAATGGAATGACAGCAGAACAATGGACACAGCATTTCAGACAGTTATTATATGCAGAGGAAGAAGAAACAAATACACCTCCCTGTCCCACAGAAGAATATAATGCTATAACATTGGATGAAGTGATAGAAACTATCAAGAAAATGAAAAATAGAAAAGCTAGTGGAGTAGATGGTATACCAATGGAGCTTTGGAAATATGGTGGGAAAACCACTCTATATTAGATTGGTACAAATTTTTAATGATATATGGGCACATGGAATAATACCTCAGGACTGGAAAACATCATTAGTAATACCCATCCATAAGAAAGGAGAAAAAAGTAACTGTTCAAATTATAGAGGTATATCATTGTTGACAACAGCATCTAAAATATATACATCCATTTTAAAACGAAAACTTCAGAAAATTACAGAAGATAAAATTGGAGAGGAACAATGTGGATTCCGAAAAGGCCGATCGTGTATCGACGCTATATTTGTTATAAAACAACTAATTGAGAAGTGGAAAGAATTTAATATCCCCCTATATATATTATTTTTAGATTTTGAAAAGGCCTATGATAGAGTCAAACGGGACATAATGTGGAAAATATTGGAAAGCTACCAAGTCCCCAATAATCTAATAAATGCTATAAAAAGTTTATATGAAACCACATTTATAAAAGTAAAGTTAGATCATGGGAAAATAACAGATAAATTTGAAATTAACCAAGGTTTAAGACAGGGATGTGGACTATCTCCATTACTGTTTATTCTATATCTAAATAAAATTGTCCAGGAGTGGAAAAAACTAAACCCCCCAGGAGTAAAAATATGTAGAGGAAATCAAATACAAACAATAATCTTCGCAGATGATCAAGTACTTCTAGCGGAGAATGAAGATGATTTGCAGAGATCGGTGTTTAAATTGCAGAATACCCTAGAAAAATACAACATGAAAATATCTGAAAATAAAACCAAATCCATGGCAATCACTGGAAAGGAACTTTCGAGAGTAAAAATAATAATAAATAATAAACCAATAGAACAAGTAACACACTTTAATTATTTAGGTAATAATATATCACAGTTTCATAATCAAAAAGATGTGGAAACAAATTTAGGAAAATATAACAGATTAAATGGTATAATTAGGAGAAATTTTGGAAAACAAATGAGGAAAGAAATCCAATTGAGATTTCATAATGCCATAGCCAAACCTGCTCTACTATACGGAAGTGAATGCTGGACACTTCGAGCAAAAGATAAATCCCGCATTAATAGTTCACAAATGAGATTCCTCCGATCACTAACTGGAGTAACATTAAGGGATAGAATGAAAAGTGATGAGATAAGGATGCAGTGGAATAGTAGGGAAATGGTTGAACATATACAAAATTATCAGATTAAATGGTTCCAACACGTCCAGAGAATGTCAAATTCCCGTTTACCAAAGATGATTTACCACCTCAACCCTAATGGCAAAAGAGACCTCGGAAGACCCTTCAACCGATGGAAGGATCAGTTTTTGTAGTCGCAGAACGGGCATCATCACCCAATACTGCATTCGGAAGAAGAAGAAGAAGAAGGGAGATGATTGGAAGATCCCGCCGTCGGTATCTCTACCTTGACGTGGTGGTGGGGCTTGTAAGTGCTAATGACTCCATGAGCTACACAGGCGGTAGTGTAACTACCAAGAGGGCTTCCCATGCCTGGCAGGTCATGGAAGAAGGTCCAGACAAAAAGAGAAGAAGAAGGGCTAGTAACTCAATTTCAAGATGTAAAATTTTCAATTACTCGCAGAAACATTCACGAAGTACTAAGACGGACTGAAAAATTAGAACAAATTGGAATGATCACATAGATAGAATGGAGAACAGTAGATTAGTGAAGAAAGTACGTGACTGGACACCTCAGCAGAAAATACCTTTTGGAAGACCACAAATACGATGGAAGGACGTCACCATACCCCGGACCTGTAGCGAATGAACACGCAACAAGCTGCCAGCTTTCATGCGTAGAGGAAGAAGAAAAAATGATTGGAAGACGTTGGCTCAGGATAGGGATGAATGAAAAGCTCATGTCCGTGCGGCCATGAACCTACGGGTTCGATAGTGTCAGTGAGTTAGTTAATAAAAATCTTCTAAATACACGAGCAAATTTATAAATGAAAACTAATAAAAATCATAAGTCCTCAAATAGGTTAAACATTTTAAAAAAACTTTTGGAACTGTAGACCTTTCGGAAACCGGCTTCATCTTCAGCAGGAGGATATGCGCTAATAAATGTTGTTTTTTGACGCTTTTGACATAAGCTCCTTCCAGCGTCGTCGTAGTTATTGACCTAGTTGAGGACGACGGCAACTACCAGCTATCAAATTTTAATATGTTACTTTGATGAAAAGACAGGTGAATGGAGAAGACTATTTAACAGTGAACTACATTGTCTTTATAGGAAGCAAGATATAATGAGAACAGTTAAGTCTCGTAGGCTGCGATGGGCAGAATATGTGGCACGAATGGGAAAATGATAGAAAGGCATGGCATCTTCTTGTACGGGTACCGGAGGGAATGCACCCACTAGGTAGAACAAGAATGACGAATAACATTAACCATGACTTGAGGTAGGTGAATTATACAGGATTACTGGAGAAAATATATTGATAAAATATTGGTGGAATCTGTTGCAATGTACGGAAGTGAGGTATGGACAATCAATAAGTACTACAAGAATAGACTAATAGCTCTAGAAATGGATTATTTACGAAGAAGTGCCAGAAAGTCTAAATTAGAACGTGTCACAAATAAGGAAATTAGAAACATAATGGAAGCAGAAGAAAGCATAATTGAAAGAATTGAGGAGAAGGAATTAAAGTGGTTAGGACATGTTTTAAGAATGGAAGATGAGCGATGGCCGAAGCAACTATATGAATGGCATCCGAACAGAAAGAAGAAATGAGGAAGACCAAGGTTAACATGGAAGGAAAACATGAAGACAGTAATGCAAGCTAGAGGGCTAAGCATCGAAGATGCCCAAGACCGTAGGCTTTGGAGGTTTGGCACGGGAAGACGGCAGCAGCTGTAAAAACCCAGACATAGATAGATATTACTGGAGAAAACTAGTTCATGAGAGGGTTGTATGGAAAGTTTATGTCCGGATTCCATTCTGCCAGTGAGTTAGTTTGTTATTAGGGCTATATTATTTCTGTATATTATCTCGTTTATGTTATATATTTGTAATTCATGTCTGATATCTTGACTTCTCTTTTGATCTCTTAAAGAATAACAGTTTCATATATTTTTAGTTTAACTTTTTTTAGAGAAGTTGAGACGACAAGAATCCCCGTAATACATAACAGCATGCATTTCAGAATTGAGAATATGTTTCATTTCTATCTCCCCCTCATTCCGGTTTGTGATTATTGTTCCTAAGTACTTCAATTCAGCCACTTCTTGAAAATTTCCCTCATTTGTCATTAGCTGTCCATTTCCATTATAGGTCCTATAATGTATTCTTAAATGTGATCATATATCTATTTTCTATTACTTTTACTTCCAGGCCCAATTTCTTAGTGTTACAAGAATGTGCGTGTTGACCCTTAGTATCTCAACGCTATCTCTTAATAATACATCTTCAGCATACAGCAACAGCTTAAAAACACCAATGAATTATACGCCCCTTCAATCCACTAAACATTTTATATGTATGAAAAATATTTCCATTCACTTTATCTCTAATCAATTATTTATTTTTTACCGTCTTTAAACATTGATTTTTATTACGGTTGTAAAATTGGAAGAACGCAATCTGCAATGAAAGAAGCTTTTATAAGATTCTGCTAGAAAAATGAATTTGCAAATTAATCAATGTAGCACTACATATATGCCATGTTCCACCAAGGAATGTACACATTATTCATTGCATATTGTAATAGCTTCCTACAAATTCCAAACTGTTCTCACACGTTTAAATATTTGGGCTCAGAAATTATTTGTAAGAATGACAACCATATAGAAATTATAAAAACTCATAATAGCTACAAACAGATGTTTCGTTGGAATTAGAAAATATCTAAGATCACACTTAACAAAGAAAACTAAGTTACTGATTTATAAAACTGTTATAAGACCAGTAATAACATATGCATCAGAAATTCGGACTCTTTTAAAGCCAGACGAAAAATATCTGGCTACTTTTAAAACATATATATATATTATGAGATTTTTGAGGCTGTGAAAGAGGGTGATGTTTGGGGAAGAAGGAGAAATTGAGAATTGTATGAATTACATAAGGAACTCGATTTAGTGAGGTATATTAAAATTAATAGATTGGCATGGGCTGGACATTTCATACGTATGGACAATTATGTATTGCAGAGACTCTTGATATACGAACCCTTTTCAAAAAACGTTAAACTGAAAATATATAAAACTATTATTCTACCAGTTATATTATATGAATGCGAAACATGGACTCTTACTTTAAGGGAGGAAAGGAGATTACAAGTATTTGAGAATAAAGTACTTAGGAAAAATTTTGGACCAAAGAGAGATGAACAGACAGGTGAATGGAGAAGACTTCTTAACAATGAACTACATGGTCTTTATAGGAAGCCAGATATAATAAGAACAGTTAAGTCTCGTAGACTGCGATGGGCAGGACATGTTGCACGTATGGGGAATAAAAGACTTGCATGGAAGCTTCTTGTAGGAAAGCCAGAGGGAAAACGCCCAGTTGGTAGACCAAGAATGAAGCGGGAGAATAACATTAACTATGATTTGACGGAAGTAGATTATACAGGGAATGATTGGAAAGCATTAGCTCAGGATAGGGATGTATGGAGAGCGTATGTCCGCGCGGCCATGAACCTACGGGTTCGATAGTGCCAGTGAGTAAGTAACTAGTAGTAATGGACAATAATAAAACTGTTAAAGTGATCTATATAGCACAACCATTATGAACCAGAAAAGTTAGAAGACCAAAATTAAGATGGGAGGATGATGTCTTGCAGGATATTAGAATTAGTAAAATTAGAAATTGGAATTGTCCAGGTTGGAAATAAGAAGAAATGAACAAGTGAGGCAGATGATGGATATGGAGGAGACAGTGGTGGAAAGGATTGAAAGACGAGCTCTTCAGTGGTATGGCCATGTCAGGAGAATGGAGGATGATAGGTGGCCCAAAACTCTTTTGGAATGGTCACCTTCTGGTAGAAGGAAACGGGGCAGGCCAAGAGCAACTTGGAGAGGAGAGATCCATAGATTGATGAACGACCGAGGTCTGGAGGAGGAGGAATGGCGTAATCGACAAGAATGGCGAATGGGAATACAGGGTAACCGCTGAAAAGTGGAGAGACCCTCAAAAGTAAAGTAAAGTAAGGAAGAATTTAGCAGTAAATTAAGAAGTCTGGAAGGATATTCTGAAGAAGGCTAGGGTCTAAAATGGGCTGTCATTCCATATATGATGATGATTTTAAGATTTCATTATAGATTTGCTACCTTAGGACATGAATAAGCCTACTGAAAAATTAGTATATTACTCTGGTCGTTGGACCGTCACTCTTCAATTAAACAAATAGGATCAATTGTGGAAATACATGCTGTTGTGCACCACAGGAACTCTTGCCATCCCATCTTCTCACTTAAAAAATACAAAAACATATAAAAAGGTTAAATCATATTTGAAGAGAAAAATTATACGCTCAGACCAGGACTTGAACCCGGGACCCTAGGTTCTCTAGACCAAGTGCTCTACCAACTGAGCTACCTGAGCAAGTACCGATCTAAACGCAAATCTTTTTCTATATACATTGTAATTCCCATCCACAAAATGCTGTGAAGCCATGCTTCTATCTTGCAAATGGCGGCTCCTTTATTAAGAAGACATATTTGGGACTGGCTGTAATGTATAATTCCCAAATATGTCTTCTTAATAAAGGAGCCGCCATTTGCAAGATAGAAGCATGGCTTCACAGCATTTTGTGGATGGGAATTACAATGTATATAGAGAAAGATTTGCGTTTAGATCGGTACTTCCTCAGGTAGCTCAGTTGGTAGAGCACTTGGTCTAGAGAACCAAGGGTCCCGGGTTCAAGTCCCGGTCTGAGCGTATAATTTTTCTCTTCAAATATGATTTATCCATCATCGAGATGTAAGAAATCAATAATAAAAATATAAAAAGGTGATTTTTATCCCGTTCCGAAGGAAGCTATAGGTCTTACTCGAGATTTTACGCCTCAATTAATTGAAACGACCTCTGCTGAAACTAATAATACGTGACGATATGTATGAATATGCAGTTGAGATTATTTAATATGATTAGGCACACAATGCAGCAACACGACTCAGCATAAGTGATGGGACCGGAATGCTTCATGACTCTGTACATTTCTTTCACTTGAGCCGACCTTGTCGTCACCTTTCGTTCAATTTACAGAATTCGGTTATGTATGATATCGAATCTAGATTATGTGCCACTAGACAAAGAAAGGAAAAAAGGAAAAGGAAGACTGTCCGCTCTTGATTAATTGTCCGGGTCTGTTCATTCAATCAATTGGTAAGACGTGCTTTTCACACAGGTGAGATCCATCTCTGATGCGTGTCATCACAAACCTGTTAATTCTTGTATCTTTCTCTCAAACTTTGCTAGTAGCAGAGCCAGTAGTAGTATTAATACTGGTCAACAGTGGTTTTCTTGCCCTTTATGTAAGATTAATTTCGGACATATTTATGTTCACAATTCATGAAATTATCAATGATTTTGGAATTCTTCACTTCCCAACTCCTTTCAAAAAACGTTAAACTGAAAATATATAAAACTATTATTCTACCAGTTATATTATATGGATGCGAAACATGGACTCTTACTTTAAGGCAGGAAAGGAGATTACGAGTATTTGAGAATAAAGTTCTTAGGAAAATGTTTGGCCCAAAGAGAGATGAACAGACAGGTGAATGGAGAAGACTGCTTAACAGTGAATTACATGGTCTTTATAGGAAGCCAGATATAATGAGAACAGTTAAGTCTCGTAGACTGCGACGGGCAGCACATGTGGCACGAATGGGGAATGAAAGACGTGCATGGAAGCTTCTTGTAGGAAAACCAGAGAGAAAACTCCCAGTTGGTAGACCAAGAATGAGGTGGGAGAATAACATTAACTACGATTTGAGGGAAGTAGATTATACAGGGGATGATTGGAAAACATTGGCTCAGGATAGGGATATATGGAGAGCTTATGTCCGCGCGGCCATGAACCTACGGGTTCGATAGTACCAGTGAGTTAGTTATCAATGATTTTGGAAGATTTGTTCTGTTTTTTTTAATCTTCTTGTAACATTCTTGTAAACCCATGTTTTCCCTTAACAGAGATTTAGGCGCTCTCCCCTATAGGGAAGAATTTGAACCATACTAATTTAGTTACACTTGTTTTCGTACAGATGTCCTTTGAGTGGTCCGTGGTCAGCGTCCCGCCTCATACTGACATATAGGAAACCAAGGTAGTACTAGGACGGGAAAAATCGGTAAATTTTGCTTAGAGGCCTTTTCATTCAGGCTTAAGGATTTTTTACGAGCCTGAAAATCTTCAGACAAGGGACCCACGGCTTAAAGTCCCTCCCGGAGGACTTGCTCCTTGGATTTTTCCGTCCTAAAAATACATCCACCCCGGCCGAGTTTGAACCCGCGACCCTCGGGACCAGAGGCAAGGAGCATAACCACTAGTCCACCGCGGCCGATTTTTTTTTAAATCTTTATTTTCATTTTACACTACAAAAATCGGAAAATATGAAAAAGTATATCAGATATATTTATAATATCAATTGTTTTTTGAAAAATTAGTATACACCGACATAAATAGAAAGATAAATGTCGAAAACGGGCTAGCAACCCACTTCAAGGTGTATCTTATACATTGCTCGCAGACCCAAGGATCAAGCCTCGGAGATATTCCGAAGTTATCACATCAACCAACCGATCTTTTTACAGGTATGTAGGCCTACATGTTAATACAACATAGAATGGTTTATTTTAAAATCCTACTTTTAAGAGTAATGTGGATGTGGAAACATTGTCGCGTGGTAGTTGTAAGTATTAGGTTAGGTTTCTAAGAGGGTGAATAGTAACCTCATTATTAGAGAAACGGAGTCCCTGCGCGATGTCATTTGTAAAAAAGAGGTAACAGCAAATTGAAAAAATAACCCTCACAAAGGGCATCAGGCAAGGTGACTCTTTAAGTACATTCTTATTTAATATTATAATGGATAAAATTATTGAAAACATACCACCACGTTTGGGTTATAAAATGGGAAACACTAGATTTCACTTAATATGTTATGCAGGTGATGTCGTTCTCTTTTCAGAATCTGAAGATAATTTATAAAGATCTTTACATCAATTTAATATAAATGCCAGAAAATACAATATGGAAATTAACACGAATAAGACAAAATGCTTAACAATATCAAAAGAACCAGTAAGATGCAAATTAGAAGTGGAAAGAAAATTATAGAACAAGTGTCAATAGAAAGCTAAACCCGCACATACAAAACGATAGTTCGACCAGTTATCGTATATGGAGCAGAAACTAGGGCTGATACAACGAAAACTAAACAAATAATAAGCAAATGCGAAATGAAAATCTTAAGACTATTCAGGGGAAAACATTATTTGATAAAATACACAGCACAGATATTAGGCACAAATGCCATATTCAAGACATAACCAAATTTATTATTATAGATAGACGAAAGAAAATATTGGAAGGGTCATATAGAAAAAATGGAAGAAAACCGGCTTGCAAAAAGAGCTAAAGAAGATAGACCAATGGACGGGAGAAGAACAAGAGGAAGACCAGCCAAGAGATGGATAGACAGTGAATGCACATCCAATACGTCTTCCTCCGAAGAGTGATTTTGGAAATAAACATGATGAAAATCCTACAAATTAAGTTTAAGAAGAAGAAGGTAACATTCCAGCCGCTATCCTTGTCGTAATAACTATGAATAAGTAGCTTCCGCAAGGAAACAACCTTGCCTCACGCGGAGGACATGTGTAGGCCTATATATTTCGTGCCATGCTTCAGCGGCGTCATTTCCTGAAACTGTCAACAACCCTCCTGCCACTTAACAAAAGCCGACCGCCTTTCAACCCTCAATAAAGAGAAAGATGCGTATATATTCCCAAATTGTCAAAACAATTAACCGAACTTTTTTACAAGTATTTGCATGTTAATATAGTATAAAATGGTTTATTTTTAAAACCCTATTTTTAAAGAGCAATGTGGACGTGGCAACATTGGAAAGTGGAACCATTGGCGCGTGATTGTTGTAAGTATTGCCTGTCCAACGGATCTGTGCCCCCGTAAGATATGCGAACTAAAGCATACTTCCTTTTCATCTCCGGCAAATCATTTCTCTCCCTGTATTCCTATCTCTCTCTCTCTCTCTCTCTTTTGCACTTGCACTCCAGTGTTGTCAACTCTACTCCAACCTAAGCATTATTCAATATTCAAGAGCCATGACACTGGCGGAAGTTTGGCAACATCCCTACTGTTTGACGTTCTGGGAGGGGAGTTCGGTGAAATTGTGAGAGTATAGACGTGTACTTTTCTAAGAACGATGTCAGTGCTATAGGGACCTAGATCCGTTGGTCGTAGTATATTAAGTTAGGTTTCTTAGAGTGTGAGAGAAGGACGTTAAAGCATGGCCATACCATAGCACACAAAGGGACTGAAGAAGTTCCGACATCTACATTTCATTATTGTCTTTCATATTTTTTTCTGTCCGGCTTTGATTGATTTGGTCTTTTAGCATTTTGTTTTTTTTTCTAATGTGTGGGGAGCTGGCCCACAGCATAAACCCCCAACCTGGAGGACCAGGAAAATTTCTGTCTGGGTTTTCCTCCCATAGCCTTTGAAGATCCCTCTTCACCGCAAGGCAGCGTTTCTCTATTTACCTTAGAGATAGGGTTGCCTCTTCCGCCAGATCCGCCGTGATGAAGGACTCCTTCTGCGCCGACTACATTTCATTATCAATATTTTATTATTGTATCGGCCGCGGTAGACTAGTGATTTATGCTCCTTGCCTCTGGTCTCGAGGGTCGCGGGTTCAAAAACGGCCGGGGTCGATGTATTTTTTAGGATGGAAAAATCCAAGGAGCAAGTCCTCCGGGAGGGACTTTAAGCCGTGGGTCCCGAATACGAAGATTTTCAGGCTCGTAAAAGATCCTTAAGCCTGAATGAAAAGGCCTCTAAGCAACATTTACCGAATTTTTCCCGTCCTAGTACTACCTTGGGGGGCACGCCGTAGCGTAGTGGTTAAGGCACTGAGCTACAAGCCGGAGGGTCGAGGGTTCAAGTCCCGTTGGGGTCAGGATTTTTAAACTGACCCAAACCCTCTGGCGGCACTATGGCCCTGGGGTCGACTCAGCCTCTAACGGAAATGAGTACCAGACGCTTGTTCTGGGGGTAAAGGCGGCCGTCACGCAGTGCTGACATAAAGTGCCGATTGTCTAGGAAATGTGGGAGCCTTAACCTCCTACTACCCCAAGGCCCTCCTGAGGCCTGTCGTGGGATCACTTTACTTTTTTTTAGTACTACCTTGGTTTCCTAGATGTCAGTATGAGGCGGAACGCTGACCACGGACCACTCAAATGACATCTATACTAAAACAAGTGTAACTAAATTAGTATGGTTCAAATTCTTCCCTGTAGGGGGAAAGCGCCTAAATCTCTGTCAAGGGAAAACATGGGCTTACAAGAATCATTCGCCTTTCTGTATTTTGTTAGTGTATTTGAAATTAAGATGGCAAGATGAGGCTGATGGAGAGGTGGTATATGGAAAGTAGGTTGGTTTCCCATAAGTACAAAAAAAGAGTGCGAGTTATGTTGTGTGCAAGACAGACAGAGGATTGTGGCATGTATTTTGATTAGCTTCACAATGACGTGGTTAATTCCGTAACTGTCTGTTCCTCTGACAGTTGGCACTGCAACATTAATTGTTCATGAATGACTGTGTCTTTGAGATTGGCTTCTCATCCCGTGTTAATTTACGTGCGCGAGTGTATTGTTTTGTGATCAGAACAGCTGTCGCGTTCACCTTACAGTGGCGTACATACTCAACAGTGGCGAATCACACATACGCTATATAAAAAAACGAATATAGGTTATGTCTGTCTGTATGTCCTTTATGCATTATTATGCCATTCATCCGATTGGGATGGGGCTTTTTGCAAAATATTTGTTAAGATGTCTGAAGAAGGTACAGTGTACCGAAACAGCTGTAACTAAATTATATCTTAATAAATATGAAAATCAAATTAAACTGTAAGTTTTATTCTTATTTAATTAAATGGATATTCATGAGTTTCCCGGGATGGTTTTAGGCTATAAAGTGAGTTGTAATACTCAACTCCTTCTTGCTTAAAAATCACCCTTTGTAGTGAAAAACGTGGTTTTGGGAACTTTTTGGACGTTTAAATGACTTACACTGCCTAAACCATAGCATATACACCAAATTAATGTACACATAATTGAATATCTCTAAAAAATCTACAAAAAAGTCCGCGACAGCATATGCCTATTTTTTACGGACAATATTATAATGATATTGTGAAAAGAAAAATTAATGTCTGAACCAGGAATCGAACAGTGGACCTCTAGTTCTCCATACTAGTGTGCAGCCCACTACACCAATCTAAGCTTGCCACAAATATTAACAATTCTTTCCACATATACAAATCTACAATTCTCGTTTCGTCCGTTGTCAGATATGTGTCACTAGTACGGAGAACAAGAGTTCCATGATTCGATTCCTGGTTCAGACATTATTTTTTCTTTTCACAATATCATTAGGCCTATAATTTATAGGCCTAATATCACTCATTATTGGAACGGTGTTAAAATAACAGTAATGGGAAATGATAAATTTTACGATAACTCATAATAACCATTTTTATCTTTCATCTCATTGATGCCCAGAAGATCGGGATGACTAGATTCCCGGGCAACGCCGGGTAATCAGCACAGGGTATCTAAAAATAATTACGATATAAATTTATAACTATTTTTCTCTTTTTACTTATTCAACAAAACATAGAAACGCATTAATTAATTTAGGCGTAGAAGTGCACACGGTGTATTAGCTAGTGTGTGTGTGTGTATATATATATATATATATATATATATATACACCGTGATTCAAAATTGACTTTACAACTTTACAAGCTTATAGAAATGTATTTAGAAGACCTACAGAATTGGTTTTAATGTCATATGATAGCACAACTCATCAAGTTTTCACCGACATAGTTTTATAGTACCTAGTTCTCTCACCGCGTGCGCTAACGTAGTTCATATCAAAATGGCTGCTTTCACAGGTGCCGAGCGTGCTCGTTGTGTGTTTTTGTTCGAAGAAACTAAATCTGCGACAATTGTTCAGCGTAGATTTCGTACCCAGTATGGTAAGGATCCTCCTAGCAGGCCAACAATTTATTCTTGGCACCAAACATTTGTCAGGACTGGCTGTTCTGTTAGTCATTGCAAGCATACTGGCCGTCCACGTACGGCTGAAGCTGTGGTTGAACAAGTGCGGGATAGCTTTGCTCGGAGCCCTAGGAAATCAACGCGGCGTGCGTCACGTGAGACTGGCATTTCACAACCGACCATTTGTCGCATACAACGGAGACGTTTGCACTTGAAACCATTCCGATTTTCGATGGTGCAACACATTACTGATAATGATAAGATGGTTCGACGTGATTTCTGTGCAGAAATGCTTGGTCGGATTGAGGAAGATTAAACGTATTTGAACCACGTAATCTTCAGCGACGAGTCTACATTCCACGTCAGTGGGAAAGTAAATACCCATAACTGCAGGATCTGGGGCTCTGAACCTCCACATCTCCATCTGCAACACGTACGTGACAGCCCGAAAGTGAATGTGTTTTGTGCCCTAAGTAAAACTAAAGTGTACGGCCCCTTCCTTTTCCAAGAAAAAACTATCAACGGTACGATTTATCTGGATATGCTAGGAGGATTCTTACCATACTGGATACGAAATCTACTCCGAACAATTGTAGCAGACTTAGTTTCTTCGAACAAAAACACACAACGAGCACGCTCGGCACCTGTGAAAGCAGCCATTTTGATATGAACTACGTTAGCGCATGCGGTGAGAGAACTAGGTACTATAAAACTATGTCGGTGAAAACTTGATGAGTTCTGCTATCATATGACATTAAAACCAATTCTGTAGGTCTTCTAAATAAATTTCTATAAGCTTGTAAAGTTGTAAAGTCAATTTTGAATCACCCTGTATATACACAGATAAACACACAGTTACGATGACTATTCAACTCATGTCCCAAATGGGACTCAATGGCCAATCACGTTTCAATGATTTCTGTTTTACAACCAATCACAGTCGTGTTTCACCAAATATTTATCAATGTTATAATTACCATATTAAAGAAGGCTCCTCCTTTTTAATATTCTGAACAGGTCTCACCATTATTTTGTAGTGACTGAGCCTGTGAGAAATACGGCTACCAGATTGTATATATAGTGCATGAATGTCAACACATGCCGCATGCGGGAGTTAATATAAAAACATTTGTAGCAATTGATTATACCACCAAAAAAAAAACCACTGTTTGCACTTTCTTAAATGTATTTTTTCCCAGGTAATAATCCAGAAAAATATAATTGTCATATTTACATCATACGACATCAGAAATGAATTAATATACAGTTTGATGTGTTTCATTTTTTCTCCACTAGAGAGCATTCTTACAATATTGCGTTCCTTTGGCAATAAATAGTATGATCTGGTTGCAGTGGTAAACAAAAGAAGCAGATGAAGCGTACCTATCGTTTCTCATTTGTTTTCAAACATCGCTGTTTACATTAAATATATAATTATTTTAAAATAACTATAGTTAAATAATGATTTGTGAGTAAACAGCTTAATTTTATTCGTTAAATAGTCCTAACAAATGCCACTCTTCATTTCCAAATTCTCTAGATAAATTCACTCCTCACTTCGTGAGTCGTGAATTTATCGATAATTTGGAAATCACTCGTGGCGTTACTTATGATAAATAAACAGGATGACAGACATAGAAAAAGTCTTATTTATAGCTATCAGTTAAACAGGCCTACATTCATGGAGAAGTCCGCCGTCCTGCTTCTGATCAGCGAGCCGGATTCGATACCCGGCGGAGTTAAAAATTTTAATTGTTAAATTAATTAAATTAAAATAAATGAAGTGCAAAATGTTCTATCTCGGAGCCAGGAGAGGTAGTGGGTGTATGATTTTTAATCGCTAAATTGTGCAACAGATTTCTGCATTAAATTGGAAATCTCTCCGGAGTTCATATGTTGTGAAGGCATGTGGTACTGTTGATAGCGATTCGTCCGTCGGATGGGGACGTAAACCGTGGAGACCTCCTTGGTGCTTTTCGATAGGAGTGGGCTAAGTGCCGGTACCGAATTTCATATTGTCTCTTCTCTTCATAACCATCCCTCATACAACACATTATACACTACACACACAGCCATACACTCATCCTACATTCGTCTCTGTGCACAGTATAAGAATAGCCTACATAATCCCGAAATGGTGTTTAGATTGAAAAAAGACCACATTAACGCCATTTATCCGCCCAGCGCTGAAACCGAATAGTGGAGTGGGTGGCATTACAACACACACATATTCATTAAGATAATGAAAGACGTGCATGGAAGCTTCTTGTAGGAAAAAGAGAGGGAAAACTCCCAGCTGGTAGACCAAGAATGAGGTGGGAGAATAACATTAACTATGATTTGAGGGAAGTAGATTATACAAGGGATGATTGGAAAACATTAGCTCAGGATAGGGATGTATGGAAAGCTTATGTCCACGCGGCATGAACCTATGGTTTCGATAGTGCCAGTGAGTTAGAGTGATTTATATATATATATGTATCCATCCACAGTAATTCTGCCCGAGGGCAGGTCTTTCACTGCAATCATAGCATTTTCATGCTATGCTTTGCAGCTTTACTAGGGAATTGTAGGTGTGGTAGCTTCCCGTTGCTTTCCACACCGGAGAAGGATGATGATGATGATAATGATAAGGGCGATGATGATAGCCATATGATTTCGGGGACCGTTTGGGCCTTAAAGTTTTCCTGACATTTGTCTTACAGGTGAGGAAAAACCCCCATAAAAACCTCACCCAGAAAATCTGCTCCGAACCCGGGCCCGCTGCGTGACAAGACGTGCAGCACTCTACCTCAAGACCACTGCGGTGGTCTTTATATATAAAGAGAAATGAACAGACATGTGAATGGAGAAGACTTCATAACAATGAACTACATGGTCTTTATAGGAAGCCAGATATAATAAGAACAGTTAAGTCTCGTAGACTGCGATAGGCAGAATAGGGAATGAAAGACGTGCATGGAGGCTTCTTGTATGAAAACCAGAAGGAAAACGCCCAGTTGGTAGACCAAGAATGAGGTGGGAGAATAACATTAACTATAATTTGAGGGAAGTAGATTATACAGGGAATGATGGAAAGCATTAGCTCAGGATAGGGATGTATGGAGAGCTTATGTCCGCGCGGCCATGAACCTATGTGTTCGATAGTGCCAGTGAATTAGTTATATATATATATATATATATATAAAGTAAAAAGATAAAGTGATCTCATTTTCGGGTTTTAGGCGACCCTTGGGATAGTTGGAGGTTTAGGCTCCCACCTTTCTAGACAATCGGCACTAGGTGGCAGCCAAGTTTCAGTCCTGCGTGACGGCCGTCTTTACTATCAGAACAACTGTCTCGTACTTATTTCCGTTAGATGCAGAGTCGGCCCAAGGCCATGGTTCCACCAGAATATTTAGGGAAAAATAGCCTTCGCATACACTCATTTAGGTCTGTACATAAAAATACATAGATAAAAAGGCAGAGAGATAGGCTACATTGAGAAACAAAAATCATCTAATGTTATAAATTAAGAATCTACAGAAATTTCTATGGGGAATCGTGACTCTATGGAGGGTAATGAAACCAATCAAATATTTAAAAATTCAAAATACAATCTAACAAAAATGATGTTATTTCATCTGATTGCAATAAAATACTAAAAAGTGTTGAATTGTCAGAATATTATGCTCATCATGAGAGCATTGACTGTTAGTTTAATATTTTAATTAATATATAAAAGAAAAAAGTGTAAATTAACTTATTATTTAGGCTTAAATAAATTAATAAAAATGCATTTAAATTATGGGATAAAACCAAATTTTATAAGCATCCCAGCGGAATATAAAATTCCCTTTAGGGTAAAAATGTTAATTATTTCATTCAAATTATAATTTTCCGGTTCTCTAATTCAATAATTTGTGTGAGTGCGCAAAACCATCAATTTTATATTATAATTTTACCGTCATTAACTCCTGTCTGCTGCTCACTATCTGCACAAATAAATTAAAATTACAAAATAATTATTTTTCCTCTTCATTTTATCTAACTGATCGTTAATGTATTACGTTATTTTTATTTTATTATTATTATTATTATTATTATTATTAGGGTAACAGAGTGGAACCCTTGATAGAGGTCCACTCCAGGGAGTAGGCGCCCCTGCCCTTTTGTGAGCTCCAGGTCCCACTCGCCCAGTGGGTAGTACCTGGGTAGGGCCCCGTCCACAGGGTTACGTGGGGAGAAGAGAAGTCCCCAAAGCCGTAGTGAAGGCAACTTCTCTAGGAGACGAACACTCCGAAATTCCAGTTCCCTGCCCTCCAGGAAGAGGGGTTTGGCTAGAGGCTGGTAACCTCTACTAGTAAAAAATAACTTACTCATAAACTTCAGCAGAAGAAAAGCCGGATTGATAAACCTTATGACGACCACAGCAAGAAAAAGTATAAAAAGAGTTTTGGAATACATGACCAGCTTAAAATAGCGACTTGGAATGTCAGAGGCTTGGGAAGCAAGGAATTTGAACTAACAAAAGAAATGAAAAATAAAAGTATAAATATATTAGCTGCCTCAGAAACAAAGAAAAAATTGAAAGGATCACAAATGATAAATGATATGATGATGTTTTACAGTGGAGTAAGTCAGAAAGAAAGAGCGAAAGCAGGAGTGGCGATATTTGTGGATAAGAAATGGGGATCCAAAATAGACACGTATAATTGTATTAACGAAAGAATAATGACAATGCGATTTAAGCATAATAGAGGACATATGACAATTATAGCAATATATGCACCGGAGGAAGGGAGAGATGAAGAAACAAAAACATTTTATACTACTCTACAAAAGGAAATAAATAAGATAAACAAGAACGACATAATAATATTATTAGGAGACTTTAATGCTAGAGTGGGGAATCAACCAGTGGCAAATGTAATTGGGATCCATGGAGAAAATGTTATAAATAAAAATGGACAAGAATTAAAACAATTTGCAATTTTTAATGATTTTAAAATAACAAATACATTTTATAAGAAAAAAGATATTCACAAATACACATGGTCAGCACGAGGTTTTCGTTCACTGATAGATTATGTGTTAATCAATAAGAAAGCATCATCATTATTAACAGATACGAGAGTATTTAGAGGAAGTGACATCTATTCAGATCACTATTTAGTAATCTCAAAAATAAATATATTAGCGAGATGGAAGAAAACTAAAAACAAATATAGAAATAAAGAGACCACATTCAAAGTACATTTATTACAAGATAAAAGTATACAAAATCTGTATCAGAATAGGCTAAATGAACAATTAATATTAAAACCTACTTCCGAAGAAATAAACCGAGAATGGGATAATATAAAAGAAAGCATTGATAAAGCAGCATATGAGGCATTAGGAACAAAATATAAAATATATAACAAGAAGGGTTTAAGAATATGGAATGAAGAATTAGAGAGGATAATAAAAGATAAAAAAGAGGCTTATCACAAATATTTACAGAATAGAACACCAGAATTAAGAGCTGATTACAAACATAAAAGTGCAATAGCCAAAAGAGAAATTAAAAAAGCACACAAAGTCAGTTGGGATAGATATATAAGCAGACTAGAATACGATATACATGGGCAGCAAAAAATAGCCTATAAAGTAATGAAACATCTAAATAAACAAGAAAAAGATACAATACAGATCAATGCAATTGAGGAGAAACAATGGGAAGAACATTATAAAAAACTGTGGTATAATGAAAATAAAATAACTAAAGATAACATATATGAGTGTGAGATAGGAATAGATATGATAACAATGGAAGAATTAGAAGAAGTACTGAAAACAACAAAGAACAGAAAGGCAGCTGGAATAGACGGAATTAATATGGAATTAATAAAATATGGAGGAATTTTTTTTAAACTGAGATTATTACATTTTTTAAATTTATGTTGGAAACAAGCAACAATACCAGAAACCTGGACAACAGCAATAGTACAATCTATTTTTAAGAAAGGAGAACGTAAAGACTGCAACAACTACAGAGGAATAAGCATTTTAACTGCAGGCTATAAAATATACTCAAGAATCTTAACATTTAGGTTAAAACAAATAACAGAGGTAATGTTAACAGAAGAACAAAGTGGATTCAGGCCAGGGCGTTCATGTATGGATAATATATTTACGATAAAAGAATTTATAAACAAAAGAAGAGAATATAACATGGAAACACACATAGCTTTTATTGATTTTGTCAAGGCATTTGATAAAGTAGACAGAGGAAAACTCTGGACAATTTTAAAAGAAAAAGGAATTCCGAAACACTTAATAGCAGCTATAAAGAGTTTGTACTGGAACACAAATTTTGTTATAAAAACTAGAAATGAAGTAAGTAAAAATAAAATTCATACTAATCAAGGAGTTAAACAAGGATGCAGTATCTCTCCAGTTTTATTTAACCTATACATCAATGATATAATAAAAAAATGGAACGAAGAAACAAATAAAGGAATAAAATTAGATAAAACACACTACTTGAAAACATTATTATACGCTGATGACCAGGTAATAATAGCAAATACAGAAGACGAACTTCAGAGGAATATTTTTAAGCTACATAATATATGTGAACAATATAATCTCAAAATATCCATAGAAAAAACTAAGGTAATGGCATTCCAAGGGAAAAATCAAATCAGATCGAAAATAGTAATAGGAAACAAAATCATAGAACAGGTGAACCATCTCAATTATCTAGGATGTGACATTTCATTTAATTATGATAATGATATAAATAATAAAATAGCAAAATTCCAGGGAATATGTGGTACGATAAAACGAACACTAAATAACAAAACAACAAGAGAGACCCAACTGAAATTTTATAAAATGTTGGCAGTACCGGTACTGCTCTATGGTTCAGAAGCCTGGATACATAAAAAACAAGACCTAAGTAGGATAACGGCAGCAGAAATGAAATTTTTGAGATCTGTTAAAGGGTGCACTAAGGAAGACAGAATCAAGAACACAGAAATAAGACAGGAACTTGAAATATTTGCAATAACTGATAAAATGGATACATATAGACAAAAATGGAAGCAACACATAGACAGAATGAATGAAGATAGATATCCAAAACAAATAACAAAATACAAACCTAAAGGCACCCGAGATGTGGGCAGACCTAGAAAGAGATGGGCTGAAGTCGGAACGGGTCAACAGACCTAATCCATGAATGAAGATGATGATGATGATTATTATTATTATTATTATTATTATTATTACTATTATATGACAATAGGGGATCTTCCTCAAGATTTAATACTAGAAGAAAATTTAGGGACAATTAAATACACTGAAGAATATAAGTATTTGGGAATTAAAATTACTAAGGAAGGAAAACAAGAAACAGAGATAAGAAACAGGATCAATATAGGAAAGTATGCTATATCTGCCCTAGATGGAATAGTATGGGACAAACATATCTTCAAAGAAACAAAAAAACATATTTTTAATACAATAATCAGAAGAATTATTACCTATGGAGCCGATGTGTGGGCTTTAAATGCATAAATGAAAAAAAAAATACTCGCCCCTGAAATGGACTACTGGAGACGTGCTTCAAGAATATCCAGGAAGGATAAAATCCGAAATTCACATATAAAAGAAAAAATGCAGGTACAATATTCAATATTAGATTTTATAAAGAAGAAACATTTAAATTGGTACGGACACATTAGAAGGATGGAAGAAGGAAGACTACCTAAGATAATCATGGATTGGGAACCACTTACTTACTCACTGGCACTATCGAACCCATAGGTTCATGGCCGCGCGGACATAAGCTCTCCATACATGCCTATCCTGAGCCAATGCTTTCCAATCATTTCCTGTATAATCTACTTCCCTCAAATCATAGTTAATGTTATTCTCCCACCTCATTCTTGGTTTACCAACTGGTCGTTTTCCCTCTGGCTTTCCAACAAGAAGCCTCCATGCAAGTCTCTCATTACCCATACGTGCAACATGTCCTGCCCATCGCAATCTACGAGACTTAGCTGTTCTTATTATATCTGGCTTCCTATAAAGACCATATAGTTCATTGTTATGTAATGTTCTCCATTCACCTGTCTGTTCATCTCTCTTTGGTCCAAAAATTTTCCTAAGAACTTTATTCTCAAAATCTCTTAATCTCATTTCCTCCCTTAAAGCAAGAGTCCACGTTTCGCATCCATATAATATAACTGGTAGAATAACAGTTTTATATATTTTCAGCTTAACATTTTTTGAAAGGAGTTGGGACATCAAAAGCCTCTGCAATGCATAATAGCACGCATTTCCAGAATTGAGCCTATGTTTAATTTCTTTCTGCATCTCATACCTATTTGTGATTAATGTTCCTAGGTATTTGAATTCAGCCACTTCCTCAAAATTTCCCTCATTTGATTGGGAACCACAGGGAAGAAAAAAGAAGGGTAGACCAAATATTACGTGGATTCAGGGAATCAATGAAACTAAGAGGGAATGGGAAATAGAAGAAGATACATGGATGAACAGACAAGAATGGAAAAATGTGTTGAAACAAATGTGTAGTTAACTGTGAACATGGGTACCGGAAAAATGTATATTCATTGTAAAAGCCAGAATAATAAAAAAATTATTATTATTTTACACCGTACCTTTACAAAAGTTGTGGGAAGGATTAGAAGATATGGACATATGATACAAGTATTAGCGCTATAAAAAATTGTATAAAAATTGAGTATATAAGATTAAAATTGGAAAATGTGTTCAGGAGGAATTAAAGTAACAAAAGGACTTCGTCAAAGTTGTAGGATATCACCCTCATTATTTAAGATATTTACACATAAAGCACACGCTGGAGGGAAAATTTTCCATAGGATCGTAACAGGCCTTGGCCTAATACTTGGAAGGAAGAAGAAGAAGAAGAAGAAGAAGAAGAAGATACATAAAGCACCGTCAAACTGGAGCAAAAAATGTTCAGGAATGGGAGTACCAATTCGAGATGGATCGACAGATACAATATATATATACTGTTATTTGCGGATGATCAGATAATAATTGCTCAAGAATATGAAGACATCGAGTTTATGTTCAGAAAATTATTGGACGAAGGGGATAACTGGGGTTTGAAAATAAATTTAGAAAACATATTTTATATGGGATGTGGAGCCGAAACCGAAGATTTAATATTAGAAGATGAAAAGGGGTATATTACAGGATGTGAAGAATTTGAGTATCTGGGAGCTAAAGTAGATAAAGAGGATAAACAAGAAAGTGATATTAAGAACAGAATAAATAAAGGTCTTATGGAACAGATATATAACCATAAAAAATAAGTTACAAATATATAATTCAATAGTGAGAAGTACTGCAACATATGGAGCAGTTCGTAATATATACCACTAATAGGACATTTTATAAGAAAATAAATAACAAATGAGAATATCCTAATATAGAATAAAAGTAACATTACTTAATGAATGTGAGCCTCTTACGTGTTCCCATTCAGTCAGAATATTGAGATTTTTATAAAAACAATGAAGTCAAAAATAAAAGTTGGGAGAATGTATATCTGTGGTTGGCAGTTATAAACTTGTGATGGATGGATTGTCAGAGACAAATGAAACACGCTTCTCTCCTTCATTTTGTAGTATTCACAAAGATGGGTCCAGCACAACAAATGAAGTCTTGCCTATTTACCTGCAAGTAATAGACAACGCATCATGTAAAAAGCCTATTGAAACGTAGGAAAAAGTAACAATAGCTATGAGTCCCTTCTTTTTTTCCCTGAAAAGCTTCAGAGTATTGGCAAGCTGACTGACCATTCCAACTACACATTAATCATTTCATTCTCACGTTTTTGGAAGGGAAAAAAATATATGTGAATGTAGGTAGAGACTCGGTATTCAGCGACCGCTTTGGCGTCTGACTGAAGAAAGATTAGCGTGCGGACTGGACGTCCGAAGCAATAATATCATCCCAGGGAAATTCCAAGCCCAGAATCGTCAGGTTCAAATAACATGGTTTTGTTCTTCCTGCTGGTGATGGGGGTGGCTCGATAGATGGGAAAAAGAGGGAGAGAGAGAGGTGGAGGAATTTTTTTTTTATTTATGGACAACTTTTCTACTGGTGGCTGACCAAGGGGTAGTTTATGTGTGTCGGTGTCACCCACCGTTCAAACTCGTCCTTTATCCCCGCCCTACTTCCTCTCTCTTTAGTTTTTTTCCGCAGAAAAAGTGGGAGGGATGGTATTACCCCCTCGAATATCAGTTGGGATGGAAGCACTACCAAATATATTTTTTCCTCGCTTTCAAAATACTGTACGTGAACATTCTCGGATAATAGGAATGTATGATGTGTGCCAAAAAGAGAACAGAAACCCATCTATATCATCTGTGAACTCAAGTTTATGTCGTGGAGGACTGGAAAGACGCCTCTTGATCGACACCCAACATTTCGCACAGAAAAACCAATCATAAATAATTTAAGTAAAAAAAAATCTGAGCTCGGTATCCGTGTACTGAAGTTGAGTAAATTAAAGAGCTACCACAAAAAAATGTAATTATCATTTCTAGGAAGGTCATATTAAGTGTCTATCGATACTAGAAGAAGGAAATATAGTGATTTATGACAAGTTGATAAGGATAACGCAGTAGGAATGCAAGATAAAATATTTCCAAAGCTGACGTTAGATGTTCGAATGGAGGGAGGAAGATGGAGAGGACGACTAAGGCAAAGATCAAAGGACGACATTGAGAAGGACATTACAGGTTTGGGACTGAGGAACTGGAAAATTGAAGCTAGTGATAGAAGAAAATGGAAGGATGTTATAAGGGAAAGCAAGATTCAAGTTGCCATGAAGAAGTATACTATTTTAAGGGGTTAAAACTATTTGAATACACATTGTTACATATTCAACAAATAAGTTGACTTACGAAGGTGGATATAGAAATTAAATATAGAATTAATCTTGGAAACGCATGCTATTATGTATTACAGGGACTCCTGACTCCCACCAAGTTATCTCTCTCTCTCTCTCTCTCTCTCTCTCTCTCTCTCTCTCTCTCTCTCTCTCTCTCCCTCTCTTAAAAAAAGTTAAACTAAAAACATAAAATATTATGATGATCTTATAGAAGATTTCCGGGCTGTTGGCCGTGGTCTTGAGGCTTGTAGTCCCCCGATGTTTCGCTAGAGACTGTGTCCGGCATCCTCATAAAGGGAGGATACTGCTTATCTTTAATTTAAAAAATATATATATTATTTATCAGCTCTCAATTTAAATGAACACATCTATCTTAGAGCAGTAACTGCATAGTGAATTTCAAATAGTGTAGGCCTATATTCGGGAGTCTAACCACAAAATTTAACTTTGATAGTATAAAAATTGCATCGTAAGGAGCATTTTAAATTTTTGGAAATGTCAAAAGAATGTTAACAGAGAAAAACACATATTAAAGTTTAACTAGTAATGCTAACCACACGTGCAAGGGTATTTTAACTCTTACGTCACGGACTCAATTTTGCTTCTACATAAAAAAAATACAAGAAAATGATCCTAAAAAATCAGAGTTGTTAAATAGCAAATAAACAAAAAATGCATTTTGTTTTGTCATTTTTCAACATTTTCACCATTCGGTGCCCTTAAAGTAAAAAGTATTTTCATGAAAACAAACTCAATAGGTACATTCCTTCGGAATTCGGTCAACGAGTACCACAATAATCAATTAAATCTAATCATAAACAATTTTGAATGCTAAATTTAAAGGAATGTTATATTATATGGATGCGAAACATGGACTCTTACTTTAAGGGACGAAAGGAGATTACGAGTATTTGAGAATAAAGTACTTAGAAAAATTTTCGGACCAAAGAGAGAAGAACAGACAGGTGAATGGAGAAGACTACATAACAATGAACTACATGGTCTTTATAGGAAGCCACATATAATAAGAACAGTTAAGTCTCGTAGACTGCGATGGGCAGGACATGTTGCACGTATGGGGAATGAAAGACTTGCATGGAAGCTTCTTGTAGGAAAGCCAGAGGGAAAACGCCCAGTTGGTAGACCAAGAATGAGGTGGGAGAATAACATTAACTATGATTTGAGGGAAGTAGATTATACAGGGAATGATTGGAAAGCATTAGCTCAGGATAGGGATGTATGGAGAGCTTATGTCCGTGCAGTCATGGACCTACAGGTTCGATAGTGCCAGTGAGTGAGCGAGTAAATTTAAAGGAATAGCAAAGGTGGTAACATTATGGGATTTTTATTATTATGGAGAAGAAAAGGTATAACTGAAACAAGGTCCATGCATTGTTTCTTTCCTTAGATTTGAAAGAGCATAATAAGGTTTTAGCCTAGAAAGAACAATGCAAGACTGGTATAAGCCTTGTTGTTGCTGTCCAATGTGTCCCCCCCCCAGCCCCCGAGCAGTTGCGACGCCGGAGTAGATAAATAAGTTGCAACTCAAGACACGAGAATTCGACGAGGCACAAGGGACCTCCCGATACAGTGTTTGGAAACAAGTGAGTGCCAACTTAATGAAATCCCATGTCAAGTTTATCTACTACATTTCTTCACAGTATACATTCCGATCTATAAAAATCCAAGAGGTATCACACCACGACTCCAGTCCCAACATTCGTACAACCTTTTTTCACTAAAGTGAGGTAATCCAATAAAATTCAAAATGGATGTCTATACACAGGATGCAAATAAATTAAACAGATAAACTTTATCTGATAACACAGAAATTCCAGACGAGAAATTTATTTGAGATAGCAATACAGGATCCGAGTTAATATCTAGTCCCAGAGATATTTTATTAGATATATTCTCAAAACTGGATGACCCTTGATATATATATATAAACTCCTGGTGCGACAGGCCTAGAGGGCCCTTAGCCTACCATCTGGCTGCTGGCCTCACATCCGCATGTGTCAATCACAGAGTTAGATGATAATCAGCCAGTGTATGGGTGACATGTGGTCAGCATGACGAGTCCCCAAGCCGTTACAGCTGGTTTTCTCAACCTGAAGCCGCTACTTATTGTAGCTACCCAAATGCATCACGATGCTGGGTGGGCACCGGTCCCATACTGGCCGAAATACCATGAGAAAATTTCTTAACCATGGAGACTCGAACCAGCGCAAGTCTCGTAGCTCTGCGCCAAGGCTTCCTTCCTTAAACACTCGGCTACGGGCGGGACATATATATATATATATATATATATATATATATATATACATAGTATTTCTGCCCGAGGGCAGGTCTTTCACTGCAATCATAACATTTTCATGCTATGCTTAGCAGTTTTACTAGGGAATTGTAGGTGTGGTAGCTTCCCGTTGCTTTCCACACTGGTGAAGGATGATGATGATGACGATGATAAGGGGATCGAACCCGGGCCCGCTGCGTGACATATACATAACATGAAAAGTAAAATAAATGCCTGACTGAGGATTTGAATCCGAGCTTCTAAACTTTGTACGTTTAGCGCTCTAACCACCTTAGCTACTCAGGAATCCTAACACAAACATTTATTTTTCTTACATAGCATATATATATTGTCCACACCGCTGTGGTCTCGAGGTAGCGTACTGCCTTGTCATGCAGCGGGCCCGGGTTCGATTACCGGTCGGGACAGGCTCCTGGGTGAGGTTTCTTTCGGGGTTTTTCCTCACCTGTAAGACAAATGTCAGAATGCTTAGGGGCCAACGGTCCACGAAAATCATCCGGCCATCATTATCATCCTTATCATCATTATCATCATCATCATCACCATCCTTCACCGGTGTGGAAAGTAACGGGAAGCTACCACACCTATAATTCCCTAGTAAAGCTGAAAAGTATAGCATGGAAATGCTATGGTTGCAGTGAAAGACCTGCCCTCGGGCAGAGAGTTTGTGTGTGTGTGTGTGTATAAGATTTGTACAGGCGATCTTACAGAGGTCTGTATATATATATATATATATATATATATATATATATGTGTGTTATAATTAAATCTTTAACATTGAGCAATGCAAGCTTAATATGGTATGATAAGAAAAATGAATGCCTGGACGGGATTCGAACCTGGATCTCTGAGTCTGTACCTCAGCGTGATATCCATTACACTACCAGGCGAATCCAATTCAAACACTTATTTTTCTTATATATGTATTATACTCTCCATTATTACTAGATGTCGCGAGAACACTGTCTTCACTGCCATCTAGTAGCTGACTATATCAAGTAAGCAAATTAAAGAGAATATTTATTTTACTTTATAGCAGTGACGCTTTATCGATGTTATAATTAAATCTTTAACATTGAGCAATGCAAGCTTAATAGGGTATGATAAGAAAAAAAATATATTAAGCTTGCATTGCTCAATGTTAAAGATTTAATTATAACATCGATAAAGCGTCACTGCTATAAAGTAAAATAAATATTCTCTTTAATTTGCTTACTTGATATAGTCAGCTGCTAGATGGCAGTGAAGACAGTGTTCTCGCGACATCTAGTAATAATGGAGAGTATAATACATATATAAGAAAAATAAGTGTTTGAATTGGATTCGCCTGGTAGTGTAATGTACATCACGCTGAGGTACAGACTCAGAGATCCGGGTTCGAATCCCGTCCAGGCATTTATTTTTCTTATCATACCATATATATATATATAAAGGAAAAATGATCAATTACAGGTCCTGTATGCCTATCCGTCTACATATCACTTAACAGTGCGATTTTGTCCTTCGTACAATAACTAGGTTATAATCTACAAAAAAATGTATAAGAAGCTACACACAATAAATACAGTTGAGGGCCATTCAACTAAGACAGCTTGATATATAATAAAATAGAATATTGCTAACAAAAATTATTATCAGTTTTAAATAAATTGGTAAACAAATAAATATAGGAGTAGGGAAAATTAATCAACTTAATATTGAATAATTGCCAAATTGCCATATCGAAGTTCTCATTTAAAAAAAGGTTTCCCCCCCCCATTTCACTAAGCCTCAACTTTTCCGCTCTATTAATTTTCGTACTTGACGGGCTCTGTAGTAAAACATAGTAACTGACATTTTAGTATTTTCAAGTTATCAACAGCCTATAGTTGCCAAGAAAGAAAAATCTAAAATGTTTGCCATCTGTTGATATATTCAAAAATAATTACTACATTACATTCAGAATACAATATGCTATATACAGTATATAAATACAATATACCATTTTTATCCAAAATGTTAGAACCCCTCAATGTACAACTAACAGAAAGCAAGGAACAGAGAACCCAACGCCGTGAACTATATGCAACCTTCCCAACTCGTCAGTTAAGCGCGACTGACTAGCTCAATGGATATAAAAATATTATCCTAATAATGAAAAAAACGTAGAGGGCAAAAAATAAATTTATATAAGTACCAAATAGTAACAACTTCACTTTCTGCTTTCAGAATGACCTGAATCCAATGCCAGGTTATTTTTTGTTGTAGCTTCTATGTAGAATTACTTTTTGACATTTGCATAATTTACCTTTCCAATCTTCAAATAATTAATTTAAGTGATGTATTGATGTTAGCCTAGAGAAGGCAACAAAAAGAATGAATCTTAAAATTAACCATGCCAAGACAAAATATATGCCTGTGATTAAAGGTAAATGTGAAGCTTGCCCATCTAGTTTGAAAGTTGACTCATATAAATTTGAATTGGTTCATAGCTTTATTTATCTAGGGTCTGAAGTAAATTGTAGAAATGACAATTCGGCTGAAATACATCTACGGATCATGGCTGCAAACAATTTTTTTTTTTGGACTCAGGAAAATGTTTAGATCTCAGTTTATATCTAGAAAGACAAAAATACTCATGTATAAAGTTCTCCTTAGACCAGTGTTAACTTACGCATCAGAAACTTGGACCATGTTGAAATCTGATGAGGAATTATTAGGGCGTTTTGAAAGGAAGATACTGAGATCCATTTTTGGTGCCGTGAAAGAAAATAATGCATGGAGAAAGAGATACAATAATGAATTGTATAAATTGTACAATCAGCCAGATATTTTGAATTTTGTTAAAGTTAATAGATTGGCATGGGCTGGACACATTATTCGCATGGACAACAAAAGGATTACAAAAAGAATTTACAATGAACAACCACTATTGGCCAGAAAAGTTGGAAGACCTAAATTAAGATGGGAGGATGGTATAATTCAAGACATTAAAATTTTAAAAATAAAAAACTGGAAGAATGAAGCGCAGAACAGGGAAGTCTGGCATAGGTTTCTGAAGGCGGCCAAGGCCCACATGGGGCTGTCGAGCCAATTATGATGATGATGATGATGATGTATTGATGATATTGAAGAGGCAGACCTAGAGAACGATGGATGGATGGAGTGAAGAGAAATATGATATGAGGAAAGAAGATTCTTTAGACAGGAACCTCTGGCGACAAATCACTTTGGATTGAAGAAGAAACACTGTATTGTGGAAAATTCCTAAATAAAAAAGTGATGTACACGAAGTTAGCAGATAATAATTGATATCAGTCACTTATCAAAACTAAATTCACTTCTGTGGTCTCGAGGTAGCGTGCTGCCTTGTCACGCAGCGGGCCCGAGTTCGATTCCCGGTCGGAACAAGCCCTGGGTGAGGTTTTTTCGGGTTTTTTCCTCACCTGTAAGAAAAATTTCAGGAATCGTAGGACCCAACGGTCCCCAAAAATCATCCGGCCATCATCATCATTCTTATCATTATCATAAGTAATGCCACGAGTGATTTCCAAATTATCGATAAATTCACGACTCACGAAGTGAGGAGTGAATTTATCTAGAGAATTTGGAAATCAAGAGTGGCATTTGTTAGGACTATTTAACGAATAAAATAAAGCTGTTTACTCACAAATCATTATTTAACTACAGTTATTTAAAAATATTTTTATATTTAAAGTAAACGGTGATGTTTGAAAACTAATGAGAAACGATAGGTAGCCTACGCTTCTACTGCTTCTTTTGTTTATCACTGCAACCAGATCATACTATTTATTGCCAAAGGAACGCAATATTGTAAGAATGCTCTCTAGTGGAGAAAAAATGAAACACATCAATCTGTATATTAATTCATTTTTGATGTCGTATACATTTAAGAAAGTGCAAACAGTGGTTTCTTTTTTTGGTGGTATAATCAATTGCTACAAATGTTGACATGTAAGCACTATTATATACAATCTGGTAGCCGTATTTGTTATAGGCTCAGTCACTGCAAAATAACGGTCAGACCTGTTCAGAATATTAAAAAGGAGGAGCTTTGCTTAATATATGATAATCCTAACGTTGATAATTATTTCGTGAAACACGTCTCTGATTGGTTGTAATACAGAAATCATTGAAACGTGATTGGTCATTGACTCCCATTTGGGGCATGAGTTAAATAGTCATAATCATCCTTCACCGGTGTGGAAAGTAACGGGAAGCTACCACACCTATAATTCCGTAGTAAAGCTGCAAAGCATAGCATGAAAATGCTATGATTGCAGTGAAAGACCTGCCTTCGGGCAGAATTACTATAGAATAGAATCACAACTAAGCCGTCTTGGTAGACGCGTGGCTAGCGCGCGGGGCCAACCCGTGTGGGATCTCAGGTTCGAATCCTGGTAATTCTGGAGGGATATTAGTGGGGGCCATACCGGGATTTTTCTCGGGGTTCTGCCGTTTCCCGAATTTCACCGAACCAACACTTTCCACTCCCCTACCATCCCCCATCACGCCATTAGAACTCCATTCAATCATTTAATATCACCACCTCATCTCATATTAGATAAAAAGTAGTCTGGTTCAGCAAACAACAGGTGTTAAAAAAATAAGTTGTGACAATCTAATCATCATGACTCCGAACCTGTGTATCAACTTAGGGCAGAATAAGGCAAAAGGAGGGTTTTAGCCCTTCCTCGATCCTTGGGCCCAGCCCAAATAAATGGATGTATAAGTCACGTATGTGAATGCTTGATGTGTGTTGAATAACAGACCACATATCACTGTAGATTAGATTTCATCTCATTCATTCCATAAAGTATCTTGTAATCTTTTTGTAAGCTCATGTTTTCCCTTAACAGATATTTGGGCGCTCTCCCCCTACAGGGAAGAATTTGAATCATACTAATTTAGTTACACTTGTTTTCTTATAGATGTCATTTGAATGGTCCGTGGTCAGCGTTCCGCCTCATACTGACATCTAGGAAACCAAGGTAGTACTAAGACGGAAAAATTCGGTAAATTTTACTTAGAGGCCTTTCATTCAGGCTTAAGGATCTTTCACGAGCCTGAAAATCTTCAGACTCGGGACCCACGGCCTAAAGTCCTTCCCGGAGGACTTGCTCCTTGAATTTTTCCATCCTAAAAAAAATCCATCGACCCCGGCCGTGTTTGAACCCGCGACCCTCGGGACCAGAGGCAAGGAGCATAACCACTAGTCCACCGCGGCCATATTCCATAAAGTAAAGATGGGTAAATACAATGAATCTGAAATTAGGTTTGCCGAATTAGGGTCTTAAAACCCTTATCTACTAATCTAATCTGTCGTAACTAAAAAATTGCGACATCAGATTACCTCTCTCAGATTTATGAAAACGGACAAGAAACACTTTAAAAATAATCTCATATACACATACATCAAGTAAAACTTCAACTATAATATATATAATTGAAAGGAAAGTGACAAATGTTCGAGAAACTGTAATATGCTGTACAAGACATAACAATGCAATACTGCACTAACAGAGTTAAAAACAAACTCTTCTGGAAGAGGCGTAGTTAGAGAACTGAACTCTGCCTGAATAAGAACAATTGCTCTTAGAAATGTCTTAAAATATTTTTTTTATCATTTATAAACCTAAATTAATTATGCGAAATTACAATAAATATATTTTATCAATTTCTTCGTACCATAATCCAGCTTATTTTTTTAGACTTCTAGAATTCTATGAACATATTTATTTATTTATTTATTTAGCCTGGTGGGGTTAAGGTCATGTAGTCTTCTCTTCCACTCATCAGGAAAAACATAGGCATATATTACATCAGAATATAACAATCACAATTAACTCTGATATTAAATACTAAATGAAGATTTGATCAATAAGATAATATCTATTTTATTTTAGGAAGTGATATTTTGAGGTTATTTTAATTAAATTATTTTTAGACTGTTCAAGATGCTGACGATGATTATGATATAATCGAAACATGTTCAAGAACAAATCAACCTTAATACTGAGGTAAGATGAACAGACTAAAAATAATTTTATTAGGATAATATCTATTATATTACGATCTATAGTGCAACCAGATAATGATAATTAAGATTAAAGCAAAAACTAATAATAAAAAGTGTTCAAGCAAGATAAATTAAATTGTTGGTAGACTGTCACTGTCTAATGTAGGGGCCTATATAAAAAATAAAGAAAAATAATGAGATATAGAAAACTAATTTTACGGTTATACAATACTTAAACAAATTAAAATATTTGTTAATCTTAATACTATTTTTATAAATAATTAAATGTATGAATTGTTAAAATAATATTATCAGTGAAGTGTATAAGTTAGTTTGTTATTAAATAATTCTTTAGTTTGTTTTTGAACGATGTTATAGTTTGACTTTGGTCTTTTAGAACGTACGTACATTGTTATAATCTAATGACCTATCTTAAAGTGTTTACATTATTATTTACCTAGAGTAATAATGAAGTACTTCTTGGTTACTTCATGTTGGATCTCCACTGCTACTTACCTGAAAACAAACAAATTAACAAATAAATAGGTATTTCGTTAATTTAGGGGATATCTCAGTTCTACACATGCACCCGAGATTTAACCCTTAAATTTGCAAAGTACCCTATAAAACACATCCCATACTTTTTCTTTAATATTTAATGTTTTTGATAAAACAGTAGAAAATTAACGAGAAGAAATTACTTAAATATAAATAATAACAATGCATGGCATCGTTTTCACTGCGGTCCGACATATTTAATAAACAGTCACGAGAAATTTATGTTTTTGCCAATTTAAGGATTAATAAAGTCAAATGGAAATCAATAATTAACTAATAAAAGAATACAAGATGTAGCTATAACAGAGTATTTACATCCAGAGGAGAAACTGCGTACAGTGACACCTAAAAATTTGCGAGGAACTACAATGCACGAAGGAGTGGTAGCGCTTTTAGATCATAGTAATAGAATTTGCAACTAATGAAATAAATGCAATGCATACGGTGTGTTCACAGAGAACTCGGGATTATGGTAAATTAGCCAATTTGTAAATTGAATTTTCGATACATATATTGTACAGACTGTCCACCACTGTGGTCTCGAGGTAGCGTGCTGCCTTGTGCAGCGGGCCCGGGTTCGATCCCCGGCCTGTGCAGTTTTTCTGGGTGAGGTTTTTATCGGGGGTTTTCCTCACTTGTAAGACAAATGTCAGGAAAACTTTAAGGCCCAAACGGTCCTCGAAATCATATGGCCATCATCATCATCATCATTATCATCCTTACCATTATCATTATCATCATCATCATCCTTCACCGGTGTGGAAAGCAACGGGAAGCTACCAAACCTACAATTCCCTAGTAAAGCTGCAAGCATAGCATGAAAATTCTATGATTGCAGTGAAGGACCTGCCTTCGGGCAGAATTACTATTGATGCATATTGTACAGGCTGCAAGACTTTGTATGGGAAAGGAAAAAGATGTTTTGCTTCCCTAAAAAAATAAACGTTATCTCAGTGAAAGCATAAATTTGTTGTGTCGACGTTTCAATCCTCTTATGTGAGATCATTTTCAAGACATGGTTGTTTATAAATTTATAAACAACCATATCGTGAAAATGATCTCAGATAAGGTGATTGAAACGTCGACACAATAAATGTATGTTTTGACTGAGATAGCGATTATTTATTTGTAATTATATTATTAAGTACTCTCAGCGAAAAATAATTTTAAATATATTCCCTAAAAATCCTAAAAGGTAACTATTTATAGAATAGTGTATCTAAAGGTAAAGGTAAAGTGATCCCACAACAGGCCTCAGGAGGCCCTTGGGGTAGTAGGAGGTTAAGGCTCCCACTTTTTTCTAGACAATCGGCACTTTGATGTCAGCCGGGTTGTCAGCCCTGCGTGACGGCCGCCTTTACCCCAGAACAAGCGTCTGGTACTCATTTTCGTTAGAGGCTGAGTCGACCCCAGGGCCATAGTGCCGCCAGAGGGTTTGGGTCAGTTTAAAAATCCTGACCCCCCACGGGACTTGAACCCTCGACCCTCCGGCTTGTAGCTCAGTGCCTTAACCACTACGCTACGGCGTGCCCCGAATAGTGTATCTACTAATTCATAATTTTAACGCCAGAAAATGCCGAATTTCACATTAGTACCACAGCAGTGTCCAACTTCAACATACAGTATGGAACTAAGGTATAACTTATATGGTAAAGCCAGATATTAATTTTGCTCGAATGCTTAATTTAGGCTTGAGGTATTTTACTGCAAACTCCTTGATGCGACAGGCCTATAAACCCCTTGTTCTACCATCCAGCTCTTGGCCTCAAATTCACTTATTTACAGAGGTGCATGATCATCTAGCTAGTAGAGAGGCGATATGTGATCAGCATGTCAAGACCCCCAGTCGTTATTACTGGTTTTCTCAACCTGCAATCCCAACTTATTGTAGCTACCCAAATCCTCAGATGCTTCGTGGGCACCGGTCTCACACTGCCGAAATTGCATGACAACATTTCTTCCCCCAAGGACATTTGAATCAGTGCATCTGCACCAAGTCATCATGCTGTAAAAGACTTGACTACGGGTCGGTACTGAGGTTTTTTATACTTACTTACTTACTCAATGGCACTATCGAACCCGTAGGTTCATGGCCGCGAGGACATAAGCTCTCCATACATCCCTATCCTGAGCTAATGTTTCCTAATCATTATCTGTATAATCTACTTCCCTCAAATCATAGTTAATGTTATTCTCCCACCTCATTCTTGGTGTACTAACTGGGCGTTTTCCCTCTGGCTTTCCTACAAGAAGCTTCCATGCAAGTCTTTCATTCCCCATACGTGCAACATGTCCTGCCCATCGCAGTCTACGAGACTTAACTATTCTTATTATATCTGGCTTCCTGTAAAGACCATGTAGTTCATTGTTATGAAGTCTTCTCCATTCACCTGTCTGTTCATCTCTCTTTGGTCCAAAAATTTTCCTAAGTACTTTATTCTCAAATACTTGTAATACCCTTTCCTCTCTTAAAGTAAGAGTCCATGTTTCGCACCCATATAATATAACTGGTAGAATAATTGTTTTATATATTTTCAGTTTAACGTTTTTTTGAAAGGAGTTGGGACATCAAGAGTATCTGCAATTCATAATAGCACGCATTTCCAGAATTGAGTCTATGTTTAATTTCTTTGTGCATCTCATTCCTATTTGTGATTATTGTTCCTAGGTATTTGATTTCAGCCACTTCCTCAAAATTTCCCTCATTTGTCATTAGCTGTTCATTTCCATTACCTATATAATGCATTTTTATGTGTGACCATATATTTAGTTTTATTGATATTTACTTCCAGTCCTAATTTCTTAGTGCTACTCAATAGTGTGTGCGTGTTGTCCTTTATATAGGTCAGAAAATCTTCAGACTCGAGATTTACTGTTTAAATTTCCTTCCGAAGGACTTGTCACTCGGATTTTTCTAACCTAAAAAAAACTCATCGACTCCGATCGGGTTTGAACCCCCTACCATTGGAACGAGAGATATTGAGCTTAACACCGACAAACTATGTCGATAACTGATGATCTTGATGAAGATTTTCGGGCTGTAGGCCGTGGTCGTGAGGCTTGTAGTTCCCCGACGTTTCGCCAAAGACTGCGTCTGGCATCCTCAAGGGTTGTCTTGAGACTCCCCGACGTTTCGCAGAATTGCCAGTCTCAAGACAACCCTCGAGGATGCCAGACGCAGTCTTTGGGGAAACGTCGGGGAACTATAAGCCTCAAGACCACGGCCTACAGCCCAAAAATCTTCAACAAGATCATCATAGCAAACTCCGGCCGTGAAAGTCTACGTGAATACAATATGTCGATAACTGTTGGCCAATAAGGAGAAAAATACAGTATAAAATATGCAATAAGGAGAAAAATATAAAATATCCAGTGATTTAGGCACAACACTCTTTGTAACTTGTGTAGAGTACAGTGTTTTGGTGACCTCAGGTTAGCAGTAAAATAACTATAGCGTATTTGGTCACAGTCTATCTATCGCTGGGTGAATCCCGTCGCTTGGCAAAGTGAAGTGCTGAGTACGATAGGAAGGAGGAGGGGACTGATTTACGGGCACGAAGCTGGCCAACACCTGACGTCTAGGGGAGACATGTTGGTTAACGAACGAGCTAACGAAGCAACCGACCCAAGATCCCAGAAGCAAAAGCCATGCATTATGTGTGCACAAGCTATCCGACAGGGTCACCCAAAGGAAACGCAAAAACGCTACTGCACAGTAATAAAAAATGTGAGTACAACCACTTACCGCTTGTACACATTCTGCTAAACAAGTTTATACTAATGAACACAATGTTGTCTTCAATAGATCTTTAGATAAAATAATAATAATAATACTTCTAACAACATCAAACATTTAGGAACGATATAACAAACATGAACTCCAAGCAAATATCAATTTTTTTTTTTCGTTTACACTGTTTTCCTTCTTGTTTTTACCTTTTCGTTTTACCTTTTTTGTTAACTTTCTGTTAATCTCACACATAGACACAAGGACAAGACACACACCCAGACCCTAGAGATTAAAAATCCCCTACCCCGCCGGGAATCGAACCCGGGGCGCCGGGGTGGAAGGTAGGGACTCTACCGACCACGCCACGGCGCGGACTTATTTTTTTAATTTATTTCTTTCTTTCTCGTTTTCTTTCGTTTACACTGTTCTTCCTTTTTGTTTTACCTTTGTTAACCTTTTTATCTTATTCACACATACAAACCAAGACAGGACACACACCGAGACCCAGGTGGAGATTTAAAATCCCCTACCCCGCCGGGAATCGAATCCGGGTCGCCGGAGTGGAAGGTAGGGACTACCGACTATGCCACGGCGACGGACTCATAAAACAAAATACATGCTCACACATATAAATAGATTATACAGGGTGTTATCGAAATGAGTGTAGATTTTTCGTGTGGCGGAAGGGAACATCCAATACAAGTATTTTACACAATGAATCTTGGGTCGGAAATGCATTGTTGTGGGTCTACTGAATAAAACAGCATTTAAAATTGTTGAACACATTGTTGTTTATTTATTAATTCTAAGAAAAATTGAAGGTTTTACATGTTATTTTACATTAATTGTTGGAAATGGCGACCATTGCTCTGGATGCACAGCTCCAGAGCTTGTTAGCAAGGATTGTGGCAGCGGCTGCGGAAATCAGGGAACATCCAGATATGAGTTCATCAGTCCGAGGTGAGACGCGCGGAGCTGTGCGGACCAGGTCAATGGTCGCCATTTCCAACAATTACTGTAAAATAACATGTAATACCTTCCATTTTTCTTAGAATTAATAAATAAGCGACAATGTGTTCAACAATTTTAATTGCTGTTTTATTCTGTAGACCCACAACAATTAATTTTCGACCCAAGTTTGTGTTAAAATACTTGTATGGATGTTCCGTACCACCACAAGAAAAATCTGCACACATTTCGGTAACATTCTGCATAATGGAAATGGACAGCTAATGACAAATGAGGGAAAATTTTGTAGAACTGGCTGAATTCAAAATACCTAGGAACAATAATCACAAATAGGAATGAGATGCACAAAAAAATTAAACATAGGCTCAATTCTGGAAATGCGTGCTATTATAGGCTACTGTTTTTATCTCAAAACACCAGTTTTGAATCCTGCTGATGATGGGACTAGCCCCGACAGCGCTACAGATAAATAACTAATAAAGTTGAGGAACTCCGCCATTGCCGGTCCCAAGCCCGGATGAGAAAGGAGGAGGAGGAGGAGGAGGAGTAACACCTCGTAAAAAAAAAACCTTGGTTCAGCTGGCCCGGCTGATAGTACCATGTGAGGGCCCCTTGCCAGGGAACGGTGAAGACCTCAACGGCAATGAAGGCGGAGAGGGATACCCTTAATACGGCAGATTTGGCGGAAGAGGCACCCTACCCTCACTCAGGGAAACAGAGAGGAACCGCTGCCTTGCGGAGAAGGAGAAACTTCAAAGGCTAAGGGAGCATCCCCTACAGAAAAGCATGCCTGTCCGAGAGGCATTGAGGTGGCAACCCCACCACTGGTAACCTATAATGGGGAAAACTTTAAATACTCGAAAGACTAGAAGAAAGATCAGTTTTTGTAGTCGCAGAACGGGCATCATCGCCCAATACTGCATTCGGAAGAAGAACAAGAAGAAGAAGTTGAGGAGAAAAACCTTTTAGATAAATATTTCATAATTTTATGTTTTAATCCTTAGAAAATTAGGGTAACAGAGTGGAACCCTTGATAGAGGTCCACTCCAGGGAGTAGCCGCCCCTGCCCTTTTGTGAGCTCCAGGTCCCACTCGCCCAGTGGGTAGTACCTGGGTAGGGCCCCGTCCACAGGGTTACGTGGGGAGAAGAGAAGTCCCCAAAGCCGTAGTGAAGGCAACTTCTCTAGGAGACGAACACTCCGAAATTCCAGTTCCCTGCCCTCCAGGAAGAGGGGTTTGGCTAGAGGCTGGTAACCTCTACTAATAAAAAATAACTTACTCATAAACTTCAGCAGAAGAAAAGCCGGATTGATATCCAAAACAAATAAAATACAAACCTAAAGGCACCCGAGATGTGGGCAGACCTAGAAAGAGATGGGCTGAAGTCGGAACGGGTCAACAGACCTAATCCATGAATGAAGATGATGATGATGAATCCTTAGAAAATGAATTTCATTCGTTTCTAAAGTTTCTTTTGTTTTAACTGTACCACGTACTTGTGTGTGTGTGATCCATTGTTAAAATACCTCCCCATACAAATCGTGACGCTCTATAGCCCGGGCAGCATGAGGCAGGCAAAAGTACCTATAAGATGAGAGGTTGACAACAGTAAAGAAGAAGAAGAAGAAGAGTATACAAGCATAATGAGAAGTATGAATGTTAAATAAAATATAATGTTGCAATGCAGGGGGACGTGTTGGATGGTATTTTATCGTCACTCAACCAACACATTTCATTGTGATTTAAAACTAGGCGCTGTAATTGACCCTTTCCATGGTCATTGTATGGATGTTATTCAACATTTATCTCAGCCGCTGCAAGTACTAATGGCATAGATCGATTAATATTAATTAGTAAATTAATGGATTGACAAACAACACAGTGTTTGTGCGAAAGCACATTCCTAAAACTGAATTATTGTTGTTCGAGTACTTGAGTCAATAAGGATCAATTTGACGTCTGTCTAATAGGAAAGTGGACGTTATAAGCAGAAAACTTTAAATAATGGATGCTGACATTTTTTTTTTGTATATTCTGTGAACTGAGAATTAGGAATTACTCAATTATCTTCTTAAAAAGTTGGTGGCAGCTTTTAATGAACTGCCCGACAAGTGAACTGATGAAGGATTTTTAAACTCAAGTGGTGTATATTAGCAACAGCTAACAAATCACGATAATTAGTCTTCAGTTTAAAATTTAGCTCCATTCTCAATTAATTATTGTTTTGATTGCTCTTCGTTATTCTTTTACCCTATCCATCCAACATTAAACCCACAAAATATAAGACATATAAAATTGTTTGTCTCAGATTTAAACACATCAACTCAGGAACATTAAAACTCATTAATCGTGGGAGATTAGTCTGTCCAACTTGTAGAGGAATGGATGTACAATACACCGGACAGCCAGCACAACAGTCGAAATCTAATTGAAAATGGGGTCAATTTCCTCCGAAACATGTCTAGTGAAAACATATATTATGTGGTGAGGTGTATATATATGGTTCAATTTCTGAATAAAATCACCCACAGAGTTACTTCGTATTAATTAATGATTAATCTATTCATCCATCCATATTAATTCTGCCCGAAGGCAGGTCCTTCACTGCAATCATATAATTTTCAAGCTATGCTTGCAGCTTTACTAGGGAATTGTAGGTGTAGTAGCTTCCCGTTGCTTTCCACACCGGCGAAGGATGAAGATGAAGATGATAATGATGATGATGGCCATATGATTTCGGGGACCGTTTGGGCCTTAAAGTTTTCCTGACTTTGTCTTACAAGTGAGGAAAACCCCAGATAAAACCTCACCCAGAAAAACTACCCCGACCGGGATCGAACCCGGGCCCGCTGCGTGACAAGGCATCACGCTACCTCGAGACCACAGGCGGTGGACAATCTACTCATAATAATAATAATAATAATAATAATAATAATAATAATAATAATAATAATAATAATAATAATAATAATAATAATGATGATAATAATAATAATAATAATAATAATAATAATAATGAGCTACATGACATGTAAAAGGAAACCAGTTATAATAAGAATAGTTAAGTCTCGTATACTGCGATGGGCAGGACATAAGACACCTATGGGGGGGGGGTGAAAGACGTCCATAGAAGCTTCTTGCAGGAAAACCAGAGGGAAAACACCCAGTTGGTAGACCAAGAATGAAAAAAAAACCTGGCGCGACAGGCCTAGAAGGCCCTTAGCCTACCATCCGACTGCTGGCCACACATCCACATGTGTCAATAATTTTATTTTGTTTGGAAGAACAAACAGAAGTTTTAATATTAGATTTAAAGAACATTTTCGAGACTTTATTCATGCAGAAGGAAAATCAAGCAATGCAAAACGCGTTATCCACGAAGAACATCGTATGTTAAATATTGAAAACACCCTAACAGTAATACACAGAGAAAATAATCCAGTTAAGGTAAACCCTACTCGAGGAGATAAAAATGTTGAAGACAGTTAACAACAACGACCATATTATAAATCAAAACGCACCCAGTACGTGTAACCTCCTTTACTAGATCTTCAGTGGAACACCAGTTTTGAATCCTGCTGATGATGAGACTAGTCCCGAAAGTGCTACAGGTAAATAATCATTAAGTTGAGGAGATGAACCTTTTACGTAAATATTTCATAATTTTACATTTTAATTTTAAATAAGTAGTGCGGTAAATGTTGTAAATAAAACAAGTCAAAACAAATAAAAGAAAAAAATTGATTGAAATAAGGACGAAAGAAAAAAAGAAAGACGGCAGCGGGATCGAACACGGACCTCATGAATGAAAAAAATAAATGTATATTTTCTTACCAATGCCACCACGGACGTTTATGGTATTTCTGATATTCACATCTGGCATAGCGGAATTGTAATCCACTTCTTAAGTTGGGTCACCTGGAAGACGGAGTTACGTGATATCGTAAGTGACAGGCCTAAATGACAACGATGCATCCTCAAACTTAACGTATATCCAGACCATGGATGACGACAGGAATAATTTCATTAAAAAAAACCTATGGTCTAACCCGGGTCGAACCCATGACCGCATGAACAGTAGTCACAACCTCTGACCACTAGCCATGATAATTTATATCCATCTATAGTAATTCTGCCCGAGAGCATGTTTTTCACTGAAATCATAGCATTTTCATGCTTTCCACACCGATGAAGGATGATGATAATGGTAAGAATGATGATGATGGCCGGATGATTTTCGGGGACCGTTGGGGGCCTAAGTTTCCTGACATTTGTCTTACAGGTGAGGAAAAACCCCGAACAAACCTCACCCAGGAGCCTGTCCCGACCTGGAATCGAACCGGGATCCGCTGCGTGACAAGACAGCACGCTACCTCGAGACCACAGCGGTGGACATATAATTTATATCTTCTTGTATCTTGTAAGCACATGTTTCCCTTAACAGAGATTTAGGCGCTCTCCCCCTACAAGGAAGAATTTGAACCATACTAATTTAGTTACACTTGTTTTCGTATAGATGTCATTTGAGTGGTCCGTGGTCAGCTATCCGCCTCAGACTGACATCTAGGAAACCAAGGTAGTACTAGGACGGGAAAATTCGGTAAATTTTGCTTAGAGGCCTCTTCATTCAGGCTTAAGGATCTTTTACGAGCCTGAAAATCTTCAGACTCGGGACCCACGGCTTAAAGTCCCTCCCGGAGGACTTGCTCCTTGAATTTTTCCTATCCTAAAAAATCCATCGACCTCGGGCGGGTTTGAACCCGCGACCCTCGGGACCAGAGGCAAGGAGCATAACCACTAGACCACCGCGGCCGATTATAATTTATATAATAATAATGTTTAATTAACTCTGGTACGTGCAACGCTGTGGTCTCGAGGTAGCGCGCTGTCTTGTCATGCAGCGGGCCCGGGTTCGATTGCCGGTCGGGGCAGGCTCCTGAGTGAGGATTCTTTCGGGGCTTTACCTCACCTTTGAGAAAAATGTCAGGAAGTTTAGGGCCCAACGGTCTCTGAAAATCATCCGACCATCATTATCATCCTTTATCATTATCATCATTCACTGGTGTAGAAAGCAACGGGAAAGCTACCACACCTATGATTCCCTAGTAAAGCTGCATAGCATGAAAGACCTGCCCTCGGGAAGAACAATATAGATAGATAGATTTACACTTTAATTATCTGGAAAACAATATATCTTACGATTACGACAAAGACCTTCAAATAAAACTTTCCAGATACCAACTTATGTGTGACACAATTAGACAAAACACTTGGAAATAAAACGAGAAAGAAACACAGTTTAAATTTTACAAGTTTATGGCAGTCCCTACTCTATTATACGACAATGAGACCTGGGTCCTGAGACAGAAAGAAATTAAGAATATCCTATCGACAGAAATGAAATTTTTACGAGCAGTTAAGGGATGAAAAAGACTAGATCATATAAGAGAAGAACTAGGAGTAATACATCATCATCAACAAGGATTAAGCCTAATGGCCTGTCCCGATCTCATTACAGGTCGAATTCGTCCTTCCATCTCTTCAATGGTCTTCCCAACATTCTTCTCCCTTTTGGTTTATAATTATACATTCTTCTTGGCATGCGCTGTTCATTAATTCGTAATAGTGCTGAAGATAAGCATTTTGATAATATTTTATTCTTTCGCAGATATTAAATATATTAAGTTGTCTTCTTATATCTTCGTTTCTCTTTTTATCGGTCCTTTGGTATCCTGCTATTCCTCTCAACATCTGCATTTCAGCAGCCTCTATTTGTTTACTAACTGCCTTTGTTAATGTACAGGTTTCACATCCATAAGAGATGGAACTGCCAATACTTTGTAAAACTTCAAAATAATACATCAAATCTATAATTACAAGAAGCGATGGACTAAACACCTGCAACAAATGGATAACAACAGATTTGCGAAGCAGGCTTCGATGTACAAACCACGAGGGAGAAGAGATGCTGGCAGACCAAGAAAGAGATGGATTATTGAGCCGGAATAGGCCATGGAGCCTATACCGTGAAGATGGTGATGATGAGATAGAACTCTGGTACTGTTTCGACCCTCAACAAAATTTGTCTCTTCTTTTAAACCGAAATATAAATTTCTACACTAAAGATCTGATCTATTAAAGAGCACTATTAAATGAAAATAGTAAGACCAAGAGCGTCATACAACTTGCAGTGCAGTACGTTCCCTTGTAAGTTTGAAATATGTCAAGTTAATGTTACATTATGAGTTTAAATTCTGTTTGTGGTTTCCAACATTGTAAATACACTGTGGTCTATTTCCGAGATATTATCCTGAACTGGCATCATTATCATTTATACTACCGGCTTATCTGCCATTATTCATAAACATCAATTACACACAAAGAGCAGGCTAATCTACATCCTCTGCTCACTCAAATGTAGCTACGTTTCAATTTATTTCCCAAAACGCTAGTTTATAACTTGTACTCTAGCTTTTTATTAGTTATTATTATTATTATTATTATTATTATTATTATTAATGCACTGTACACTGATGTGGTCTCGTGGTAGCGTGCTGCCTTCTCACGCAGCGGGCCCGGGTTTGATCCCCGGTCGGGACAGTTCCCTGGGTTAGGTTTTTATCGGAGTTTTTCCTCACCTGTAAGACAAATGTCAGGAAACTTTAAGGCCCAAACGGTTCCCGAACATCATATGGCCATCTCAATCGCCATCATTCATATTCATCTTAAATTAAGGACTCTCCTGGCGCACCACTATCATCATCATCGCCTATCATATCACCGGGGCAACGTAACCCCGCCTTACAGGCGCCCCAACCTCAGAAGTGGATTACAATTACGTCAATGCCAGGAGAGAACACGAGAAATGCCCAAAAAGGACAACGTGGGGCTTGAAAAAAATGAATAACTTACACTAAAAGGTATGATTGCAACACAGTATATATTATTCACCTGTTTGTGTGTAAAACCAAGACAAAATACAATCAGAAGTCTTACTTCTAATTACAACCTTTCCCTAATTATTATTATTATTAATGAATAAAATCAGTATTACGACACTCTTTTCCGCTAGTGGTTGGGTCGACAACAGAGTCATGGTGCCGAAACTATTTTAAAATTCCTGATCCCGTCGAGACTCGAACCCACAGCCCAGCAGCTTGTCACGAAATGTGCTAACAAACTACGCTAAGGAATTAGAAACATGAAATTATGTAACGTGGACTCAAGTATTTTAGTTTACAGCCGCTTTGCTTTCTGGTTAGGTAGGTCTATTTTGCATGGACAAGTATTTAGCATATCAAGCGGCGTTGTCACGTTTTATTCACTGGCACTAACATATTATATTATAATAATACTGCAAAATACAAAAGTTACAACGCTGTTAAGATAATCCACGTGGAGTTGACATGGAAACGTCATTTAAAAATGCGAAGGCATTATTGGCAGAGAACTGTTTTCAGTTTTTGGTGATGGGAGCGACGTCTTAGAAGCCTGCAACAACTCCCCGGCTCTGCCTGGCAGTATCAATGTATTTTTTTTTTTAACCAGAGGGAAACAGTTGACTTTGATGTCGCCAGGAAACTAAAATACTGAGTCAATTTTACATGTGTCATAATTAGGGATGCAACATCGCTTATAAGAAACATATCGATGTTTTCAAAATTAAAATATCGATGTACGAAACATCGACGTTTGTGAACGATATATCGATGTTTTTTATTACAATTAAAAAACACAAAAGGGTGTTGTAAATGTTTATTAATTATTTATTTCGCAAAACAGAATTTAAAAACAATTTTTTCACAATCTTGTGACTAGTAAGCGGTTTCTTTCTTGGGTAATCGTAGCCCCAGCCTCTGAAAACAGCCGCTCACTAGGCATCGACGTTGCTATGATATATAGTCTTCTTCTTCTTCACTTCCTGGTTTAGGCAAGAGTTGCCTGTTCCGTCTTCACTAATAGATCTAAGACCATCTCTTCCGAGGACGTCCGACATCTCTTCTTCCTCTTGGAAAATAATGGAAGATTTTATTTGGTAAGCTTCTTCCTTCCATTCTTTCTACATGTTCTTTCCACTGTATCTTGTTGTTAAATATCTTTTCTTTTATGGAGTAGATCTGCAGTTCTTCACGGATATCCTCGTTTCTTATCTGGTCCATTCTAGTGCAGCCTTTTACTCTTCTTAAAAATTTCATCTCGGCTGCTTGGATTTTACTTTCTTGTTTGGTAGTGGTAATCCAAGATTCACTCCCATACAAAAGGACAGGGACAGCCATTGTTTTATAAAATTTTAATTTTGTTGTTTATGGGCTTTATTATTCAATGTTCTATTTATTGTACCACAAATAGCTTGAAACTGATATGTTTTGTGTTCAATATCTTTATCATACCCATAGCTGATGTCACATCCTAAATATTTAAAGTGGGATACTTGTTCAATAATTTCGTCTCTAATTACTATTTTGCACGCAGAGTATTTCTTCCACAAAATGCCATTACTTTTGTTTTACTTATTGCAATTTTAAAATTATAATCGCTACATATTGCATTTAGTTTGTAAGCAGCCAATTGTAACAGATCTTCATCATGGTGTAGTAAGACTAAATCATCGGCGAAAAGTAAGTTATTAATACTTGAGTTATTGTTCAATCTAAGGCCATTGTCCATTATAATTTTCCATTGTTTCATAATGTCGTCGATATATATATTTAAAAAGAGTGGGTGATAGACTACACCCTTGTCTAACTCATGATATATAGTTTAATTTATATTTTGTGCCTATTCACCTCAACAGAATTTTATACGAATTTTATTAGTATTTTGATATTTACTATAACGAATTCTGAATTACAAAGACAACACCATAAAGATTAAATTAAATAACAGATTTTCTGAAGAAGGAATTATAAATCGTGGTGTGAGACAAGGCTGCCTCCTATCCCCAACACTCTTTGCAATTTATATCAATGAAGTAATATGTTGCTGGGAACAAAACATATAAATTTGGAACAAGAATATCAGAAAATAGAAAATTAAACACCCTACTGTTTGCAGATGACCAAATAATAAAAGCAAATTCCGAAGATAATCTACAGAAAGGTCTGTATGAACTTAACAAAATTACAGAAGAATATGGATTAAAGATATCTACAGAAAAAACAAAAATTATGGCATTTCAAGGTGTAGATCCTGTCAGAAGTAAAATTGTACTGGACAATAAAATTTTGGAGCAGGTGAATAATTTTACATATCTAGGATGCAATATCTCATATGAAGAAGAAAGGATGATTAAATGCAAAAATATCTAAAATTTTAAGAATTTTAGGGTTAATAAATTCTATTTTCAAGCCACATTTAGTCCAAAAGCATTCAAGACTGAAAGTGTATAAAACACTGGCTCTTCCAACTCTTTTGTATGGTAGCGAAGTATGGACGTGGAAACAGAAGGATATACAGAGACTTAGATCTGCTGAAATGAGATATCTTCGGAGGACTGCAGGATACACACTACTAGATCACAAAAAAAGAAGACATCTTAGAAGAATTACACATGGAATCTTTAGAAAACAAAATTTCTGATTATAAGTCAAGATGGATACAACATGTTCATCGAATGGAAGATCACAGAATACCCAAACTAATGTTAAGATATCAACCCGCAGGAAGAAGAAGACCAGGACGTCCACTCAAAAGACTTCTGGATGGTGTTTCTCTTGAGGCCTAAACAGATCAACAAATGGCCTAAATTCGTGAATGTACTATGATGATGATGAAATATGAGCACTTATAATACTTCCATTCTATAAAGCGCATTGCTATTAACTGATTAACCATAAACACGTAACATTGCTTAAAGTAACTGACCTGTAGATATTTGTTTACCTGGCTTATTATAATGGCTGATATATCATGGTAGAAGTATCTCCACACATTCTTACATTGATACAAGCACTTTACAGTGCAATCCTCAATATCACACATAACATCTTGAGATCGAGGACGTCGGCAAACCATTTTTCTAGTCTCGTTTTATTTTCTTATTTACACAAATACGATATTATTTAATTGCTCGTTAAAAATGAATGTATATTTTCTTCTTGTAAGCGAGAATGTTTCGCTTAATACAGAGTATGTTAGAAATCGCTCTTTTCCACCCTACAGGGAAGAATTTGAACCTTACTAATATTCGTTACTACTTGTTTTTCGTATAGATGCTCATTTGAGTGGTCCGTGGGTTCAGCGTTCCGCCTCATACTTAGCAACATCTAGGAAACCAAAGGATACAGTACTCGGACGGGAAAATTCGGTAAATTTTCTGCTTATCAGGCATTTTAATTCCCATGCTTAAGGATCTTTTACATCGAGCCTGAAAACTATTCAGTTGTTCCGGGATCGGGACCACGGCTTAAAGTCCCTCCCTGAGGACTTGCTTCTTGGATTTTTCCATCCTAAAAAAATCCATCGACCCCGGCCGGGTTTGAACCCACGACTCTCCGGACCAGAGGCAAGGAGCATAACCATTAGTCCACCGCGGCCGATTAATTACATTTTAATAACATAACAACAAGAAAATATGCTCATATACGAAAATAACATATTTTACATGAAAATTGTAATCTTCCTCCAGAGATAAGCTAAATAGTCTCAGGTGGTCTAATGTTCATAGATTGTTCATTGCGATGGGCAGGACATGTTGCACGTATGGGGAATGAAAGACTTGCATGGAAGCTTCTTGTAGGAAAGCCAGAGGGAAAACGCCCAGTTGGTAGACCAAGAATGAGGTGGGAGAATAACAGTAACTACGATTTGAGGGAAGTAGATTATACAGGGAATTATTGGAAAGCATTAGCTCAGGATAGGAATGTACGGAGAGCTTATGTCCGCGCGGCCATGAACCTACGGGTTCGATAGTGCCAGTGAATTAGTTAGAGTGAGTTATATATAGCTTACACACACACACACACACACACACACACACACACACATATATATATATATATATATATATATATATAGAGAGAGAGAGAGAGAGAGAGAGAGAGAGAAGAGAGAGAGAGAGAGAGAGAGAGAGATGAACAGACAGATGAATGGAGAAGACTACATAACAATGAACTACATGATCTTTATAGGCAGCCAGATATAATAAGAACAGTTAAGTCTCGTAGACTGCGACGGGCAGGACATGTTGCACGTATGGGGAATGAAAGATTTGCATGGAAGCTTCTTGTAGGAAAACCAGAGGGAAAACGCCCAGTTGGTAGACCAAGAATGAAGTGGGAGAATGACAGTTACTACGATTTGAGGGAAGTAGATTATACAGGGAATGATTGGAAAGCATTAGCTCAGTATAAGGATGTATGGAGAGCTTATGTCCGCGCAGCCATGAACCTACGGGTTCTATAGTGCCAGTGAGTAAGTAAGTAAGTATGGTGGTTAGCATATTTTGAATAGCCTATTCTAAATTTCTATTTTAGATGTTAAAGCATCTATAAATAATATAAAAACCCATTTGGAAATCTACCAAACTTTAGACTTATGTCTGTGATCATGCTGTTAGTTGTCGAAGACGGTGTATGTATGTGTCGCGAAAATTTTTTATTACTTGATGCCAAGGTCTTGCATAATTCGTATATTATAATATTTCATTTCTAGTTAAACGTGATGAAACTGGGAAGTTGTACTTACAATATTTCATATTTACTTCAATGACAACCGAACTCAAGATAAGACGTAAAAAAATCATTATAAACTCGCATTTAAATTACTTGCTGGAGAAGGGAACATAAAGTGTATGCCAGTTAGACAGAAAATATTACTAATCAATTAATGACAAGGTCTCCCATAAATAACTTGTTTTTAACATAAGAGACGAAGAAAAATGTTCTCAGATTTATTATTTTATGGTTACGCAATGTAGATGGAAAAATCCTTATATCAACAAGTAAATTCTACGTACAGAGTGACCCAGAAATCTCAGGTTTACTAGGGCAACACTGTCATATATTTCTTTAAAACTAAATATATGGTCACACGTAGAAATTCAGTATATAATGGAAATCGACAGCTAATGACAAATGAGGGAAATTTTGAGGAAGTGGCTGAATTCAAATACCTAGGAACAATAATCACAAATAGGAATGAGATGCACAAAGAAATTAAACATAGGCTCAATTCTGGAAATGCGTGCTATTATGCATTACAGAGACTCTTGATGTCCCAACTCCTTTCAAAAAACGTTAAGCTGAAAATATATAAAACTATTATTCTACCAGTTATATTATATGGGTGCGAAACATGGACTCTTACTTTAAGGGAGGAAAGGAGATTACGAGTATTTGAGAATAAAGTTCTTAGGAAAATTTTTGGACCAAAGAGAGATGAACAGACAGGTGAATGGAGAAGACTACATAACAATGAACTACATGGTCTTTATAGGAAGCCAGATATAATAAGAACAGTTAAGTCTCATAGACTGCGATAGGCAGGACATGTTGCGCGTATGGGGAATGAAAGATGTGCATAACTTCTTGTAGGAAAGCCAGAAGGAAAACGCCCAGTTGGTAGACCAAGAATGAGGTGGGAGAACAACATTAACTATGATTTGAGGGAAGTAGATTATACAGGGAATGATTGGAAAGCATTGGCTCAGGATAGGGATGTATGGAGAGCTTATGTCCGCGCAGCCATGAACCTACGGGTTCGATAGTGCCAGTGAGTAAGTAAGTAAGTCATATATTTCTTCTCCTTCCTTTCCAGGATTAGGTCAAAGCGACCTGTTCCAGTCTCAAGTCCATCGTTTCCTTGGCCGTCCCAAAGATCTTTTTCCATATGATTTGTAGGTCTTGATCATTTTGGGTAATTTTTTATTGTCCATTCTGTTTAAATGTTCTTTCCATTGGTATTTGTGCTCTTCTAGTTTATCGACTATTGAAAATATCTCCAGTTCATTTCTTTTTGATTCATTGTGTAATCTATCCATGCGTACATCCTTTTACGGATCTTAACAATTTCATTTCAACGGCTTGAATGTGTAAGATGTCTTTTTTTGTAAGTACCCAAGATTCAGATCCATATAAAAGAACAGGAACAGACATAATTTTATAAAACCTGAGCTCAGTTTCTCTTCGAGTCTTTTGGAGGGTTCTTGTTGTGGTGTCACACATCATTTGATATCGGTTTAATTTATTATGAATATCCCAATCATAGCTATATGTTATATCTGAACCAAGATAGTTAAAGTGTGCTATCTGTTATATTATTTCATCATTGATTACTATTTTTGCTCTGATTGGCATATATTTAAAACAATAAAAGTTGTACAAAAATTAAATTTGATTAAAATAATCATCTGGTCCTTCGGAATTTATTCAATTTTCAAAGGAATTCTCAATTCGCCATAATTTCTGTGCTTTATTTAATTTGTTATTCAATCAAAAAATTACCAAAATCCGACCTATAGAAGTCGGGGAGTTTACATAAAAACTGCTCTTTTTTTTTCACTGCGGTCCGACAGTTTTAAATAAGCTGGCATCAGAAATTTATTTTCTCCAATTTAACAAAATAAATATATATTCCGTAAACCAACAAAATGGACCATAAATTCGCTTGGTATACGCTGTTCCTGGGTGACGGACTTTTGTAGAATTAATAGTAAACCAAATTTCTTAACCGTGGTGCCGAAAACTGAAATTGGATAACCGATCGTAAATATAGAAATCAATAGGTCTATCTGTTGATGTAAAACTCGTCCGTAACACATGTCACCATAGTTTTGTATTGCACATGATATTAATTCCATACCGATCTCCAGCTTGTCAGGTCATTACCGTCGTAATTCAACGTTGGTCGTGAAATGGTCAAAAAAAATTATATCCAACGTTAATTTAATTACTTACTTACTTACTCACTGGCACTATCAAACTCGTAGGTCCATGGCCCCGCGGACATAAGCTCTCCATACATCCCTATCCTGAGCTAATGCTCTCCAATCATTCTTTGTATAATCTACTTCCCTCAAACCATAGTTAATGTTATTCTCCCACCTCATTCTTGGTCTACCAACTGGGCGTTCTCCCTCTGGCTTTCCTACAAGAAGCTTCCATGCACGTCTTTCATTCCCCATACGCGTAACATGTCCTGCCCATCGCAGTCTACGAGACTTGACTGTTCTTATTATATCTGACTTTCTATAGAGACCATGTAGTTCATTGTTATGTAGTCTTCTCCATTCACCTGTCTGTTCATCTCTCTTTGGTCCAAAATGTTTCCTAAGTACTTTATTCTCAAATATTCGTAGTCTCCTTACCTCCCTTAAAGTAAGAGTCCATGTTTCGCATCCATATAATATAACTGGTAGAATCCAACCATCCATAGTAATTCTGTCCGAAGGCAGGTCCTTCACTGCAATCATAGCATTTTCATGCTATGCTTGCAGCTTTACTAGGGAATTGTAGATGTGGTAGCTTCCTGATGCTTTCCACACCGGTGAAGGATGATGATGATGACGATAATGATAAGGATGATTATGATGATGGCCATATGATTTCGGGACCGTTTGGTCCTTAAAGTTCTCCTGACATTTGTCTTACAGGTGAGGAAAAACCCCGATAAAAACCTCACCTAGAAAAACTGCCCCGACCGGGGATCGAACCCGGGCCCGCTGCGTGACAAGGCAGCACGCTACCTTGAGACCACAGCGGTGGACTCTGGTCGAATAATAGTTTTATATATTTTCAGTTTAACGTTTTCTTGAAAGGAGTAGGGACATCAAGAGTCTCTGCAATGCACAATAGCACGCATTTCCAGAATTGAGCTAACGTTCTTTTAATTAAGGCTTAAATTATTTTACGTGCAAAAAACTCGAAGACATTATTTCCTTTTCGAACAAAGACTTGTTCAGGATTCTTTAACCGCGAAAACCCCATCGACTCCGTTTGTAGTTTCAGAAATAATACTGGAGGTATGTTATTTAACACACTATAGCAAGTCATGTGAAGAGAGGCAGGAACCTGCCGACAGGTAGCTTAGCAATACACAATGAAGGGTATCACAGTAGTCATCAAGAGACGTCAATCTGCATTGCCTCCCACGCAACCTGTCTTATCTACATTCCTATGCATATTACATTCGTTAAAACATATTAAAAACGTTTGAGAATATTTACACGTATATATCCTACTCTTCGCAGGTGATCATGTTATCATTTCCAATTCAGAGAATAAATTACAAATATGACTGAATACACTAAATAAAATATTAAAAGATTTTGTATTGGAAATATCAGTACAAAAATCAAACGTAAGTAGCTGAGATGCGATTTTTAAGAAATATATCAGGAATTGGCCTACTCTGCTGGATAAAGAAAAGAAATGAAGATATAAGAAAGGAACTAAACATTTTCAAACTTACAGACCGAATAATTAATTTAGGAACGACTGGAAAGAACATATTGATAGAATGCCAGAAAGAAAGATTTCCAAAATTATTGCTAAATTATAAACCGCACGGAAGGAGAAATGTTGGACGCCCACACAGAAGATGGTCTGAACAATTTTAACAATTCTAGCTTTCATGAAACCGGAACGAGCCAACAGGATGATGATGATGATGAAGTCAAAAGTAATGGCATTTTTAGGAGAAGATCCAATCTGATGTAAGGTAATATACATTAATCAATGCTTAGAACAAGTACAAAATTTCAATTATTTAGGTTGTGAAATATCTTATCAAAATGAAAAAGATGCGAACAAGAAAATCACCAAATTTACACAAATCTTAAGAATAATAAATAATACATTAAAATCTAAATTAGTACAAAAATTCACATGAATAAAAATATACAATAATTTGGCATTACCCTCCCTTTTATACGGAAGTGAGATTTGGACATTAAGAAAAATAGACAGGAGCAGAATCAAAGCAACGGAAATGAAATTTCTCAGAAGATCAGCAGGATACACTCTTTTAGATTGAAAAAATAATGACATTTTAGAACAATTAGAAGTAGAATCAGTAGAATAAAAACTCAAAACAGATATAAATTAAACTGGCTACACCATGTAAAAAGAATGGATAATTCCGATTCGATTGAGGGCTTTCGACTTTTCAGCGGTTGCCCTTTTACCAGCCCGCTGCTGGCCCTTCACATCCACATGTGTCAATCACAGAGGTAGATGATCAACAGCCAGTGTAGGGGTGACATGTGGTTAGCATGTCGAGTCCCCCAGTCGTTATAGCTGGTTCCTCAACCTGGAGCCGCTACTTATTGTAGCTACCCAATTGCCTCACGATGCTGGGTGGGCACCGGTCCCATACTGGCCGAAATACCATGAGAAAATTTCTTCCCCCATGGAGACTCGAACCAGCGCAAGTCACGTAGCTCTGCGCCAAGGCTTCCTACCTTAACCGCTCGGCTATGGCGCGGGACATGGATAATTCAAGAATACCAAACATGATGAAGCAATATAAGCCCAAAGGACATCGTAGACCAGGAAGACCTATTAAAAGACTGCTAGATGGGGCCGAAACAGGTCCACAGAGGCCTAATTCTTGACGGATGATGATGATGATAATGCTAACAAAACTGCTTACTTTTATTTATTTATTAATTATTAACAATTATATATAAATTAATTAGTGTATAATGATATTGTGTTATTATTTAATTGTAATATTAATGTGTTTTCTTTATGTAATTGTAATGTTAATGTTTTTTTAGTGTATAATGCTATTGTGTTATTACTTAATTGTAATATTATTGTGTTTTCTTTATGTAATTGTAATGTTAATGTTTTTAGTGTATAATGCTATTGTGTTATTATTTAATTGTAATATTATTATTGTGTTTTCTTTATGTAATTGTAATGTTATTGCTGTTTTTGTTGTTTATTTTTCTTTACACTAGTACCAATTATTACTTTATTGTAACGGACTGTCAACAGCACGTACGGCTTACTGCCCGTGCGACACATATTTGTAAATAATATTGTAAATATCTTACTTTTTGTCTAATAAACTCCTACTACTAGTAGTTCAAAATATTATTTATTTATACAGTCATAAGTAGGTCAACGTGAAGAGAAAAGAATATACAGAATTACCCACAACTCAGATTTAGGTAAGTAATTTATTAGCTCTACTGATAGAATACAGGTGAAAGCAATGCTACATAGTTATAACTAGGGATACTAAGAGTTAAGATTGAAGGTAGTATAATGGTAAGTTAGTCCACCGCCGTGGTCTCGAGGTAGCGTTCTGCCTTGTCACGCAGCGGGCCCGGGTTTGATCCCCGGTCGGGACAGTTTTTGTGGGTGAGGTTTTTATCGGGGTTTTTCCTCACCTGTAAGACAAATGTCAGGAAAACTTTAAGGCCCAAACGGTCCCCGAAATGATATGGCCATCGCAATCATCATCATTCATGTTCATCTTAGGTTAGGCTTAGGATTAGGGGCTCTCCTGGCGCACCACTATCATCATCATCACCCATCATATCATCGGGGCAACGTAACCCCGCCTTCCAGGCGCCCCAACCTCAGAAGTGGGTTACGAGTACGCCATGCCAGGGGAGAAACCAGGAATGCCAGAAGACAAACCTGGGGCATTTGAAAAAAAAATAATAATGGTAAGTTAGACTTGAGATTATCTTTTGTTTTGGTTTCACATACAAACAGTTGAACAACACAGAATGTGTTGCATTGGGAAGAACGGAAGAAACTTTAATTCTCATGTGTTATGTATGATTTTAGGTGCAATTCAAGGCTATTATTATTATTATTATTATTATTATTATTATTATTATTATTATTATTATTATTATTATTATTATTATTATCGGCCGCGGTGGACTAGTGGTTATGCTCCTTGCCTCTGGTCCCAAGGGTCGCGGGTTCAAACCCGGCCGGGGTCGATGGACTTTTTAGGACGGAAAAATCCAAGGAGCAAGTCCTCCGGGAGGGACTTTAAGCCGTGGGTCCCGAGTCTGAAGATTTTCAGGCTCGTAAAAAATCCTCAAGCCTGAATGAAGAGGCCTCTAAGCAAAATTTACCGAATTTTCCCGTCCTAGTACTACCATGGTTTCCTAGATGTCAGTAGGAGGCGGAACGCTGACCACGTACCACTCAAAATGGCATCTATACGAAAACAAGTGTAACTAAATTAGTATGGTTCAAATTCTTCCCTGTAGGGAGAGGGCGCCTAAATCTCTGTAAAGGGAAAACATAGGCTTACAATACAAACAAATTATTATTATTATTATTATTATTATTATTATTATCATTATTCGTGTCCTATGGAACAGACATATAATCAAGAAAAATAAGTTACAAATATATGATTCAATAGTGGGAATTACTATCACATATGGAGCTGAGGTTTGGAAATTCAACAAAAACTTAAAACAAAAACTAATCTCGATGAAAATGGATTTCATAATGAGAGTCACACGAGAAAAAAATGAATATTAAATATTCAACAGTAGATTATATAAAATAAGGTAAAAGTATCCCACTACAGGCGTCAGGAGGCCTTGGGGTAGTAGGAGGTTAAGGTTCGCACTTTTTCTAGACAATCGGAACTTGATGTCAGCCGGGTTGTCAGCCCTGCGTGACGGCAGTCTTTACCCCCAGAACAAGCGTCTAGTACTCATTTCCGTTAGAGGTTGAGTCGACATCAGAGCCATAGTGCCGCCAGAAGATTTGAGTCAGTTTAAAAATCCTGACCCCACCGGGACTCGAGCCCTCGACCTTCCGGCTCGTAGCGCAGTACCTTAACCACTACGCTATGGCGTGCTCCCGATTATGTAAGTTATAAGCAATTAAATTGGTAGGCCTATGGGCATGTACGACGAATGCAAGAAGATAGGTTAACCAGAAAAACATTGGAATGGTGTCCACCTGGAAGAAGAAAGAAAGAATGATCTCGAAACTTGTGTATGCAAGAAATAAGAACTGGAATGAGAACGAAGGGATTGGAGGACATAGAGTGGACGGATAGCGACGAGTGAAGAATGAAAATAAAACTTTAGGCACAGAAAGATGTGTAAAAATTGAAAATATGTATTTAAATAAAATTATTATTATTATTATTATTATTATTATTATTATTATTCTACTACCAGTAATATTATATGAGTGCGAAACATGGACTCTTACTTGAGGAGGAAAGGAGATTACAGGTATTTGAGAATAAAGTACTTAGGAAAATTTTTGGACCAAAGAGAGATGAACAGACAGGTGAACGGAGAAGAGTACTTAACAATGAACTACATGGTCTTTATAGGAAGCCAGATATAATAAGAACAGTTAAGTCTCGTAGACTGCGATGGGCAGGACATGTTGCACGTATGGGGAATGAAAGACTTGAATGGAAGCTTCTTGTAGGAAAGCCAGAGGGAAAACGCCAAGTTGGTAGACCAAGAATGAGGTGGGAGAATAACATTAACTATGATTTGAGGGAGGTGGATTATACAGGGAATGATTGGAAGGGGTTGGCTCGGGATAGGGATGTATGAAGGGCTTGTGTCCGCGCGGCCATGAACCTACGAGTTCGATAGTGCCAGTGAGTAAGTAAGTAAGTAGCTATTATTATTATTATGACACTTCAATTCGTGAGATTTAATGAATCACCTTTTACAAGAAAATGGTAATCAATTCGAAGAAACCATTAGGTTTCTCAAGACCCTTGGGTCTATAAACATGATGAGAATCGGAGAATTCTTTGAAGCGTTTGCAGACGGTCGTAATTCAGACAGTAGCGTGTACATTCCTGACCAATGTTGGCGCTGACAGTGTCTCGCAGCAATCAACACAATATTCTGCACGTAATGTCACTCTTACGCTAGTAAACTGTTCAAGTATTCATAAGCAGCGTGCAAATAACCGTCATCTGACATTTTGCATTTTCATTAAATACTTCTCAATGTTCTTTAAAACCTTTGTTTTATTTTATTGAGCTTCCACCAATTGGAGCTGCCTGAAGACAAAGCATAATATTACAAAGTAAATGTAGAACAAATCTTCTTCTTCACGGTTTAGCCTTATTTTCTAGCCTGTTCCGGCTCCAAATTGCTGCCATTTTTCATATTTTCTTTGGTCTTCCCAAACTTCTTCTTCCTAGTGGTGAATAGCTGTATGCTGCTTTTGGTATTCTATTCTTAGTCATCCATGCCAAGTGCTTTTTCCAGGTTGTTCTGTATTTCTCTATTGTTGCGTTTAATTTCTCTATTTTTAGTTGTTGTAATAATAATAATAATACATAAATAAATATCCTCAACTCGTGTCCAACTCAGGGTCGGGTCGAGAACGAGATGAGACGAGCCGCTATATATAGAGGTCTGTGAATGAAAAGGATGACGGCAGACCACGCCTGATGCACCATCACGGGGCAGATGAACGAAATGAAATGGATGAGTTGAGTATGGAGAAATGGTGGAATTAAATTGTGACAGGGGAAAACGGGAGAAAACCCCGAGAAAACTACCCAAGCTCAGTTTTGTCCACAACGAAATCCACATGAAGTGACCAAGACTCGATCTCGGGACCCCAGCGGTGAGAGGCGAGCGTCTTGCGCCCCGAAGTCGCCGGAAATAATAATAATAATAATAATAATAATAATAATAATAATAATAATAATAATAATAATCCATTCATAGTAATTCTGCCCGAGGGCAGGTCTTTCATTGCAATCAAAGCATTTTCATGCTATGCTTTGCAGCTTTACTATGGAATCGTAGGTGTGGTAGCTTTCCGGTGCTTTCCACGCTGATGAAGGATGATGATGATAATGATAAGGATGTTGATGATGATAATGGCCATATGATTTCGAGGACCGTTTGGGCCTTAAAGTTCTGCTGACATTTGCCTTACACATGAGGGAAAACCCCGATAAAAACCTCACCCAAAAAAACTGTCCCGACCGGGGATCGAACCCGGACCCGCTGCGTGAGAAGGCAGCACGCTACCTCGAGACCACAGCGGTAGACATAATAATAATAATAATAATAATAATAATAATAATAATAATAATAATAATAATAATAATAATAATAATCAGTTCAGTCTCGTTGACTGCGTTGGGCAGGACTTGTTACACGTATGGGGAATGAAAGACTTGCATGGAAGCTTCTTGTAGGAAAGCCAGAGGGAAAACGCTCAGTTGGTAGACCAAGAATGAGGTAGGAGAATAACATTAACTCTGATTTGAGGGAAGTAGATTATACAGGGAATGATTGGAAAGCATTAGCTCAGGATAGGGATGTATGGAGAGCTTATGTCTGTGCGGCCATGAACCTACGGATTCGATAGTGCCAGTGAGTAAGAAAGTAAGTAAAAAGTAAAGTGATCCCACAACAGGCCCGGAGGCCCTTGGGATAGTAGGAGGTTAAGGCTCCCACATTTTTTAGACAATCGGCACTTTATGTCAGCCGGGTTGTCAGCCCTGCGTGATGGCCGCCTTTACCCCCAGAACAAGCGTCTGGTACTCATTTCCGTTAGAGGCTGAGTCGACCCCTGGGCCATAGTGCCGCCAGAGGGTTTGGGTCAGTTTAAAAATCCTGACCACAACGGGACTTGAACCCTCGACCCTCCGACTTGTAGCTCAGTGCCTTAACCACTACGCTACGGCCTGCCCCAGTAAGTAAGTATAATAATAATAATAATAATAATAATAATAATAATAATAATAATAATAATAATAATAATAATAGATATAATTAAGGTATTTTAAGATTGGAACCCATGTAGGTATTGGATGGATGAGTAAATTCTATTGCAAAATGTACAAAATGTAATACAAATTGTAAGAACACGATAAAACAAACAACAAAGAAAAGAAAACTACAATATCGGTGTTATCTAGAGTTTCAGAAATTGCAATGTACTTTCTAGGTCATTTAACGTGACCAAGTCTGATGCAGTTTAATCTGATTTGATTCCCCAGACAAAAAATAAATAAAACTCTTACAAGAGAAGCACACATCCCTTTTTTATAGTTCTTGCACTTGAAATCACCTAGACTTAACACGAGTTATAGCAGCAATTAAATTCACTTGTCAATTACTCCACAACGTACCCAGTTAAGATCTCAAACGTTATTTTATTTATGCTTTGCTAATTGCAAATCTCCTGCCATGCGATTGTAAAATCATATTTGTTTTTCTCTTATTATGCACAAGATAACATCTACAATGTTTTTCTGTAGGTCTGAGAAATCTATTAGAAATCATAATCATCAATTCAAGGATTAGGCCATTGCCCGTTCCGGCTTTACAAGACGTCAGCACATCGTTTTCTAGGACTTTAAATATCTCGTCCGCCTCTTGCTTGATAGTTCTTTGTCAGTTTTGAATCGTGCCGATGATGGTGCAATTCTTCAAATCGATAACATTTGTCGTCTACATTATTAAGATTAGAATGTATTGTACTTTCACTTTATCTTATTATATATTTTTATCTAATTTCTTTTAATTATGAATTATATTTTAGAATAGTTTTTTTTTTAACTTTTTCGCTATAGTTAAATAACTAATTAAGTTGAGGAGACGGTCCTTTCAGGTGAACATTCCATAATTTTATATTTTAACCTAGTCCGTCGCCGTGGCGTAGTCGGTAGAATCCCTACCTTCCACTCCGGCGACCAGGGTTCGATTCCCGGCGGGGTAGCAGATTTTAAATCTCCACCTTGGATCTGGATGTGTATCCTGTCTTGTGTTTGTATGTGTGAATAAGAGAAAAAGGTAACAAATGAAGAACAATGTAAACGAAAAGAAAAAAGAGAAAGAAAGAAATTAAAGAAAAATAGCTATAAACATAAACAAAAGTCCGTTGCCGTGGCGTAGTCGGTAGAGTCTCTACCTTCCACTCCGGCGACCAGGGTTCGATTCCCGGCGGGGTAGGGGATTTTAAATCTCCACCTTGGGTCTGGGAGTGTGTCCTGCCTTGTGTTTGTATGTGTGAATAAGATAAAAAGTTACAAAGTTAAACAAATAGGAAAAACAGTGTAAACAAAAGAAAACGACAAAGAAAGAAATTAAAAAAAAAAAGATAAAAAACCTCGTCAGCAGTGGATATCGTTCCTCATTCACTCTCTCTACATTTCATCTCACTTTTGTCTATCATATATTGCTTCCACTATTAATTAATGTATTTTAATGTTAAGAGATGCATTAGAAATACATTATACAATGGAAATGGACAGCTAATGACAAATGAGGGAAATTTTGAGGACGTGGCTGAATTCAAATACCTTGGAACAATAATCACAAATAGGAATGAGATGCACAAAGAAATTAAACATAGGCTCAATTCTGGAAATGCGTGCTATTATGCATTATAGAGACTCTTGACTTCCCAACTCCTTTCAAAAAACCTTAAACTGAAAATATATAAAACTATTATTCTACCAGTTATATTATATGGATGCGAAACATGGATTCTTACTTTAAGGGAGGAAAGGAGATTACAAGTATTTGAGAATAAAGTACTTAGGAAAATTTTTGGACCAAAGAAAGATGAACAGGCAGGTGAATGGAGAAGACTACATAACAATGAACTACATGGTCTTTATAGGAAGTCAGATATAATAAGAACAGTTAAATCTCGTAGACTGCGATGGCAGGACATGTGGCACGTATGGGGAATGAAAGACGTGCATGGAAGCTTCTTGTATGAAAACCAGAGGGAAAACACGCAGGTGGTAAACCAAGAATAAGGTAGGAGAATAACATTAAGTGTGATTTGAGGGAAGTAGATTACACAGGAAATGATTGGAAAACAATGGCTCAGGATAGAGATGTATGGAGAGCTTATGTCCGCGCGGCCATGAACGTACGGGTTCGATAGTGCCCATGAGTAAGTAAGTGCCTTATAAGATACATTGACAATTTAAAAATTAAATAAATTGTATGATACACGTTCTGAGGAGCCAAACATGGCGGTTGCCACAGTCATTTTTTTAATGTAGTGTTTCAGATATTCCCCACATCTAATGGTAGGATTTCGTTAATTTTTGGAGAATACCTTCCTCAATTTGTATTAATACCATATAATATATTGAGTTTTAATCAATACTTCTAAAATACATTTTAAAACACCGTTGATGTTATGTAATAAAATATTAAACATTGTTTTTGGAAGACCTTCGTATTTTAATTACTTGATGGAGTTTTATAGTTTAGTTGAGGACGACTGATTTACCAGGTACTACGGGTAATTTTGTATTTTAATATTATACTGAGTTTTGTTGTGAAACATGGAAAATTTGCAACAGCTGGAGCTATTTAAAAAACTTTGTATGAGGTGAAGTTCTATACTCGATGGTCCCATTTTGTTGTGCGCCAAGTTTGGTTTCGATGAAAAAAAAATTACGGCCACTAGAGTGTTAACAGACACACATATACACACACACACACACACACACACACACCATATATATAACTAACTGTGGCTTGACAATAGAATTTATTAACCCTAAAATTCTTAAAAATTTAGATATTTTTGCATTTACATCCTTTTCTTCTTCATATGAGATATTGCATCCTAGATATGTAAAATTATTCACCTGCTCCAAAATTTTATTGTCCAGTACAATTTTACTTCTGACAGGATCTACACCTTGAAATGCCATAATTTTTGTTTTTTCTGTAGATATCTTCAAACCATATTCTTCTGTAATTTTGTTAAGTTCATACAGTCATTTTTTTAATTATTGCAAATAATGTGAAACCTGGATATTAACAAATGCAGACAGTAAACAAATAGAGGCTGCTAAAATGAAGATGTTGAGAGCAATAGCAGGATACCAAAGGACCGATAAAAAGATAAACGCAGATATAAGAACAGAACTTAATATATTTAATCCCTATGAAAGAATAAAATATTATCAAAATGCTTATCTTCAGCACGTATTACGAATGAATGAACAGCGAATACCAACAAGAATGTATAATTATAAACCAAAAGGGAGAAGAATGTTGGGAAGACCATTGAAGAGATGGAAGGACCAATTCGACTTATAATGAGATCGGAGCAGGCCATTGGGCTTAATCCTTGTTGTTAATAATAATAATAATAATAATAATAATAATAATAGCTTTATTTTACCTGGCAGTGTTAAGGCCTTAAGGCCTTGTCTACCACTCAACCAGGTATAAAAAAATAAAAAAAAAAATCTAAATTACAATATATATATATATATATATATGATATAATTAAATTTTTTTAACATTGAGCATTGCAATGCAAGCTTAATATGGTATGATAAGAAAAATAAATGCCTGGACGGGATTCGAACCCGGATCTCTGAGTCTGTACCTCAGCTTGATATCCATTACACTACCAGGCGAATCCAATTCAAACACTTATTTTTCTTATATATGTATTATACTCTCCATTATTACTAGATGTCGCGAGAACACTGTCTTCACTGCCATCTAGTTGCTGACTATATCAAGTAAGCAAATTAAAGAGAATATTTATTTTACTTTATAGCAGTGACGCTTTATCGATGTTATAATTATATATATATATATATATATATATATATATATATATATATATATATGGTATGATAAGAAAAATAAATGCCTGGACGGGATTCGAACCCGGATCTCTGAGTCTATACCTCAGCGTGATATCCATTACACTACCAGGCGAATCCAATTCAAACACTTATTTTTCTTATATATGTATTATACTCTCTATTATACTGGAGAGTATAATACATATATAAGAAAAATAAGTGTTTGAATTGGATTCGCCTGGTAGTGTAGTATAATACATATATAAGAAAAATAAGTGTTTGAATTGGATTCGCCTGGTAGTGTAATGGATATCACGCTGAGGTACAGACTCAGAGATCCGGGTTCGAATCCCGTCCAGGCATTTATTTTTCTTATCATTCCATATTAAGCTTGCATTGCTCAATGTTAAACATTTAATTATAACATATATATATATATGATTAAGAAAGTTTTCTTGAGTTTTCCGCATCGTGGATTCAAGTTCGGCCCCTGGCCACTGATTCCGACGTTTCGGCATGATCCCACATGCCATTATCAAGGAATGATCATGCCGAAACGTCGAAATCAGCGGCCAGAGGCCGACCTTGAATCCATGACGCGGAAAACTCAAGAAAACTTTTTTTAATCATACTTATATCCGCGAAAATCTACAATGTAATATATATATATATATATATATATATATATATATACATTTTGATAATAGTCATTTTGGGTGTTAATTAAATAGGATCGGTTAAGATCTGTTAAAAAAATATTAAGTATTTTCATGAGAGTAATCTCAGTAATTAATTCCTTTGGAATTCACTAAAAGCAGATTTAGTGAGAAATCAAGCGTAGTGGCAACACTGATTGTGTAATTCGTTTACACATTAAAAAGTATTGAACACTGGATGCTACTTATTAATAACATGAATGTCAAAGATCAAAGTTTGGTGATAAAAACCTTTCTTACTAGTAATATATTACCGACACAAAAAGAGACATCTATTAGAGGAGACAGTAAATATTAACAAAATTATTTTCTTGTGCATGGTTCCTTATTTTGACTTATTGTACAAAAACAAAAGACTATGAAAAAAAAAAAGGATTAGAGCCATTTATAGACTGTACAAAAATTACATGATCGTAAAATTATTTTATGATCGTAGTTTCGGTCACTCAAGAAGGACTCAGCGGTATGCTGTGTATATAGTCTTCAGCCCTGGTTACTTTAATATTTCAGATACTGCCTAATCCAACAGAATGTCTTCCCAAAGAAACTTCCTCATTAGAAGGGTAAGGATTTTCAAGTAATAAAACTTAAAATTGTATCAGAGATAGTACAGGTTATTTAACTGCTTTTATGTGGGACCAAGGCAAAAGACAATCAGAAGTCTTACTTCTCATTATATTAAGTTGCAATCTTACCTTTTAACACAGAAAAATTCTTTCACTACTAATTATTGATAATTGCATTCCAACTTAAATTCTACCCCCCTTAAAAAATAAAACTTTACAAGGACTATTTAACTCATGCCCCAAATGGGAGTCAATGACCTATCACATTTCAATGATTTTTTATTTACAACCAATCACTGTCGTGCTTCGCCTAGAATTTACAAACTAAAGTTTATCATATTAAAGAAAGCACGTCCTTCTTAACATTCTGAATAGGTCATAGCATTATTTTGCAGTGACAAATACTTGTAATCTCCTTTCCTCCCTTAGAGTAAGAGTCCATGTTTCGCACCCATATAATATAACTGGTAGAATAATAGTTTTATATATTTTCAGTTTAACGTTTTTTGAAAGGAGTTGGGACATCAAATGTCTCTGCAATGCATAATAGCACGCATTTCCAGAATTGAGCCTATGTTTAATTTCTTTGTGCCATCTCATTCCTGTCTGTAATTATTGTTCCTAGGTATTTGAATTCAGCCACTTCCTCAAAATTTCCCTCATTTGTCATTAGTTGTCCATTTCCATTATATAACGTATTTCTATGTGCGACCATATATTTGGTTTTATTGATATTTACTTCCAGTCCCAATTTCTTAGTATTACTCAGTAGTGTGTATAAGATTAGAGGTTAAAACGTGTTAATGGAATAGAATGATTTTTTTTTTTTTTTTCCATCCTGCACATCATGTAGGTATTGAAAAAACACTAATGAATTAATGGGGGCGGGATGAGCATGCGCAGTGTTCTGTTTCAGAAATGCCTCTCTTCGTTTTGAAGCTCATGTATTGTAAGTGCCTTAGGACTTCCTACATTCTAGTTTCAACATAACCTCAATCACGTAGCATATTGGTTATTGTTATTACAAACTGCATCACGTCGAACAACTATTGGTCCATTCGTTTATTTTATTACAATTCCATGTGTATTATATATCTAATTCAGTACAGAGTTCCGGCATCATTTTTCACTCGTTACAAAAGCTAAGAGTTCTCGTGACAGGTAAGATAAAAATACTCCATTGTCTTTGATTGATCCTGATACACCTTCAATAAAAACCACATCTTAATACCTGCCAGGTATACTCGGCTTTCCACATAGTTTATACCAATAAATCTCACATAACGGTTGAAAGTTCAAGGAATCTTGGTGTGTCTATAGAACTCATTTGATTACGTGGTGTTCATAGAGCAGACAGGTAAAAAATAACTCATAGTGAAAAAATAAATTAAATAAGGTAATAATAATAATAATAGGTAAACTTATCTCTGGTTAATTTAAATTAATTGTATTTAATTTTATTGTATTATTGGACATTATTTTCATTATTGTCAGTTTGACCAGGTAACACTGGTCAACATGATTTTTGTCTCATGAGTACCAATAGTTGTACTTAATGCAGTTTTTATCATGTATTCAAATATTCGGAATTTCTACATCGCCCATAGTTTTTTTTTTTAAATTTCAATTTCAATTAATGGATTTAAATAATTATTTTTTAATAAACCTTTTTTCGTCCATTTGTCCATTGTGAAATAAAACCAAATGAGCTAACTCAAATGGTTTCAGCCATGGAAAAGAGATATCAAGGCAAATGGAATCCTAATATGCTGGCCGATTATTGTTGGACCATTAAGAGGGATGCGCCACAAGCGAAATATAGCAGAAAATCGTCATTTCTTACTTTCTAGGTGAGTCCGAATGTTCGAATATTGTGTAGTTACGAATGTAGAAAATATAAAAGTGTTTGAAATTATAAATGCCTGCCTCTCGGAAACCTTGCGTGCTGGAGAAAAACCGATATCATATTTGATAATTTGAATTCAGGAGAAAACAATGCTATCAGAATCACACATTTTTATTTCTGAGAAAAAAAAGTTTCTTTTTTGTTGCTCAGTGTAATTCATTGTTTAGTATGTACTGTTATTGTGTTTTTCTATTTAAATGTAACATAATTATGGTTGTCCTGGTGAGTGGAAGAGAAGGTCACATGGCCATAACTGCACCAGGCTAAATAAATCTAAATCTAAATATTATCCAACTTTTCTTTATTTAACGGTAGAAAATTAAAATATAAAATTATTAAATATTTACCTACAAGTTTGTCTCCTCAACTTATCTGTAGCGCTTTCGGGACTAGTCCCATCATCAGCAGGATTCAATACAATTTCAGTACTGAATCCTGCTGATGATGGGACTAGTCCCGAAAGCGCTACAGATAAGTTGAGGAGACAAACCTTGTAGGTAAATATTTCATAATTTTATATTTTAATTCTCAACGGAACTTTATCATGAATCTTATTAATTTCAACGGTAGATTTTAACCATATATTGCTTAGTTATATACATAAAAATAAAAACGAATTTAAAGAGGATAATCAAAATTTTACACCACGAGTAGTTAGAATACTAATTTTTGGTACTAACTAAAAGCTATCTCACTCACTCATAAGACATAAGCTCCCAATACATCCTAATCGTGAGCTAATGTTTTCCAATCATCTCCTTGCTGATGGCCTCACATCCATATATGTTAATCACATAGGTAGAAGATCATTCAGGCAGTGTAGGGGTGACATGTTGCCAGCATATGGAGTCTCCCAACCGTTACAACTGGTTTTCTCGACCTGGAGCCACTACTTACTGCAGCTTCCCAAATTCCTCACGATGTTGGCTAGGCACCTGCCCCTTACTGACAGAAATTCCTTGAGAAAATGTATTCCCCCCATGGACACCCGAACCAGCAAAAGTCGCATTGCTCTGCGCTAAGACATCTTGTCTTAGCCACTCGACTACTCAGATTTAATTCATACTTCTTTAGTTTTTTTTGTGTATTTATCAGAAATTAGGACTGGAAGTAAATATCAATAAAACTAAATATATGGTCACACGTAGAAGTTCATTAAATAATGGAAATGGACAGCTAATAACAAATGAGGGAAATTTTGAGGAAGTGGCTGAATTCAAATACCTAGGAACAATAATCACAAATAGGAATGAGATGCACAAAGAAATTAAACATAGGCTCAATTCTGGAAATGCATGCTATTATGCATTGCAGAGACTTTTGATGTCCCAACTCCTTTCAAAAAACGTTAAACTGAAAATATATAAAACTATTATTCTACCAGTTATATTACATGGATGCGAAACATGGACTCTTACTTTAAGAGAGGAAAGGAGATTACAAGTATTTGAGAATAAAGTACTTAGGAACATTTTTGGACCAAAGAGAGATGAACAGACAGGTGAATGGAGAAGACTACATCACAATGAACTACATGGTCTTTATAGGAAGCCAGATATAATAAGAACAGTTAAGTCTCGTAGACTGCGATAGGCAGGACATGTTGCACGTATGGGCAATGAAAGACTTGCATGGAAGCTTCTTGTAGGAAAGCCAGAGGGAAAACGCCCAGTTGGTAGACCAAGAATGAGGTGGGAGAATAACATTAACTATGATTTGAGAGAAGTAGGTTATACAGGAAATGATTGGAAAGCATTAGCTCAGGATAGGGATGTATGGAGAGCTTATGTCCGTGCGGCCATGAACCTACGGGTTCGATAGTGCCAGTGAGTAAGTAAGTAAGTAAGTATTTATCACCAGTCCAGCTGATTTTACTTTCATTTTACAAGTCTATACTTTCTTCTGCATATCTTTATAAGAAGGCAAATGACATATAAATGGCTCTTCTTCTTCTTCTTCCAGCTCTACAGCCCTTTATGAGCCCTAGCGGCTGTTGGGACACTCCTCCACACATCCTTGTCCAAAGCCGTCCTGGCGCGACAGGCCTAGAAGGCCTTTTAGCTTACCAACCGATTGCTGGCCTCTCATCCACATGTGTTAATCACAGAGATAGATGATCATCAGCCAGTGTAGAGGTGAAATGTGGTCAGCATGTCGAGTCCCCCAGCCGTTATAGCTGGTTTTCTCAACCTGGAGCCGCTACTTATTGTAGCTACCCAAATGCATCACGATGCTGGGTGGGCACTGGTCCCATACTGGCCCAAATACCATGAGAAAATGTCTTTCCCCATGGAGATTCGAACCAGCGCAAGTCCCGTAGCTCTGCGCCAAGGCTTCCTGCCTTAACCACTGGGCTACGGCGCGGGACATATCTAAATAATACACATATCTGTTTCCAGCTAAAATTGTGTCTAATTAACACAAACAATTGTTAATAATGCAAATTAATTATAATCAGAGATACGAATAATTTTTATCCCCTTTTCAGAATTGACTCTGCTTAATTAAAATTACGATTTTTGGCAAGGCGCTAGATCCATTTTGACATATTGCTCAACGTATTTTAATTTAATAAAATCTATAAGGCAGCCATATATCTTAATGCAAAGTGCTTAATGTCGCTATAAAACAATGGTAGTTAAAGCGATTATAAAATAGTCCTATTAAGGATAATAACCTGATAATAATATACAAAATTAATAAAGTAGCTTGGATTAGACAGAAGAGTGTAGCCACAAGTAGGAAGGTAAAGATGGCGACATGGAGCCCATTTTAGGACCAACCAAAAGGCAGTTTTATAGTTTATGGCATCGTTTGGCAATCCTTTTCTTCTCCCGACACCAGCCAGCGCTGTCATCGTATTACATTTCGGTACAGAATCTATAACAAAAAATGTTACTTCAGGTCAAACAGTTTCAATGGAATTTCCAAATGGCCACTGTAAGTTTAACGCCACACTGTGTTTCAAATTGTATTCACTGTTTCTAAATATATGGTCACACGTAGAAATTCATTATATAATGGAAATGGACAGCTAATGACAAATGAGGGAAATTTTGAGAAAGTGGCTGAATTCAAATACCTAGGAACAATAATCACAAATAGGAATGAGATGCACAAAGAAATTAAACATAGGCTCAATTCTGGAAATGCATGCTATTATGCATTGCAGAGACGTTTTATGTCCCAACTCCTTTCAAAAAACGTTAAGCTGAAAATATATAAAACTATTATTCTACCAGTTATATTATATGGGTGCGAAACATGGACTCTTACTTTAAGGGAGGAAAGGAGATTGCGAGTATTTGAGAATAAAGTTCTTAGGAAAATTTTCGGACCAAAGAGAGATGAACAGACAGGTGAATGGAGAAGACTTACATAACAATGAACTACATGGTCTTTATAGGAAGCCAGATATAATAAGAACAGTTAAGTCTCGTAGACTGCGATGGGCAGGACATGTTGCGCGTATGGGGAATGAAAGACGTGACTGGAAACTTCTTGTAGGAAAGCCAGAAGGAAAACGCCCAGTTAGTAGACCAAGAATGAGGTGGGAGAACAACATTAACTATGATTTGAGGGAAGTAGATTATACAGGGAATGATTGGAAAGCATTAGCTCAGGATAGGGATGTATGTAGAGCTTATGTCCGCGCGGCCATGAACCTACGGGTTCGATAGTGCCAGTGAGTAAGTAAGTAAGTAAGTTTCTTAGATATTCAATCATACAGACATATCATTTGTTTTAATAAATTGTATGAAAAAATGGGAATCTGCGATTGTAATTCTTCTTCATCTTAAATGGTACTACAGCCCAATAAGGACTTTCGCATCCTCAATGAGCCTCCTCCAGACACTCCTCTCCATATAAAATCTTTCCCAATGGTTTATTTGACTTTTTTTTTAAGATCTTGGCGCATATAATCACACCATCTATTCCGTAGGTTCTTGGCCGCGCGGACATAAGCTCTCCACACATCCCTATCCTGAGCCAATATTTTCAAATCATCCCCTGTATAATCTACTTCCCTCAAATCATAGTTAATGTTGTTCTCCCACCTCATTCTTAGTCTACCAACTGGGCGTTTTCCCACTGGTTTTCCTACAAGCAGCTTCCATGCACGTCTTTCATTCCCCATTCGTGCCACATGTCCTGCCCATCGCAGTCCACGAGACTTAACTGTTCTTATTATATCTGGCTTCCTATAAAGACCATGCAATTCACTGTTATGAAGTCTTCTCCATTCACCTGTCTGTTCATCTCTCTTTTGTCAAAACATTTTCGTAAGAACTTTATTCTCAAATATTCGTAATCTCCTTTCCTCCCTTAAAGAAAGAGTCTATGTTTCGCATCCATATAATATGACTGGTAGAAAAATAGTTTTATATATTTTCAGTTTAACGTTTTTTCAAAGGAGTTCGGACGTCAAGAGGCTCTGTAATGCATAATAGCACGCATTTCCAGAATTGAGCCTATGTTTAATTTCTTTGCGTATCTCATTCCTGTTTGTGATTATTGTTCCTAGGTATTTGAATTCAGCCACTTCCTCAAAATTCCCCTCATTTGTCATTAGCTGTCCATTTCCATTATATAATGTATTTCTAGGTCTTACTCTTAATCTTGTTGCTTGAGATTGTGGACAGAAGACTTGTTTCACCTTCCTATTATTTGGCATTCTATTAATATGTCCAATTTGTCCCAAAGGACAAGCCTTATGATTGAGACAATATCGAGATCTCCTATTGTATAAATTCTCTATTACATCTTCTTCTCCAGATGTTATCTACACAATCTACTCCCAATATTTTTCTCTGTATCAAGTAAGGACTGGTGCAAATTAAAAAAAACTGTAGTACATAAAATATAGAAAGTTATTGAAATAAATAAGAAAAATACTAATGAAAATCAACCAAATTTTGTGGCAAATTTTAATAATTGTAACAACTGTTCAATCACTATAAATTTGAATTGTCAAAAGTGAAAAATAAGTGTGATACAATAAAATTGTATTGTATTAATCAATACAAATTAAAGTAAGTAACATTTTTACATTATTAATTAAGCCAATTACTTTTCTTCCCTAGGGAAGTAAGTTGAGCTATTACATCCCGTTGTCAATGGATACCAAGGCCTCTCCGGTAAATTTAACTTTGTTGATATTATTCGTTTTTAAACATCTTAATGATGGACAAATTATATTTGAAAAGAAAAATATGCGCCTAGACTGGGGTTTGAACCCGGGACCTTTGACTTTCTATGTCAATGCTCTTCCATCTGAGCTACCTAGCCCTCCAGACTAGGCGTATATTTTTCTTTTCAAATATAATTTGTCCATCATTAAGATGTTTAAAAACGAATAATATTAACATTGAAAGAAGCACTACTGGCTTTATAAGTAACGTTTAAATTCCCAATAAAAAGTCTTCTTAATAAAGAAGCTGCCATTTGCAAAAATCGTAGCAACAGCTCGTAGCATTTGCGGTTAGGAAATTGACTATGTATAAAAGAAAAATACGCGTTTAGATTGAAGGCCTAGGTAGTTCAGATGGAAGAGCATTGACATAGAGAGTTAAAGGTCCTGGGTTCAAACCCCAGTCTAGGCGTATATTTTTCTTTTCAAATATAATTTGTCCATCATTAAGATGTTTAAAACAAATAATATTAACATTGAAAGAAGCACTACTGGCTTTATAAGTAATGTTAAAATTCCCAATAAAATGTCTTCTTGATAAAGAAGTCGCCATTTGCAAAAATCGTAGCAACGGCTCGTAGCATTTGGGGTTAGGGAATTAACTATGTGTATGATCCTACATTCAACTTACTTCCCTAAAAACAGAACGATAATTAGACAATTATTAGTATAGGAATGAACAAATATATTTAATTCACTAATTATATTTATAAAACGTAACGTAAAATATTAATTATTATAATAAGCTACACCTTCTCTGATTTCTACTTTCCAATCAAGGAATTAATGTTGTAGAAGTTGTGGTCACGTCCAAATATGTCTTCCTCCAGTTCTTGTATCAAATTGACACATACTTTATTACACCAACTCGAGAATGACCTTTGAAACCAGTTTGTTAATTTGATACACTTAAAAGTAACAATAAATTTAATAAAGTGCTACGTTAAAAACACTAGCTCTCTTGACAAGTGTATTATCAAAAGGAAAACCAATCTTTCCTTTGAATTTACAGACTTAATTTATTCAGTCATCTAATTGAACAACATTCAAATATCATTGGTCCAAATGTCACAAATCAATGTAATAAAATTTCGAGCAAGGAATGTTCAAGTTTCTTTTTAAAGATTGGTTTAAAAAATAAAATGTCAAGATAACAGCTTTTGCTAACATTTAAATATTCTGAAAATTATAACTTCAAAATAAATTGGCTCAATGTAAGTAATTGATTTCTATATAAAGCATTTGGAAAAGAGCTACCTTAGAATCAATTACCACAAAAATATTGTTTAGTTTTATCAAATTACTTTGGAATAGTCGAACATTTTATAAAATATGTCAAACGATATGAGGCAAAACTGAAACTTTATTATCTTCATTTGAAGTTTGTGCATAATTTTGAACACTGGAATCAACGGGTAGGTTCGGACGACAAGGACTTAAGGCAACATTCGAAAAATCTAGATTCAATTCCTGAATGTGGCAATCTCAAAATTAAAAATAAAGAAGGAATAAATTTTCATAAAGAAACAAAAATAAAATAAATGTCATAATCATCATCATCATCATCATGAACAAATTCGTTTTAGGCCATGTCGCCTGTACGGTAAACCTAGCGAAGATGGTCTTGATCTTTCCACCGATGTTTAGGTCTTCCTTGGTCCCTATGTCCAATTGGGGTATATTGGAATGCCAATTTTGGAAGTCTATTTCTTGCCATTCTCCTCAGATGATTTTTCCATTCTTGCTGGTATCTTTGTATATCTTCATTTAAACCTGTTACTCCAAGTTTTCCTCTGATAATAGTGTTCCTTTGGTGGTCCAGTCTATTAACTCCTAACAATGATCGTAAGAAGCGCATTTGGCTTCCTTGAAGTTTATGAGAGTTTCTTTTATTTAAAATCCAAATTTCACTTCCGTATTTTAGAGCAGCTTTTGATGTGATGTTATGTAATCTTAGTTTTCTCTCTGTCCTCATCTGTTTACCAAAATGTCTTCGTATTACCCCATTCATTTTATTATATTTTTGTAATTTTGAATTAATGTCACTCTTATACTCTGCAAATACACTTCCTAAGTAAGAGAAATCTGACACTTGTTCTATAATTTTTCCATCAATCTCAATTTTCACCCGTTGTATGTTTTTTCCACACATTGCCATTGTTTTGGATTTTGAAGTGGAAATTTTCATATTATATTTGCTGGCAATTTTGAATAATTGATACGCTGCGATTTGTAAGCTATCTTCGGAATCTGATAATATTATTTGATCATCAGCATATAATATTGTTTGAATTATTTTATTCCTAGTTATTGTAATATTTTGAAATATACAAATTAAAAGTATTAATAACATAAGACCCAGTTCGCAGTAAAATTGTTATTAATAATAAAATATTAGAACAAACTAACACATTTAACTATCTCGGGTACCAAGTTACACACGAAGAAGGAAAAGATTTTAGTCAAAAAAATATAAAATTTAACAGAGTAACAGGAATTATAAATAATATTTTCAAGCCAAACACAGTACAGCAACACACACGAACTAGAATTTATAAAACACTGGCCAGACCCATATTATGTTACGGCAGTGAGGCCTGGACAATTCGCAGTGTAGATGAACAAAGACTAACAGCAGCAGAAATGAAATTTATGAGACGTACTGCAGGCTACTCAAGAACAGACCATAAAAGGAATTCTGAGATTCTCAAAGAATTACAAACAGAATCAGTCATGGAATATGTACAAAAATACAGAAACAACTGGAAATCTCACGTACGAAGAATGAGCAGAACAAGAATACCACGTCAGATCTTAAATTACCAGCCACCAGGTAAGAGATCTTTGGGCAGACCCTTCAAACGTTGGATTGAGACCGTAACAGACCACTAGGTCTATCACATGAAAGGAAGAAGAAGAAAGAAGAATAACATAATATTATCGTAAGTAAGTCCACCGCTGTGGTCTCGAGGTAGCGTGCTGCCTTGTCACGCAGCGGGCCCGGGTTCGATCCCCGGTCGGGGCAGTTTTTCTGGGTGAGGTTTTTATCGGGGTTTTTCCTCACCTGTAAGACAAATGTCAGAAAAACTTTAAGACTCAAACGGTCCCCGAAATCATACGGTCATCATCACCATCATCATCATCATCATTATCATTATCATCATCATCACCATCATCCTTCACCGGTGTGGAAAGCAACGGGAAGCTACCACACCTACACAATTCCCTAGTAAAGCTGCAAACATAGCATGAAAATGCTATGATTGCAGTGAAGGACCTGCCTTCGGGCAGAATTACTATGGATGGATCATAAGTAATGCTAAGAGTGATTTCGAATTTATCTAGAGAATTTGGAAATCAAGAGTGGCATTTGTTAGGACTATTCAACGTATAAAATTAAGCTGTTTACTCACAAATCATTATTCAAATATAGTTATTGTAAAATATTTATATATTTAATGTAAATGGCGATGTTTAAAAACAAATGATAAACGTTTGTTGTTCTTCATTTGTTCATCACTGCAACCAGATCATATTATTTATTGCCATAGGATCGCAATATTGTAAGAATTCATCCTAGTGGAGAAAAAATGAAACACATCAAACTGTTTATAACCAACATTATAGGTTATTAATTAATTTCTAATGTCCTATGATGTAAATATGTAAATTATATTTTTATGGAACGTGAATACCTTGGAAATAATACGTTTAAGAAAGTGCACACAGTATTTTTTTTGTGGTATAATCAATTGCTACGAATGTTTTTCTATTATATCCCGCAAACACTACCTGGTTTAATTCGTGCACTATATATACAATTTGGTAGCCACTTGCATTCTAGGATTCTTACATATTAATATATAAATTGTTATATTCAACGTATTTCTTAGAGACTAAGTCACTGCAAAATAATGCTCTGACCTGTTCAGAATGTTAAAAAGGAGGAGCTTGATTTTAATATTATAAAATTAAACTGATAAAATCGAGGTGAAAAACGATGTGATTGGTGTAAATCAAAATTCATTGAAATGCGATTGGTCATTGACTGCCATTTGGGGTATGAGTTAAATAGTCAACAAAAAATAGCAAAATAATTTAAGCCAAAAATTGACTTTCTAGCTAAAGTTACTAAAATGGTATTTTCGGTAGCCCTCAGTTAAAGAAAGGAAGGGTTGGATTTTCATTGCACGAGACTTATCCATTACTGATCATCGTCTTTGGGACTAGGCTTCATTGAAGTTGTTTTGTCTTTCTCATTATAAATGTTCCCTATCAATCCAACCCTGCTCTGGTCGTCTAGATATCGGCGTCCTCTAAGGGGCGGTACTGGAAAGCTAACTCCGTGTTGACTCCATTCTTTGGAACATGTCATTACAGATTGTAACTTTTAGACAATTGTTTAAAATATTTCAGACGTTTAAAGTTTGTTCGTGTGTGTCTGTGTGTGTATGCCAGCATAATTCTGAAAAGATTGCAGCAATTTCAACTAAACTTGGTACACATACGAATTAGAGTCTGGAAGTATCTATAAGCAGTAAGAGACCACTAGCACGCCCAATGAAGTGAGAAGGAGTTGAAATGAAAAAAATGATCGAAAACGACCGACAATACATGGACATATTCTTATTGCACTCTAGTGATTTCAAGGATCTAATGCCCTTCTTGCTAGTAACTTAACTAACTCACTAGCACCATCAAACTCGCATGTTTATGATCGCTTGGACATAAGCTCTCCAAACATTCAAATTCTGAACTCATGTTTTCCAAATCAGCCCCTGTATAATTCACTTCCGTCAAATCATGGTTAATGTTATTCTCCTATCTCATTCTTGGACACCTACTGGACGCATCCCTTTTGGTTTCCTACAAGGTGTTTTCATGCCTCTCTTTCATTCTTCATTCGTGCCACTTGTCCTGCCCATCGCAGTTAACGAGACTCTATTGTTCTTTTTATATCTGGATTCCCATAAAGATAAATAGCTCACTGTTAACAAGTCTTCTCCATTCACCTGTCTGTTAGTCTCTAACATTTTTCCAACAACCCTATTCTCAAATACCCGTAATGATTTCTCCTCCCTTAAAGTAAGAGTCCATTTTTCATATCCATATAATATAACAATAAGGATAACAGTTTTATACATTTTCAGTTGAATGTTTTTTAAGAGAAATTCGTATGACAAGAGTCCCTGTAATGCATAGTATCATCCGGACTTGCTCCTTGGATTTTTCCATCCTAAAAATCAACCGCGGCTGATTGAATAATATATACTAACTGCAATGCAATATTATATTTTATTACATAGAAATCCTACCCCTAATCATAATATATGAATAATTTTAATTTAAACTTTATTAAATGGGATGTACATATCTATCTATCTATCTTCGGTTTTTGTTTTACAACTGCTGCCGTCTTCTCGTGCCAACTTCCGAAAGTTATATATTTTAATTTTTATCTTTGACTATTTATTTATTTATTTATTTATTTAGCCTGGTGGAGTTAAGGCCATGTGGCCTTCTCTTCCACTCACCAGAACAAGCATATGTTACATATGAATACAAAAAAAAATACAATAATAGTCATATAAAACAGGACAAACATATGTTACACATGAATACAAAAAAATTACAATAGTAGTCATATTAGACAGGACAAACATGTTACATATGAATACAAAAAAAAGTTACAATAATAGTTATTGAACAATTCATTATCTGTCATATTGAATAATAATGAAATTAATGTCTAATAATAGAATGAAACTAAATACAATTAAAATTAAAATGAATGATACAATGAATAAAAAAGGAATAACAGCTCAAATCTACTATGCAAAAAAAGAAAAAAAAACACTACAATGAATTAATCTACGCTTCTTATACAAGGCATTAGGTAAATATATTAACAAATCCTAAGTCTATTTTTATTAAATAATAAAAAAACGCATTATTAATTCTTAAAAAGTAGTATTAGTGAGTTGTTTCTGTTAGTGATTTTATTTTCAATTTATTTCTGAAAGATGGTAAAGTTTGGCAGTCTCTGACATAGGGTGGAAGTGAATTCCATGTTCTAGCAAGAGAAACTGTAAAAGATTTCGAATAATAGGTAGTATGATGAGGAGGGATATAAAGGACACTGTGCTCAAGGGATCGGGTATCTAAGTTATGTGTATCAGAGAGTTTAGTGAAGCGGTGTGATAAATAATTAGGTAAAGATGTGTGTAATATGTTATAGAGTAGGCATAGACTATTCACCTCGACGAAATTTGACATGAATTTTATTAGTAGGGAGCGAATTTTTATATACTAAAAGTTAAGATTGCAACATAGTTGACTTTACAAGCTTATAGAAATTTATTTAGAAGACCTACAGATTTGGTTTTAATGTCATATGATAGCACAACTCTTCAAGTTTTCACCGACATAGTTTTATAGTACATGGCCACCTCGGTCTCCTGATTTAACGCCACTGGACTTTTTCTTATGGGGGTTCCTTAAAGATAAAGTGTACGTTCCGCCCCTACCTGCCAATCTTGCTGAGCTCCGAAACCGAATCACCGCCGCAGCTGCGTTACTGAAGCCGGATATGCTGTAACGTGTGTGGGAGGAGATTGATTTCAGGTTGGATGTTTGCTGCATGACCAACGGAAGCCACACTGAACCACGTTGACTGAATAGGTGAAAACTTGATGAGTTGTGCTATCATATGACATTTAAACCAATTCTGTAGGTCTTCAAAATAAATTTCTATAAGCTTGTAAAGTTGTAAAGTCAATTTTGAATCACGGTGTATAATGATAAGTTAGACTTCTGACTGTCTTTTGTTTTGATTTTACACACAAACAGTTGAATTATATAATGAGAAGTAAGACTTTTGATTTTATTTTATCTTGACTTCACACACAAACAGTTGAATAATATATACTAACTGAATTGCAATCTTATCTTTCATTCCATAAAAATCCAAGCCGTAATTATGATGGAATATAACACTCAAACTTTAATAAAAGTATTCAATTTCAAGCAACCAAAATGTACACAATAACAAATATCGAGGTGTGCACCTGGTTCCCAAATGTTATGCACCTTGTCATAAATACAGCAAGAGAAAACTCATTTTAAGAGAAAATAGTTCCCAGCCAGGACAGGAAACATTGGTGTTCTTTACATATCTGCAACACATATGAAGCTCGAGATGCATGCCATTGGTTATCATGGCCAAGAATATGGGGAATGACCACATCTTCTTCCAGTTTTTATAAGCCTCTACATTTCAAAGGGAGAGAAGGGGATATAAAAAGGGAGCGGTGGTCTGAGCATCAGCGCCAGATGGTATGGAGTATCATACATGAGAATATGACATTCGAGTTACATCCGGTGCCATGGATTTACCTCATAATATAGATAGAATAGGCTAACTCTATAAAATAATATTACAATGCGATGTTGGGAAGTGGGTTTTAATCATTTCCTCGCTTCTGTAAAACATTCACAATCGTGTGATGCACATTATTTTTTGCACGATGGTGTTTTCAAAATAATAAATAATAGTAAAATAATAACTTCTTTGTTGAAAATACTTGTGTACATTAAAAACAACTAACTGATTATTAGCAGTCAAGCCTATATATATATATATATATATATATATATATATATATATATATCATCATAGTACATTCACGAATTTAGGCCATTTGTTGACCTGTTTTGGCATCAAGAGAAACACCATCCAAAAGTCTTTTGAGTGGACGTCCTGGTCTTCTTCTTCCTGCAGATTGATATCTTAACATTTGTTTAGGTAACCTGTGATCTTCCATTCGATGAACATGTTGCATCCATCTTGACTTATAATCAGAAATTTTGTTTTCTAAAGGTTCCATATGTAATTCTTCTAAGATGGGGGTTATAAGGGGTAGTGACGTGTGTATAACCTCTCCTACCAAATTCTTATCCTCGCCTTCTCGTGGTACAACCCGTTTTCACAAACGAAGTTCTGTGGACCGAGTCACGGCGGTATAACCGTTCCATCGGGTACTGAGTATGTCTGTCCAGATACTAAAAGGTAGCAGCCCTACCTGGACTACTTAGCGTCGGGCCAGTAACCCGTCCTAAGGAACTTCAAAACTACTTTCAAGTCTCAACATGAAAAAAACCAGAAGGAATTGAAATATATATATATATATATATATATATATATATATATATACGGAGGAAAATGCCGAAAATAATTTACTTGAGAATACAGCGGCCGTGACACCAATCAGGCATAAAAATGGCGGCAAGTACGAATTTATTGTTTTATATTGTTTCAAATAAAGTTCAGTTAATTTAAAATGCAGAGATTTGTTTCGCATAATGTATATTAACACTACCTTTTGGATATATTTTTGTACATATATTGAACGAAGTATAATAAAGGGCTGGGTTTTACTTCCCGCATGAGGTAGGTAATTTGTAATATTACAGTATAGTTATTTAGATATAAATAGGTTGGCAATCCCGAAATTTATGGAATTTAACTTTCAAACAAGTGCTCAGTTCCTGTGTAAGTACGATGGAACGCACTATGTGCAAAAAATAATATTATTACATCAGCAAAAACAGATTATCTAAAAAATGTGCTTTTACCGAATTTCGAAGGAATGAAACTATTGATGTACATATAATATATATATATATATATATATATATATATATATATGTCTTATGTATTCATCCACAGTAATTCTGCCCGAAGGCAAGTCTTTAACTGCAATCATAGCATTTTCATGTTATGCTTGCAGGTTTACTAGGGAATTGTAGGTGTGGTAGCTTCCCGTTGCTTTCCACACCGGTGAAGGATGATGATGATGATGACCATATGATTTCGGGGACCGTTTGGGCCTTACAGTTTTCCTGACATTTGTCTTACAGGTGAGGAAAAACCCCGATAAAAACCTCACCCAGAAAAACAGCCCCGACGGGATCGAACCCGGGCCCGCTGCCTGACAAGGCAGCACGCTACCTCGAGACCACAGCGGTGGACTATATATTTATTTTTCTCCATTCACATGTCTGTTTATCTCTCCTTGGTCCAAACATTTTCCAAAGAAATAAATAATAGGGGTTTCATCACATCTCATTCCCGGACCTGCCACTTCGCAGTACACGAGTAGAGGGTTTACATTAAAAAAGAAATGCTTCTAAAATGTATATGAAAATTATTACATATATTGAGATTCTTTGAAACCTGTTACTGTATTTGCCTGACGTAGTTTATTGAATCTGTGTAAAAGCAATGCAGTTTTTTTTATTGCGAAGTGGGCAAATGGACACATTCAAGATATATGAGTTATTTGCCCGCAGTATAATGCGATATAAAATCTCTTTTTTCTCGACATTGTCATAAGATTTACTTTCTGGAAGCTTCTAAAATTCTTTTAGAGAACATGTAATGATGGGATTATGGCTATATGTTGTATGCGTTATTCAGGAATTCAATACAAGAAACTTCATTCAAGGTGTCGCATTCACATTTGTCAATACATTTTATTACAAAGGACCAAGCCCGGCCATCTCCGACACAATCACCTGTCCCTAAGCTACATTACAGACTTTATATGGCCGGCGTTTATGAGACAAGTCAAACCGAGATGAACAAACCTTGCTTGCCAAGTCCATTTTACGCAATACTTTTATACAGGATGGAAATTAATTAAACCCAACTGTAAAATATTATAATATACAGGATGAAAAGTATTTAAACCGACAAACTCTGGGAGGTTGTAGGGGACACCAAAACAAATATTTTTCCCTAATACCACTTTTTCCTATAAGGATCATTTAAACCAGTAGAGGGCGTATTACACTCTTCATTTGTCATGACTGCAACTGCTGTTGATGGTAGGAATTGTTTTGTCCACCAGTGTAGTAGTGAATTGTATCTGTTTACTAATGGAGCGATACACCTGGAGTGAGTACACTGATATGTGTGGGCCGGTGTTGTTGGGGACTGTTTAATTGGGACATATCTCCTACCTAGGCCATTAAATGGCAGCACTATTACAATTTTCTCGCCAGAGCATTGCCAGAATTGCTGGAAGACGTCCCGCTCCCTACAAGACAATACACGTGATTCCAACATGACGGGGCGCCGGCACATTTCAGTCGTCGTGTGCGTCGATTCTTGAACCAACGGTTTTTAGAAAAGTTGATAGGCAGAGGTGGCCCTGTACCATGGCCTGCTAAATCCCCAGATATGACCCCTTTGGAATTTTTTTTTTGTGGGGAGATATGCGCAACCTTGTTTACACAACTCCTGTTGCATCAGAAAAGGACCTGGTTGCTCGGATAGTAGAAGCAGCAGGAGCAATTAACGATACTCCTGGAGATTTTGCCCATGTTAGACAGAACATGATCCGCCGGTGTAACCCTTGTTTACATGTCAATGGAGGCATTTTTGAACCTCTACTGTAATTTAAGTAATTGCGTTGTGTTAATGTGTTGTCTCTTGGTAATAAAAAATGCAAAAGTGTTTATTGGTTTAATTAATTTGCCGCCAGAGAAATCTTCCTCTACCGGTTTAAATAATCCTCATAAGAAAAAATGACAATAGGGAAAAATATTTGTTTTGGTGTCCCCTACAACCTCCCAGAGTTTATCGGTTTAAATAATTTTCACCCTGTATAGTGTGATGAGTATGAATGTACAGCCTTTGAAATAATTGATGGCGCACAGATGATTTTCAGGTCTCAGAACGAAGCCACTGTGCATGAACAAAGGTCAGCTATTTGGTTCACAAGTATACAACTATTTGAGAAACTAAAATCCGTTCTGTTTCGTTGTGTGTCGTGCAATGGAAAATAATTTCGCGTAAATAAGTAGTGCGGTAAATGCAGTAAATAAAACAAAGCAAAACAAATAAAACAAAACAAAATTAATTAAAACAAGGACGAGAGAGAGAGAAAGATTAATAGCAGTATCGAACACGCGACCTCCCGCATTGGAAATGCAAGCTCTCTCCACTAGACCACAACCGTCCCTACTGGAAATTGTCTGTATGAAACGATGCAATTCCAGGGGAAACACGACTGTGATTGGATAAATAAAAAATCATTGAAATTTGATTGGTCATTGACTCCAATTTGGGGCATGGTCTAGTAACTCCTTACAAAGGAGAGGCTATGGCTCAACAGTGAGCTATGCCATTGTAGATAGATTCATTTTAAAAGCTTGAAGCGCCATTTTTAGAATCTGTTTTAGAGTTTTATGTGTGTTTTAGATGCCTAAATCTACATATTTAGAGGTTAGAAATGTGTGGTCTAGTTAGTACAGTTCCTGAAGAGTAAGCTGAACAATTTTGAAGATTTTGTACCGCACGTGCTGCAGACTGATGCTGAGTGACTGTGGAAGTCGTAACTTGGTCGAGTTACGACCTGGTAACTGGTAAATTACGACCTATTCAGTGTTTTCTTACTTGCCGCTCCCAGGTTGGGAAGAGTAAAGTAAATCCATGTTAGTGAAGCATTTCTTCACTTTGTGTCCCTAATTTACTCGTCTCCTCAAATTCCTCAGGTAGGCCTAAGGGAATAAAATCCAAATTGTTTGTCTTTCCTACCACAATTCTTAAATTACCCATAAATCTGCAAAGTGTTTTCCTTTAACGTTTTCCACTTTGTACATCTCATAGGCTCCATGCAAAGATTTTTCTTATAATACACCGTGCCCGAGCTAGAAGAATCAATAAATAATCGTCCATCGTTTAATGGAAACCCTCTATTCAAGCCCGATGTAATAATAGCTCCACAAATGAGATGAAATGAAGCCTATATTCACATGTTTTATTATTCCAATTTCTGCACACATATTTACCAAGTTATTTATCAACACGTTTTCAAAATGTATCATAAGTAATGCCACGAGTGATTTCCAAATTCTCTAGATAAATTCACTCCTCACTTCGTGAGTCGTGAATTTATCGATAATTTGGAAATCACTCATGGCATTTGTTAGGACAATTTAACGAATAAAATTAAGCTGTTTACTCACAAATCATTATTTAACTATAGTTATATTTAAATATTTATATGCTCGTATTTAATGTAAACGGCGATGTTTGAAAACAGATGAGAAACGATAGGTACGCTTCATCTGCTTCTTTTGTTTATCACTGCAACCAGATCATACTATTTATTGCCAAAGGAACGCAATATTGTAAGAATGCTCTCTAGTGGAGAAAAAATGAAACACATCAAACTGTATATTAATTCATTTCTGATGTCGTATGATGTAAATATGACAATTATATTATTCTGGATTATTACCTGGGAAAAAATACATTTAAGAAAGTGCAAACAGTGGTTTCTTTTTTGGTGGTATAATCAATTGCTACAAATGTTTTTATATTAACTCCCGCATGCGGTATGTGTTGACATTCATGCACTATATATACAATCTGGTAGCCGAATTTCTTAGTGAGTCAGTCACTGCAAAATAATGCTACGACCTATTCAGAATGTTAAAAAGGAGGCGCTTTCTTTATTATGATAAACTGTACACTGGTAAATTCTAGGCGAAGCACGCCTGTGATTGGTTGTAAAACAGAAATCATTGAAACGTGATTGGTCATTGACTCCCATTTGGGGCATGAGTTAAATAGTCGGAACAAGACCACAAGATACTTCTTTACTTTTGATACCACAACACAGGACATATTTACACTCTGAATCTTACACAATATGTATGACTAGAGCATGGAACTCACTTCCCAGTCATGTCAGGGACTGTCAATCACTATCATTATTTAAATACAAATTAACTGATATCTTAAGTTCGAACCAAACGAAATGAAAATATACGAAGTGAACTAGATATATTCAAACGATTAGATAAAATTGCACAATGCAGAGATGAATGGATGGACCACATCAATAGAATGGATAACAACAGAATTCCGAAACAGATTCTTCATTACAAACCACCAGGACGAAGAAATGAAGGAAGACCCAGTAAACGATGGGCAGACCGATTCTAGCATGAAATCGGAAAAGACCTTACGGTCTAATCCTTGATACTGCTGCTGATGATGATTAATATTCACACAATGAAAATATTAAATACACAACAACTATATGCAGCATTTTGTACGTACCTATAAATATTCGTCTAGGAGGCTTTACTTGATTAATTTTATTTTATATTATTTTATGGCAACTTTTGTTTGTATCAGCAAATATTAGATCACATCCCCAATATCTTTTGTTTATTCTATATTTTAACAATATTTTAAAACTTAATAAGTGCGTAATCTTTTTTATGATTTTACTATTCGATGGTTGAGTGGAAAAGAAGGCCTTATGGCCTTAACTCTGCCAGCTTAAATAAAGCATTATTATTATTATTATTATTATTATTATTATTATTATTATTATTATTATTATTATTATTATTATTATTATTATTTTATTATTATTATTATGGCACGCCGTAGCGTAGTGGTTAAGGCACTGAGCTACAAGCCGGAGGGTCGAGGGTTCAAGTCCCGGTGGGGTCAGGATTTTTAAAGTGACCCAAACCCTCTGGCGGCACTATGGCCCCGGGGTCGACTCAGCCTCTAACGAAAATGAGTACCAGACGCTTGTTCTGGGGGTAAAGACGGCCGTCACGCAGGGCTGACAACCCGGCTGACATAAAGTGCCGATTGTCTAGAAAAAAGTGGGAACCTTAACCTCCTACTACCCTAGGGCCTCCTGAGGCCTGTTGTGGGATCACTTTACACTTTATTATTATTATTATTATTATTATTATTATTATTATTATTAGTCGGCCGCGGTGGACTAGTGGTTATGCTCCTTGCCTCTGATCCCGAGGGTCGCGGGTTCAAACCCGGCCGGGGTAGATGGATTTTTTAGTACGGAAAAATCCAAGGAGCAAGTCCTCCGGGAGGGACTTTAAGCCGTGGGTTCCGAGTCTGAAGATTTTCAGGCTCGTAAAAAATCCTTAAACCTGAATGAAAAGGCCTCTAAGCAAAATTTACCGAATTTTCCCGTCCTAGTACTACCTTGGTTTCCTAGATGTCAGTATGAGGCGGAACGCTCACCACGGACCATTCAAATGACATCTGTACGAAAACAAGTGTAACTAAATTAGTATGGTTCAAATTCTTCCCTGTAGGGGGAGAGCGTCTAAATCTCTATAAAGGGAAAATATAGGCTTACAATACAATACAATACAATACAATACAATTATTATTATTATTATTATTGTTGTTGTTGTTGTTGTAGAGCTGTAGTAAACTATGCAAAGATGTCGGTTGGCAAGGCTTGCCGCATCATCATATGGACAAATGAAATGAAAGGCAAATGGATGAGATGGGTATGGAGAAATGATGGAATGAAGATTTTGGCAGGAGAAAACGGTAGAAACCACGTAAAAAATCAGTCATGGCCATGATTCGTCCTCACATGGAATGACAGAGAAGCGAACAGAGGACCCAGAAGTGGATGACGAGAAAGCTGCCTGTCCACCATTTAATAATTGCAGGAATTTTATTATTATCTTGTTGCAGGAAAGCTGTAACATTTTTATGTTATAGTATCTCTGCATTTTATATTAATAACAAAATTGTTAGACGTATGATACTCGCATTAAGTAAGTGTGTCCACCGCCGTGGTCTCGAGATAACATGCTGCCTTGTCATGCAGCTGAACAGGGTTCGATCCCCAGTCGGTACAAGTTTCCTGGGTGAACTTTTTCGGGGTTTTTCCTCACCTGTAGGGCAAATGTTAAGAAACTTTAAGGCCCAAACTGTTCCCGAACATCATCTGGCCCCATCATTATCATCATTAACATATTCATTAAGTTTAGGATTAAGGCCTCTCCTGGCGCATCATCGCCTATCATCGGACTTTTTTGTAGAGCTTTTTGAGATATTCAATTCTGTGTACATTAATTTTGTGTATTTGTTATGGTTTCGGCTGCGTAAGCCATTTAAGCGTCCAAAGAGCTACTTTTTTTCACGTTTTCCACTACAAAGGGCGATTTTTAAGGGTGTAGGAGTTGAGTATCACAATTCTCTTATAGCCATGTTCATCCCGGGAATCTCCTAAAAATTTGCAAAAAGCCCTATCACAATCGGATCAACAGAATAGCCTTGCATAAAGTACGAACAAACAAACATACAAACCAACAAACAAACAAATACAAACATTCATTTTTATATATTAGATTTCTGGCAGGGGAGCAAATGGTTGGTACGGCCTCGAGAAGGGTACAGATGCCGACTATGTATACCTTAATAAATCTCGAGAAATGCCACTGCGACTTTTTTAGCAGCTCTGCCAGCAAGTCCTAATCCTACGTTCTCGTCGTGCTCCCTGACTGCAGTCGTAATAGACTGTAGCTAACAGGATGGGACGAAAGGCGAGTTCTCAGCGCCTTAAAACTGAGACCTGTCGGCTAAGGGAGCAAACCCTTAAAAAAAAAAAAGTCCTCCGTGTCTGGGGGTTAGGCATCAGGCTGGCAACTTGGCCCTGGAAAAAAGTATATCGCTACGTACTTCAGTTAAATATGTCAGCCGGATGGATTTAAATATGACAGACTTAAGCTACGAAAATAAAACGCTTAAATGGTATGGCCATGTACAAAGAATGCAAAATGACAGATGGCCAATAAATATATACCAGTGGTCACCCCCTGGAAGAAATAAACGTGGCAGACCAAGATGGAAATGGAAAACCTACGTCAGAACTATAATGGATGAAAGGAATTTGGAAGAGGGAGATTGGAATGGTATAGATAAATGGAAACTGAAGACGGCAAACCAATAATAATAATAATAATAATAATAATAATAATAATAATAATAATAGCTTTATTTTACCTGGCAGAGTTAAGGCCTTAAGGCCTTGTCTACCACTCAACCAGGTTTAAAAAAAATACAAAAAAAAATAGTATTAAATCTAAATTACAATATATATATATATATATATATATATATATATATACAATTCATATTTATAATGTATTTTGTTTTACTCTAAATTTAACGAATTAAATATATATGTACAAGATATATAAAAAAACTAGGAAAAGATTAATGACATAGTATAAAATTAAATAAATACAGAAAAAATAATTATTAGACAACAGGTAACTGTATAAGCGTGACTTAAAGGTACCAAGTGTGCGGCAACCCCTGATATCTTGAGGAAGGAGATTCCAGGAGCAGGCAGAGGCTACTGTGAAGGAAGTAGAATAGGAGGAAGTGCTATGAAGAGGAATTGTTAGCAGACTGCTATCTTGTGACCTAGTGTCAATATTGTGGTAAGAGGATAACTTCTCAAATCTGGACGCCAGGTAAGTAGGAATGTAGGAATTCAGAAGCTTGAAAAGTAGTGAAAGAGAGTGCAATTTACGTCTGTCAGTAAGACGGAGCTAAGAGAGGTTATTAAAGTGTTCGGAAATATGGTCATAACGGCGGATATTGAAAATGAATCGAACGCAAGCATTATGAAGACGCTGCAGTCTCTGCGACAAGTCATGGTTTAGATCATTATATATATATATATAATGTCACAATAATCGAAGTGTGGTAACACAAGATTCTGCACAAGGATTTGTTTTAAAGAAACTGGGATAAAATTCTTTCTTCTTCTTCTTCTTCTTCCTTCCAAGTATTAGGCCAAGGCCTGTTACGATCCTATAGAAAATTTTCCCTCCAGCGTTTCATAGGACGGCCCAGTGATCTTCGTCCTCTTGGTATATAATTATAAACAGCTTTGGGGATCCGATTTGAACTCATTCTTTCAAGATGGTGTTTCCAATTTAGTTGGAACTGTTTAATATATTCCAAAATTGGCGTAGTCTTCAATTCTTTTAAGATATCGGTGTTCCTTTTCCGATCCCATCTGGTGTAACCCGCTGTTCTGCGCATGAATCTCATTTCACAAGCCGTTATTCTGCTTTCATGTTGTTTTTTTAGTGTCCATGATTCACTACCATAGGTCAACACTGGTCTATCCAAAGTGTTATATAAACGTAATCTGGTGTTTTTTTGTACAAGGGATGGTTTCATAACTTACTTGTGTTTTGCACTCTTTTAACTTTACTATCTAACCTCTCTTGGTTAACTCTTGTTTTTTTCGACCCCGACGCTATTAGGGCATCCGAGGGCTAGGGAGTCTTTCCTTTCTTCCATTTCTTCTTTCCTTTATTTTCTTTTCTTCTCCAGAAAAGCCTGACCAGAGGCTATAAGATGGCAGCCCCATCACTGGTCTTGCCTTCCTTTGGCCGGCAACCAATCGAAGGGACTATTATTATGCTTTCAAGTCTTATACGAGAATAAAATTCTTTAAGTGGGGGAAAGCCGAAGAAGAAGAAGATTTCTGGCAGTAGGGCACAACTCCCCATTTGTTCAATTAGACGTAGGTACAGAGTTTACCAATGCTTTTATTTCCTTAGCATCAACAGGCAATGAAAGTTAATAGCATCACAAATCGAAGTCCTAAGATTATGTGAGAAAGCCGCTGCAATGAGTTAGGTTTGAGAGGTGAGTCGAGTTGAGTGGAGAGTCGTGTTTCTTGACAAATATAGTCAGAATATTTAATTTTGTTTCCTGTTATTTTGGACATTTGTAAACTTTCTTGCTTCTTTACAATGTTTTATGATTATTAAGTTTGGTTAATACCGACAGGTAAACCATAAAACTAAGTTTATAAGCCTGGGGAAGACCTAATCGTCATCTCATCACTCAAGAATGTTGAAATTCTTCTTTCGTTTACGTTACATCGTACTTCTGCGCAGTATTTTAATGTATCTTGCAAAATTCCTAACCATAATTTTTTTACAACGAATACTTGTCTTTAGTTTATGACAGATAACTAACTACCCGATTCTTTGACATTATCAAATCAGGAAGCTCATGGCTGAGAAATGGAGGGCCTCTCCGGGTTCAATGCCAGAGCCACTTCAGAGACAACACGATATTTTAATAAAATGTTAAAAAATTCCAAAACGTTTGTCCTTATGCTTGCGTTTGTCGTTATCCGTTGAACAGTCCGGCTATCTCTTTGGAGCTTGTAAGTATTTTAAAGGGTCCCCTGAGTACGCTACTAACGTACTGTCCTTTGGGGGGGGGGGCTGCCTCCTTAAAGCAGCATACACATATTCACCACGAGGAAGAAGAAGTTTGGGAAGACCAAGGAAAAGATGGAAAGAGCAGCAATTTGGAGCTGGAACAGGCTATAAAATAAGCCTAAACCGTGAAATAGAAGAAGAAGAAGAAGAAGATGTTAAAAAATTAAAATAATTACCAGATATATCAGTCGAAATCTCCTATTTTAAAAATGAAGATTTTTTTTTTTAACAAACTTAATAAATTTAATTATATAATTGGCACAGTTAAGATAATATTAAAAAATTCAAGAAAGGAAACAAAACTAAAATTTTATAAAGCTCTGGCAGTCCCCTTACTGTTGTATGATAGTGAATTTTGGGTTTTAACTAAAAGAGAAGAGAAGATCATAGAAGCAGCTGAAATAAGATTTCTGAGAAGTGTAGCTGGCTGCAAACTTCTAGATAAAAGAAGAAGTGAAGATATTAGAAATGAGCTAAATATTTTTTAAACTTTTAGATAAAATAAAATAACCAAGAAAAAAAACTAGAGCTAAAGAAGATAGACCAATGGACGGGAGAAGAACAAGAGGAAGACCAGCCAAGAGATGGATAGACAGTGAATGCACATTCGATAAGTCTTCCTCCGAGGAGTGATTTTGGAAATAAACAGGATGAAAATCCTACAAATTAAGTTTAAGAAGAAGAAGAAGAAGAAAGAACTGGAAATATCATGTTCTAAGAATGGAAGATGAACGCATACCAAAAATTATATTTAATTACAGACCAAAAGGAATAATGAATGTTGATAGACCGAAAAAAAAAAAAAAATTGGATTCAACTTTTTGAATGAGAATCTATTAGACCGAAACAAGCCACACGGGCTTAATGCGTGATTGTTGTTGTTGATGATGATGATATATCAGTCGAATCACCCGCGGTGGGCTAGTGGTTATGTTCCTTGTATCTAGTTCCGAGGGACGCGGGTTCAAACCCGGCAGTGGTCGATGAATTTTCAGGATGGAAAAATCCAAGAGATAAGTCCTCCGAGAGGAACTATAAACTGTGAGTCCCGAGTCTGAAGATTTTCAGGCTTGTTAAAGAACCACAAGTCTGAATAAAAAGGCCTCTGTGCAAAATTTAACCGACCTTCACCCACCCAAGTAATACCTTAGTTGTCTCATTGAGACGATGTGCTGACCACATGTCACTCGTTGGCATTTACAGGCAATTAAGCATAACTAAATTAAGCTTTGTTAAGAAACTTCCACTGGAGAGCACACATGTTCCCATGAGGAACGAATGGGGCATAGTCAGCCAGTTGATTATTTCAATCGCCCTCAACTAAATTGAATTCCTGTTTGAAAAACTTCGCCAAGTAGTTACATTTATGAAGGCCTTTCTGATTCATGTTCCATCTTCGGCATATCATTTTGTGTTGTGGTTGGTGTATAAGTTGTATAACGGTACAAGTTTGTTGGTGTGTTCTCCTTTAGCATGCCTATGTTATCTGCTTCATTAAAAAAAAATGTCTTCTCCGATTCGATTGAGGGTCTTTCCACTTTTCAGCGGTTGCCCTTTTACCAGCCGGCTGCTGGCCCTTCACATCCACATGTGTCAATCACAGAGGTAGATGATCAACAGCCAGTGTAGGGGTGACATGTGGTTAGCATGTCGAGTCCCCCAGCCGTTATAGCTGGTTCCTCAACCTGGAGCAGCTACTTATTGTAGCTACCCAATTGCCTCACGATGCTGGGTGGGCACCGGTCCCATACTGGCCGAAATACCATGAGAAAATTTCTTCCCCCATGGAGACTCGAACCAGCGCAAGACCCGTAGCTCTGCGCCAAGGCTTCCTACCTTAACCGCTCGGCTACGGCGCGGGACAAAAAGATGCTAATTCTTTGTTGTTATTATTCTCTCTGTGTATTACTGACATGGAATTTTACAAGTATTGATATTTTAAGACCAAACACACATTCACCCCTACATTTAAACCAAACAAGGCGAATATGAATTAGATGATTGTGATGCCAGATAGAGTTCGGGGAATTTTTGGACCTTAAATTTCCTTGACATTTCTCTTATAGGTGAAAAAACAAATCTTCACCCAGAAAACTTGTCCCAACGGGTGATCGAACCGGGACCCACTGAGTCTGAGGCAACGACGTAATCACTGGACCACCTCTAACTAACTAACTAACTAACTAACTAACTAACTAACTAACTCACTGGCACTATCGAACCCGTAGGTTCATGGCAGTGCCGGCATAAGCTCTCCATATATCCCTGTCCTGAGCCAATGTTTTCCAATCATCCCCTGTATAATCTACTTCCCTCAATTCATAGTTAATGTTATCCCCCCCCTCATTCTTGGTCTACCAACTGGGCGTTTTCCCTCTGGTTTACCTACAGCAAACTTCCATGCACGTCTTTCATTCCCGATCGTGCCACATGTCCTGCCCATCACAGTCTACGAGACTTAACTGTTCTCATTAGGCCTATATCTGGCTTCTTAGCCCATCGCAATCTACAAGACAATTTTAATTCTATTACATCCGGTTTCCTACAAAGATCATATAGCTCACTGTAATGTAGTATTCTTCATTCAGTTGTCTGTTCGTCTCTCGTTGGACCCAACATTTTCCTTCTTATTCTTCTTCTTCTTCACGGATTAGACTTATTTACTAGCCTGTTCCGGCTCCAAATTGCTGCTGTTTCCATCTTTTCCTTGGTCTTCCCAAACTTCTTCTTCCTCGTGGTGAATAGTTGTATGCTGCTTTTGGTATTCTATTCTCAGTCATCCTTGTCAAGTGTTCTTTCCAATTTGTTCTGTATTTCTCTATTGTTGAGTTTAATTCCTCTATTTTTAGTTGTCTTATTTCTGACCCAACATTTTCCTAAGAACTTTATTCTCAAATACTCGTAATCTCCTTTCCTCCCTTAAAGTAGGCCTAAGAGTCCATGTTTCGCATCCATATAATATAACTGGTAAAATAACAGTTTTATAATTTTCAGTTTAACGTTTTTTGAAAGGAGTTGGGACATCAAGAGTCTCTGTAATGCATAATAGCAGGCATTTCCAGAATTTAGCTTATGTTTTATTAATTAAATAGAAATAAAACGTGGTTTTATTTGATTTTCATATTTATTATATAATTCAGTGACAGCTGTTTCGGTACACTCTACCTTCTTCAGACATGTTAACAAATTATGAATTGTGTTCCAACTGATCTAAGCAACAATACAACAATATTTATTTAAATTTTTAAATTTAACAAAGGGGATTCATTCAAATCAAGTTGAGAATTTAACAGTTTTTTTCTTATTTCTTTCTGCACCTCATTCCTTTTCTAATTATTGTTCCTAAGTATTTACTAGATAAAACAAAAGCAAATATATATACTCAAGATGCTCTGACTAAAAAGTAATGCAACAATAAAATAAGTTGATTTCAGTTGTTTTTTAATTAATAAAAGTTAGTAAAGTAAATAATTGATGCACTTTCATTTATCTTCACTTTTTCATGACAATCTTGAGAACAGTTTCTGGTTTATAATAAAATACTACTGACAATTGACAAGCTCAAATCAAAATACCAAAGCGAACTTTAGAAATAGAACGTATATTCGTTTCATGATATCAATAAAGCAATATAATTTACAGAGACCGGTTTTCAATGCTGACAATGCAGTTTTAATTATGGCCTAAAAGTAGAAGTTACTTAGACATGGGAAATGAGTTATAACTTCCCCTCTCTTAAAACCTGCTGTAATATCCAAAACACGTAGAAATCTTGCAATACCACAATAAATGTCTTACCTTCAATTTTATTCCTTATTAGAAGAGACATGCATTTCAAGATTATTGCATTTAGGCCTATAACTGAAGTGGTCATTAAATAATTGAAGTAGCTACTATCAAACAATTGTCATGCTCTCATCTTGGTGTAAGGCCATTCGAAAGAAATCATTAATAATTCGATAATTTCATTAGTTATGCCTATCGTAATATTCTACTTTATATCTGTGAAGTCCACCGCTGTGGTCTCGAGGTAGCGTGCTGCCTAGTCACGCAGCGGGCCCGGTTTAGATCCCCAGTCGGGGTAGTTTTCCTGGGTTATTTTTTAATCGGGGTTTTTCCTCACCTGTAAGACAAATGTCAAGAAAATTTAAGGCCCAAACGGTCCCCGAAATCATATGCCATCATCATCCTTATCATTATCATCATCATCCTTCACCGGTGTGGAAAGCAACGGGAAGCTACCACACCTACAATTCCATAGTAAAGCTGCAAACATAGCATGAAAATGCTATGATTGCAGTGAAGCACCCGCCATCGGGCAAAATTACTATGTATGGATATCTGTGAAGTTCTTAGGAAAATGATTGGCCCAAAGAGAAATGAACAGACACGTGAATGGAGAAAATTACATAACACTGAACTACATGGTCTTTAACTTAAACTTTGCCATCAATATCTTACTACTGTTTTAGCAATAGCCCCTATTATATGAACACTTTTATCTACAAAATAAGGGTAAAGACCCTAGACATTCAATAACACGGTTATGCACGAGTGAAGTGTCTGAAACAAAATAACTATTGTAATAGAATAGATAATGCAAGAATATTTGCCATCACTATAATCTATATCTCAAGTTTACATTTAGTAGAATTGAACTGTTCCCATGAATAAAAAGCATTCTTGTGCCAGATATAATAAGAACAGTTAAGTCTCGTAGACTGTGATGGGCAGGGCATGTTGCATGTGTGGGGGATGAAAGAGGTGCATGGAAGCTTCTTGTGGGAAAACCAGAGGGGAAAACACCCAGTTGTTAGACTAAGAATGAGGTGGGAAAATAACATTATCCATAATTTGAGGGAAGTAGATTATACAGGGGATAATTGGAAAACATTAGCTCAGGATAGGGATGTATGAAGAGCTTATGCCCGCGCGGCCATGAACCTACGGGTTCGATAGAGCCGGTGAGTTAGTTAGTTAGTTATATCATTTGTATAAGTCATCAGGCATTGTTAGAGACCTTAAAATAGCTAGATAGAGATGGGCAGGACATATCCAGAGAATGGATAATAGTGAAACTGTTAAAAAAATAATGATGAACCATCGAGATGGAAGAAGAAATGTTGAAAGACCTAAAGCTAGGTAGATGGAGTTTTGGAAGAAATTCGAAACTGGTGGACAGTCGCCAGGAGTAGAGAGGTCTGGAGGAAAATGCCTTGGGAGGCTATGACTCAACCAGGGTTGTTATGCCAAATATGTTGATGATGATGATGATCTGTGAAGTTTTACCCTCTAAAGAGGGCAAAAACTGAACTGGAATGTATGGCTTCTTATTGATAACTGGCGGGGTTCAAATGTTCAATTATTTTTGTTTTTTGTTCAATGCCACCACGTTGTGATTTCGACTACTGGTATTCTCCCCTCGCATGGCATTACTGCAACCCACTTCTGAGGTTGGGATGCCTGGAAGGTGGAGTTACGCTGCCCGATGATGTATGATAGGTGATGATGATGGTAATGCAATAAACTTAATGAATATGTTAATGATGGCCAGATAATTTTTGGGGACCGTTTGGGCCTTAAAATGTCCTGACAATTATCTTACAGGTTGTGAAAAAACCCCGAAAGAAAACCACCGCCCAGGAAACTTGTTCCGACCGGGATCGAATCCGGGCCCGCTGCGTGACAAGGCAGCACGCTGCGTCGAGACCACAGCGGTGGACAATTTTACTGTAAAATTAATATAATTTTTCTCCATCACGCAAGGTTTCCGAGAGACAGGAATTCATAATTTCAAACACTTTGATATATTCCACATTCGTAACTACACAATATTCGAACATTCAGACTCACTTAGAAAGTAAGAAATGACGATTTTCTGCTATATTTCGCCTATGGAGCATCCCTCTTGATGGTGCAACAATAATCGGCCAGCATATTAGGATTCCTTTTGACTTGATATCTCTTTTCCATAGCTGAAATCATTTGAGTTAGCTCATTTGATTTTATTTTACAATGGACAAATGGACGAAATAAAGTTTATTAAAAAATAATTATTTAAATCCATTAATTGAAATTGAAATAAAAAAACTGTGGGTGATGGAGAAATTCCGAATACATATTAAAACACGAAAAAAAAACTGCATTAAGTACAACTATTGGTACTCATGAGACAAAAATCATGCTGACAAGTGTAATTGGAGCAACTACACAACGTAAAACTTGTTTGTTAAAATCCAGGGTAAGTTTCTGAAATACTAAATAATGTAGACGATTGAATGTATTGAAAAATTCAAAGTTATAATATATCTAATTACATTGAAGTCTTATAAATCGAAATAAATAATTTTCACACATTAAGTGGAAGGATATCTACTTTCCAATGTTACCGGTTCAAGAACTTAATGAAGGACAACCACTCACTGACGTCTAGTTAAAAATCACATTAACTAACTCAGTTTTATTGGACAAATTAAGAGCGTGTGGGGCCCCATTATGTCAACATTATTATATATTCAAGTTCAATATTATATTCTTACGACTACCACTTTATACTGTAGCTTAACACCAGCACACTGTACAATAAGGATACCAAGACAATCTATAAAGCAATCATACGCCCAATGTTCACCTAAGCTACTGATGCTTCTAGAGGGAAACAGATTCTACAGACAAATCAAATGAATATTTTAAGAAGAATTGTGTATAAAACTAGAAGAAACCAGTAAATTATTCAATCATTAGGCGATTCCCTTCATGACGGACATTGGCTTCTTTTAAAAGAAATCTAAATTTATATTAGCTCTAACGTCGACTTCATTATTACCCAGTGTAAGGTATATATATATATATTAATTGATGTTTCTCGTATAATTCATCATGTTTATATTATTATTATTATTATTATTATTATTATTATTATTATTATTATTATTATTATTATTATTATTATTATTATTATTATTATTATTATTATTATCGTAAGTATTATTATTGTTATCGTATAAAATGTTTGTTTGTACATGAAATTTACATTGCTACATTTAATGTATATTTAACTGTTTATAATTAGTATAGTGTATATCTAAAGTAAAGTAAATAAAGTGATCCCACTACAGGCCTCAGGAGGCCCTTGGGGTAGTAGGAGGTTAAGGCTCCCACTTTTTCTAGACAATCGGCGCTTTATGTCAGCCGGGTTGTCAGCCCTGCGTGACGGCCGCCTTTACCCCAGAACAAGCGTCTGGTACTCATTTCAGTTAGAGGCTGAGTCGACCCCAGGGCCATAGTGCCGCCAGAGGGATTGGGTCAGTTTAAAAATCCTGACCCCAACGGGACTTGAACCCTCGACCCTCCGGCTTGTAGCTCAGTGCCTTAACCACTACGCTACGGCGTGCTATATTTGTCAAATATTTATTTGTATTTGTGCTGGTTGAGTGGAAAAGAAGGCCTTATGGCCTTAACTCTGCCAGAATAAATAAAACATTATTATTATTATTATTATTATTATTATTATTATTATTATTAAACACTATATTTATATTGTCCAGCTATAACGACTACGGGACCCGATATGCTGATCACATGTCACTCCTATACTGTCTGGATGAACGTCTACATATGTGATTAACACATGCGGATGTGTGGCCAGCAGCCGGCTGGTAGGTCAAGAGCCTTCTACGCCTATCGCCAAAGAAGAATTAGTTAATTTTATAACACGAAGGTGTCAACCTAAAGTAATAATAATAATAATAATAATAATAATAATAATAATAATAATAATAATAATAATAATAATAATAATAATAATAATAATAATAATAATAATAATAATAGATTACGAATTTTTGAAAATAAAGTTCTTAGGAAAATTATAGACCAAAGAGAGATGAACAGACAGGTGAATGGAGAAGACTTACATAACAATGAACTACATGGTCTTTATAGGAAGCCAGATATAATAAGAACAGTTAAGTCTCGTAGACTGCGATGGCCAGGATATGTTGCGCGTATGGGGAATGAAAGACGTGCATGGAAGCTTCTTGTAGGGAAGCCAGAGGGAAAACGCCCAGTTGGTAGACCGAGAATGAGGTGGGAGAACAACATTAACTATGATTTGAGGGAAGTATATTATACAGGGAATGAATGGAAAGCATTAGCTCAGGATAGGGATGTATGGAGAGCTTATGTCCGCGCGGCCATGAACCTACGATAGTGCCAGTGAGTAAATATTATTATTATTAGCTTTATATATTAACTGGCAGAGATAAGGACTTGAGGCCTTGTCTACCACTAAACCAGGTTAAAAAAAATACAAAAATGATTCTTACATCTAATTACAATAAAATAAATAATACATAGTATGTCTATAATATAATTATTTACAAAATATTTTGATTTAATCTAGATTTAACAATATTGAAATATACAAGATAGAGAAACGAAAAAAAAAAAAACTATTAATGACAGAATAAATGTAACTCTAGAGAAGAATTAATTTAACAACAGGTAACTGTATAAGCGTGACTTAAAAGTACCAAGCGTGCGGTAATCACCATTAATAAACTATTACTATTATTATTATTATTATTATTATTATTATTATTATTTTAAAACAATAAGTTAATTGATTTAATAGATTAGATTAGATTTTAGATTAGATTTATTTAGCCTGGTGGAGTTAAGGCCATGTGGACTTCTCTTCCACTCACCAGGACAAACATATGTTACATCAGAATATAACAATCTCAATCAACTCTAATATTAAATACTAAATAAAAATTTGATCAAAAGATAATACCTAATATATTACGATCTATAATACAACCAGTTAATGTTAGTTAAAATTAAGAAAAAAACTAATAATAAAATGTATACAAGCAAGACATATTAAATTGTCCCTGTCTAGTGTATATAAAAAACAAAGAAACATAATGAGATATAGATAACTAACTTTACGGTTATACAATATTTAAAACAAAACATATGAAAATATTTGTTATTCTTAATATGATTTTCATAAATAATTTAATTTGTTAATTGTTAAAAGAATACTATCAGTCAGGTGTGTAAGTTAGTTTGTTATTAAATAATTATTTAGTTTGTTTTTGAAGGATGTTATAGTTTGACAGTGTCTGATATAGGGCTGAAGGGAATTCCATGTTTTGGTAAGTGAGACCGTAAAAGATAATGAATAATACACAGTGTGATAAGGAGGGATATAAAGGACAACGTGCTGATGGGATCGAATGTCAAGATTATGTGTGTCGGATAGTCTGATGAAGCGGCGTGATAAATAATTAGGCGATGATGTGTGAAGTATTTTATAGAGAAGGGATAGGGAATGGACAGTTCTACGATCTCTTAGACGAAGCCACGATAATTGTTCCAGGAACGGTGTAACATGGTCAAATTTGTGAATACCACAAATAAAACGTGCGCAAGAATTATGAACACGTTGAAGTCTTTGAGTGAAAATAATATTTAAGTCTGTAAAAAGAGTGTCACAATAATCAAAATGGGGCATTGCAAGTGTTTCTACTAACATTTTCCTAAGAGAGAATGGCAGACAATTTCTTACGCGATTTAATGAATGTATTATTGAGAAGACTGTTTTGCATTTATGGTTTATTTGTGTATTCCAATCACCATAAAAAAATATTTAGTGTGATGGAATGACTTACATGCTTAAATGACCCCGATAGCTATGGCAGCGGTAGCATTGCTACCGAAAGGGTTTCCCATGCCAGACAGGTCGAAGGCGATAAGACAGACGAAAAAAGTACCTTGATCGAAAGAATGACAATCTTTCATCGTAAAAATACAACCGTCAAGAAACGCATACACAGGTTCCACATGAGTAAAAATTTCCGGAGGAAAATAGTTTTCCACTTAGTTTTCCAGGCGGGGACTAGGCCTTCTTCAGGGAATCCATGTCAAAAGCTCAAACACAAGGACATGTTCCTAGGACATTAATCTTATAAGCGGCCATGAAGCTGCGATTTCGATAGTTTCAATCAATTGTTAGCATTAGGTATTAGGATGGATAGAAGAACTGAATGGAACCAACATGTATCTCGCATGGCATATTGGATGTCATGCTCTAGTACACAATTTAATAGTAGAGGAGATAGTGCATATCCTTTCTTTAACCCATTGTGAATTTCAACAGTGTCTAAAAACTGTTTACCTACCCTCGTCCTACTTTTTGTCCCATTTAGACACATCTGAATAAGTCTATCTTTTTATGAATTCCGAACTCCAGTAGGATGCAGAACTGTTTGTATTTTTTTAAGTCTACATATAGTTGATGCAAAGGCCATTACATTTCCATCTATTTTATAAAATCTGCCCTATACTAAAAATCTGTTCCATAGTAGACCTATTTCTCATAACCTACACCTAATACTGCGACATATTACTGACTAATCTGACAGACTACAGCGTGCTCATAATGCGTTCATTCGATTTATATTCAATCTCCGTCGTTATGACCACGTGTCTCCTTCATTTCAGGCCTTATGATGGCTACGCCTAAATGACAGAAGAACTTTACATTCACATACCTTACTATTCCAAATTCTGCACATATATTTACCAAGTTATTTAACAATACGTTTTCAAAATTTATCGGCTCATCACAATTTAGGAACAAGATCACAAGACTCTTCTTTACAGCACAGGACATGTCCATATTCTGAATCTTACACAATATCTATGACTATAGAGCATGGATCTCACTTCCCAGTCATGTCAAGTACTGTCAATCACTATCATTATTTAAATACAAATTAACTAACATCTTAAGTTCGACACAATGAAAACATTAACTGCATAACAACTATATACATCATTCCATTAATAATCATCTAGGAAGCCACTTACTTTATTTTATATCATTTTAATTCTATTATATCCCATGTTTTGTTAGTATTAGCTAGTATTAGATCAAATCATTATTGCATTTTGTTTAGTCTGTATTTTAATAACATCTTAAAATTGTAATAAGTATGTATTTTTTTGTATAATTCTACTATTTGCTCGTTGAGTGGAAGAGAAGGCCTTATGGCTTTAACTCTGCCAGCTAAAATAAAGCATTATTATTATTATTATTATTATTATTATTATCATTATTATTATTATTATTACATCATCAATATACGAATAAGTCTGGATACCAACATATTTGTTAGAATTTTGTACGAGGTTCAAAGAAATTAGATGCTCCATTAATGATTAATAAATTTAATCTTTGTTGACTTAATTTTTTTAATAGGGGATAATTATTTTACCGTGTATAAAACTTAAATTTAAGGGTATAGGGTAAAAACACTTTTCCATGAAACTTCTTCTTTTTCCTTTCCAGGATTAGGTCAAAGCGACCTGTCCATCGTTTCCTTGGCCGTCCCAAAGATCTTTTTCCATGTGGTTTATAGGTGTTGATCTTTTTGGGTAATATTGTATTGTCCATTCTGTCTAAATGTTCTTTCCATTGGTATTTGTGCTCTTCTAGTTTACCGACTATTGAAAATATCCACGAAACAAAAAAAACAAAAAACAAAAAATGTACAACAAATCAACTTTTTTTTATTTGTAGGCCCTTGTGCCAAATTTTGAATGTAAATAAACCCATTGTTTCTCTTACTGTTTCACTTCTAAAAGATAGTCATTTCCATGGAGAATCTAATGACACCTTAATCTCCATTTCGACAGAAAAGTGACTTACGTGATTCTTTCTCTGTATCCTTCAATTTGTATTTAAAATTAACAATGTATATTGGGGTCTGAGGAAGTTAATCATTTACACCCTGCATATCACTTTCATATTTACATTTCTAGAACCTAATTAGTTTCGCTGGCTCATTCGCTTTAAGCCTTATATTACCTACAAAAAAGTTCATGACCAAACTTGATTTTGAGGAGTGTAGTAATAGAAAAGGGCACGTCACCACCCAGACTCCTGCAGTTTAGATAACAATGACGTGTTACAGATCTAAAAGAGACGCCCAATAAAGCAAACCTTTCACCACGAAGGCTATTTATCGCGTAATGTCGTACATGAATCACTTTATTAATGGAATCCCATCACATTGGACGGTATAATGTGAGTATTTATGTGGCTGGATCATCTTGATGGATGGCATCGCCTTCCCAGAAACTGCTGCCTGCTCCTTAAACTAATAATTGTAATATATCGACCACAGCTTCCGTCATAATAATTGGTGGAACAGAAACATAAAAATACTGTATGGGTTATTAATGCACTTAGCTATTTTTACTCTGCTTTATTTATTGCTTTATATTACTGTGCGCGTAACCTCAACACAAGCCAAATTCAAAATTAGCTGGGTTAAGTGGTGTGTCAGGGAATAGCTGAAACTTTTATCACTTAATAAGATTTACTATCAATTCTTTCTATTTCCCCTCCTCTTATTCTTATCTCTCTTATTCATAGTATGTTCCTCCTTCTTCCCTTTATTCTTCTCCCTCCTTACTCTTCTCCAATTTAATTACTAATCCTGTTCTATTTATAAGTAATGTCACGAATGACTTCCAAATTATCGATAAATTCACACGACTCACGAAGTAAGGAGTGAATTTATCTAGAGAATTTGGAAATCAAGAGTGGCATTTGTTAGGACTATTTAACGAATAAAATTAAGCTGTTTACTCACGAATCATTATTTAAATATAGTTATTTTAAAATATTTATATATTTAATGTAAACGGCGATGTTTGAAAACAAATGAGAAACGATTGGTACGCTTCATCTGCTTATTTTGTTTATCACTGCAACCAGATCATATTATTTATTGCCAAATGAAAGCAATATTGTAAGAATGCACTCTAGTGGAGAAAAAATGAAACACATCAAACTGTATATTAATTAATTTCTGATGTCCTATGACAATTATATTTTTCTATATTTAAGAAAGTGCAAACAGTGGTTTCTTTTTTTGGTGGTATAATCAATTGCTACAAATATTTTTATATTAACTCCCACATGCACTACGTGTTGACATTCGTGCACTATAAATACAAAATTAAATTAAATTTCATTAAAAAATTATAACATTGAACATTAAGTTTAAGATAATTTAATTATATGTGTGGCACCATAAAACGAAGTCTCAAAGGAACAAACATACGAATAAAATTAATTGTAGGACACAAACTTACAGAGTTCTGATTTAGAAATTTGGATGCATAACACCACGACTTACCTGAAAAAGAAGAAAAAATGCATTAGATTTGTATTAGACCTATTAAAAAATTGCACAATATTTATATTGATAAAAAATTCACCCTGTTGGCTCAAGTGCCTGCTTCCTAACCAGCGGCCTCGGGTTCGATACCCGCCAGGGTTAAACATTTTAATTACAAAATTAATTTAATTGTACATTTTCCATCTATGGACCAATAGGTGTGGTCGTGTACAAATCTCTCCGTAGTACATATCTTGGCAAGGCACATGGAACTGTTGACAGTGATTTGTCTGTTAAATGACGTTAGACCTGGCGGCCCCTTGGTACTTTTCGACAGGAGTAGACTAGCTGCTGGCAACGGGTTTTATATTCTCCCTACTCTTAATCATCATTCCTTACACAACAGGTTTTAGATTACACAAATACATAAACATACACTCATTTTTCTGTTCACAAATATGTAAATGTTTATAATTTTTGTAATTTTAGATCTGAAAAATGTTGAAGATAATACTGCACGCCCAAATACGAAATACAGAAACCGCCACTGTTATAAACTCTATAGCAGAGCCGCGCAAACTAATTGGTATCGCGGGCCAAATGGAACAAACGTAAACGTGGCGCGGGTCATAGGTCATATTATAGCTGTTGTGGATTATTATCTTCTTCTTCCTTTCAAGTATTAGGCCAAGGCCTGTTACGATCCTATAGAAAATTTTCCCCTATGGGAAATTCTCGTATAAGACTTGAAAGCATAATAATAGTCCCTTCGATTGGTTGCTGGCCAAAGGAAGGCAAGACCAGTGATGGGGCTGTCAACTTATAGCCTCTGGTCAGGCTTTTCTGAAGAAAAGAAAATAAAGGAAAGAAGAAATGGAAGAAAGGAAGGACTCCCTAGCCTTCGGATGCCCTAATAGCGTCGGGATCGAAAAAACAAGAGTTAACCAAGAGAGGTTAGATAGTAAAGTTAAAAGAGGGCAAAACACAAGTAAGTGGAAGAAATGTTTTGCACAGCTTGGGCACCTTGTGGTCGCCATCCACATATCCCCTAGATGAGGACCCCCGATTATTATTATTATTATTATTATTATTATTATTATTATTATTATTATTATTATTATTATTATTATTATTATTAAAGAAGAAAGGTTATCCAGAAAAATATTGGAATTGTGCCCACCTGGAAGAAGGAGGAGAGGAAGACCTCGAAACTCGTGGATGCAAGAAATAAGAACTGGAATGAGAAAAGAGAACTAGAGGACATGGATTGGATAGATAGAGACGAGTGGAGAAGAAAATAAAACTTTATGCACAGAAAGATATGTAGGCCTAAACATTAAAAATCTGTAGGTTTATATAGAATAAAATTAATAAATTTAATTATTTTAATTTAGCAGATGTCACAATGTTTCACAACATCTTCCTACGCTCGTTCTCCTCCACATAACTCTGTCATTCCAATCTCCATCATCCAATCATTTTTCAAAACACCACCAATCCACGTTATTTTTGGCGCACACTTCTTCTTCTACCACGTGCTACCCATTCTAGTAATGTTCTTTGGATTCTGCCTTTTGTCATAATCATACATTTTATTATTATATACAACTTTCCTCATTAGAGGATTGCCTCAAGGACAAAGTGATACAGACAATTAATTTTCGAAATTGATTAAATACATTTTGTATATACATTTAAAAATTTCAAATTTTAATTGAAGTATACAAACAGTACTATAAAGAAGACATTTTGTAAAGATGGTTTCTTAAAATTGAAATTGATCCTCTAATGGCAGCGATGGCAATTTTAGAGAGATACACTCTGTCCAAATCTATGAAATTCCAAAATTTAGCTAAGAATCCTGGTACCTCTTGCCCCGATCATCAATCCTGTGACAGTAATACTAATTGGTATTTATCTTTGTTACAGTCAATCGTTGGCTCATATATGACTTTCTTTTCAGAGTCAACTTCCTCAGGTCGGCCACTATGAGTCTTAAAACGGATTATGGGATCTGATATCATACCAATTTTAGAAGATGGTTTAAATGCAATAATATCTATTCGTCTGTTACTTCCATTAGTGGCCACACCATGAACTTCCTCATAAACTGTGCATCCATAACCTCGCAAGGCTTCTGTCATCATGTTTCGAATAGTGTGGTGCCGAATGTTTCTCAGTGATTCTCCAAACGGAAATAACCCCAAGGACATGTGCAAGGGTTTCGTGCTCTCTGCGAGAACGTCTACAGAGGGTATCATCCCTAGAGGGCTTTGCTATTATTATTATTATTTTTTATTTTTTATTATTATTATTATTATTAATATTATATAGCTATAATTATTATTATTATTATTATATAGCTATAATAATAATTATTATTATTATATAATAATAATAATAATAATAATATAATAATAATAATAATAATAATAATAATAATAATAATAATAATAATAATAATAGTGACATTGGAAAACGAAGGTTAAAATGTTATGGCCATATTAAACGAATGAACTCAAATAGGCTTACAAAACAGATAATGGAATTGTACGAAAACAGAAGTAAAGCTCCAGTGGATTGATGAAGTCAAAAAGGACTTAAAATTGACAGGAATTACTAAAGAAGATATCCCAAACAGAGATATATTTAGAATTAAGGTGAATAAGTGGCAAGTTGACCAAGAGGACAAACCGAAGAAAAAACTGGAACAACTTGGACAGATGATAAAAAACAAGCTCATAGCAAAAGAATGAAAGAAATTTGGGCTCAAAGGAAACGCCTCTAAGAACTTTGCGTAGTCTTACATGGGCTCATCCGCAATCAAAAAAAATATTATTATTATTATTATAATAATAATAATAATAATAATAATTATTATTATTATTATTATTATTATTATTATTATTATTATTATTATTATTATTATTATTATTTATTATTATTACAAACGTGTGTTGATTTCCTACTTTTGTTATGTCGTAATTTTTTCACAAGTTCTTGTTCCATTCCTGATAGACTAATATTATAGGTCAACCCTTAGCATATTTTAATGTATTAGAATGCTACTGGCATACAGAATAGAAAGTGATAGAGGGCCGTAGTTTGGACGTCCCTGCTCTATAGGACCTTCTCGTCCCATATGTGTTCTGCTTAAGAATGAAAGCATTTATATGTCACTTTTTTCTTATGAAAATCTACGGGGGTTTCAGTTTTAAAATATGAAGTTTTTTCTTTTTTTGAGCTATAGTTTATACCAGTAGTGCAAGGTGTTTTTGTACGTGCAGCTATGAGACAAGGATATGGTTATTTCTACAAAAACACCGTTTTGAAGATAAAAAGACAGTAGCATGTAAGTTATATTCTGTTGTGAAGCATCAGATAGGGACCCCCGGTCCAACAGAAAGGTAGTACCTACTTGTTTATGCTACGGCTAGCTCATCAACGTCTTCCAGAAACTACCATCGCGTCGCCATCAGAAGCAATTACGAGTATCATAAAAGTGGAATATACTTATTCAAATGAAAGGAAGGTTAGGGAGGGGGAGAAGGGAAAGACATGAATACGACGGGTCCAGATGAACTTCCAAGTGCGCAGTTTTTCTTTTTAATGCCATCTTGTGAGTTTCTTTTCCCTTAGTTTTTATGAGTTCGATTATTCGTGTTTTCTTTTACTACGTTACACTGTTAAAAATATTTATTTATTCTATTAACATACTCCCTGCTTAATAATGTTTTATTTATTCCAGCAAAGTTAAAGCTATTGGAGCCTTATCTTCCACTTTATCATAAGTAACGCCACGAGTGATTTCCAAATTATCGATAAATTCACGACTCACGAAGTGAGGAGTGAATTTATCTAGAGAATTTGGAAATCAAGAGTGGCATTTGTTAGGACTATTTAACGAATAAAATTAAGCTCTTTACTAAAAAATAATTATTTGAATATAGTTACCGGTGTTTTAAAATATGTATATACTCGTAGTTAATGTAAACGGCGATGTTTGAAAACAAATTAGGAATGTGAGGTTATGCATATTCACTGCAACTCGATCATATTATTTATTGCCAAATAGGATCGCAATATTGTAAGAATTCACTCTAATGGAGAAATAATGAAACACGTGAAACTATTATAATCAACATTATAGGTTAATCATTTATATTTTGAATAAACAACTCAGTAAAATCGCTGAATCTATTCATTATTTGCTACATTCAATGTATTTGTTGGAGAAAAATAATGGTCTAACCTGTTCAGAATATTAAAAAAGAAGGAGCTTTCTTTATCACAAAAGCAGGAGCTGATAAAGAGAAATCGATAAAGAGCGAGGCGAAACGCGACTGTCATTGGTGTAAAACAGAATTCATTGAAACGTGATTGGTTATTGACAACCATTTGCGACATGAATTAAATAGTGATAACAAATATAGTAGGCCTACCCAGGTTGGATGTACTGGCATTTTGCAGCCGTTTAGAGATGCTATTAAGTTATTTAGAAAGAACAAACATTCACATTAACTTCTAATTATATTTCTTATTATTTTGCTCCTATTTTTAGTTTATTTTTATCTTTATTATTATGAATAATTATCCCTTATTTAAGACGCTTTCATTCGAGTAGGGTTGGTATGCAAAAAGGTTCGCCACCCAGGAACTTCCTCACCAAGTCTAAATTTATTGTCCGATTTTACATGCTTACGGAATGTATTTTTCTTTTATTAATCATCATCATCATCATCATAGTACATTCACGAATTTAGGCCATTTGTTGACCTGTTTCGGCCTCAAGAGAAACACCATCCAGAAGTATTTTGAGTGGACGTCCTGGTCTTCTTCTTCCTGCAGGTTGATATCTTAACATTTGTTTGGGTATTCTGTGATCTTCCATTCGATGAACATGTTGCATCCATCTTGACTTATAATCAGAAATTTTGTTTTCTAAAGATTCCATGTGTAATTCTTCTAAGATGTCTTCATTTTTTGTGATCTAGTAGTGTGTATCCTGCAGTCCTCCGAAGATATCTCATTTCAGCAGATCTAAGTCTCTGTATATCCTTCTGTTTCAACGTCCATACTTCGCTACCATACAAAAGAGTTGGAAGAGCCAGTGTTTTATACACTTTCAGTCTTGAATGCTTTTGGACTAACTGTGGCTTGAAGATAGAATTCATTAACCCTAAAATTCTTAAAAATTTAGATATTTTTGCATTTACATCCTTTTCTTCTTCATTTATTAATTAAATCGTATATATTCAGTTACGTTGTGAGAATAAATTGCAGCCACTAGAGATTATTATTTTTCAATTACGACTTTCAGGTAAACCAATATTCCAAGAATTTTGGTGGCTCCTTTGTATTTATAATTACTGTTTCATAATAATAATAATAATAATAATAATAATAATAATAATAATTATTATTATTATTATTATTATTATTATTATTATTATTATTATTATTATGATTATTAGTATTATCATCATTATTATTATGTCCACCGCTGTGGTCTCGAGGTAGCGTGCTGCCTTGTCACGCAGCGGGCCCGGGTTCGATCCCAGGTGGGGGCAGTTTTTCTGGGTGAGGTTTTCATCGGGGTTTTCCCTCACATGTAAGACAAAGGTCAGGAAAACTTTAAGGCTCAAACGGTCCCCGAAATCATATGGCCATCATCATCATCCTTATCATTATCATCATCCATCACCGGTGTGGAAAGCAACGGTAAGCTACCACACCTACAATTCCCTAGTAAAGCTGCAAGCATAGCATGAAAATGTTATGATTACAGTGAAGGACCTGTCTTCCGACAGAATTACTATGGATGGATTATTATTATTATTATTATTAGGGCCTATTATTATTATTATTGGGCCTATTATTATTATTATTATTATTATTGGGGCCTATTATTATTATTATTATTATTATTATTAGTTTGTACTTTTAGAAGAAAAATATTATTTACTTTGTACGTATTGTTCGGATTTCGCTGACTCTCTTGATAACATCTTTCTAGTTTTATTTCAACGACATAAACCGAGTTTCTTTGCTAAGAATCGAAAAAAGCGGCCGCTACAGATTTATTTTCTTCTGTAAACATTCACTCTCAATGTTCTGATTTTGCTGGTAACGAACTGGATCTTATCTATCTATCTTCGGGTTTTTACAGCTGCTACCGTCTTCCCGTACCAAACCTCCAAAGCCTACGATCTTGGGCATATTCGATGCTTAGCCCTCTTGCATGCATTACAATCCTCATGCTTTCCTTCCATGTTAAGTTTGAGGTGGGAGAATAACATTAACCATGGCCACATTCCCTTCGCAATTCGCTAGTACAAACTATACCTCAGACTTCTCGGCGACTGATGGGTCATAAAAATGCACTACTTCATCAACAACAAGGATTAAGCCCAATGGTCTGTTCCGATCTTATTATAGGTCGAATTGGTCCTTCCATCTCTTCAATGGTCTTCCCAACAATCTTCTCCCTTTTGGTTTATAATTATACATTCTTCTTGGTATGCGCTGATCATTCATTCGTAATACGTGCTGAAGGTAAGCATTTTGATATTTTATTCTTTCACAGAGATTAAATAAATTAAGTTCTTCTTCTTCGATAGACTTTACAACAACCATTACAAAGTTTTGTCCTTCCCAATTATTTTCTCTAGTCCCGCGCCGTAGTCGAGTAGTTAAGGCTGTAAGCCTTGGCGCAGAGCTACGGGACTTGCGCTGGTTTGAGTCTGCATGGGGGAAGACATTTTCTCATGGTACTTCGGCCAGTATGGGACTGGTGCCCACCCAGGATCGTGAGGCATTTTGGTATCTACAATAAGTAACGGCTCCAGGTTGAGAAAACCAGCTGTAACGGCTGGAGGACTCGACATATTGACCACATATCACCCCTACACTTGCTAGATGATCGTCTACCTCTGTGATTGACACATGTGGATGTGAGGCCAGCATCCGGCTGGTAGGCTAAGGGCCTTCTAGTCCTGTCGCGCCAGGAGTTTATAATTATTTTTTCCTATTCTGTTATAAATTTCCATTTTTTATTTCCATCACTCTCTTAAGTAGTTTAATACATTGTTTACCCATTTGTGCCTAGTTCTTCCTTTAGGTCTTACTCCTTCGGGTTTCCAATCTAAAATTTATTTAGGGAGTCTTCTTAGAAAGCCAGAGCATTCTTTGTGATTTTATAAAACTAATGACATTTGGTTTCTTTCTGTACCCTAGTAGTAAAAAAACTCCTGGCGCGACAGGCCTAGAAGACCCTTAGCCTACCAGCCGGCTGCTGGCCTCACATCCACATGTGTCAATCACAGAGGTAGATGATCATCAGTCAGTGCAGGAGTGACATGTGGTCAGCATGTCGAGTCCCCCAGCCGTTATAGCTGGTTTTCTCAACCTGGAGCCGCTACTTATTGTAGCTACCCAAATGCCTCACGATGCTGGGTGGGCACCGGTCCCATACTGGCCGAAATACCATGAGAAAATCTCTTCCCCCATGGAGACTCGAAACAGCGCAAGTCCCGTAGCTCTGCGCCAAGGCTTCCTGCCTTAACCACTCGGCTACGGTGCGGGACACCCTAGTAGTATAATGCCATCTAATTTTCTGTAAAGCTACTATATCCAAGAGTGATTTATCTATTTCCCGCGTTAATATAGGCCTATCTAGCGCCTCGCTAGTAATAAAGATCTAACATTCCACGTTCCTAGAAAACATAATTGAGGATTTGGCAAAAAAAAACTAATATTATACGAAATAACCCTTATTAAATATCGTCTAATTCAAAATATAAACAAATAGATAAATATCAGTTTACCCTTATACAAAGTGGACTTTTACTTTAAGGGAGAAAGGAGATTACCAGTATTTGAGAATAAAGTTCACAGACAGGCGAATGGAGAAGACTTACATAACAGTGAACTACATGGTCTGTATAGGAAGCCAGATATAATAAGAACAGTTAAGTCTCATAGACTGCGGTGGGCAGAACATGTGGCACGAATGGGGAATGAAAGATGTGCATGGAAGCTTCTTGTAGGAAAACCAGAGGGAAAACGCCCAGTTGGTAGACCAAGAATGCGGTGGGAGAATAACATTATCCATTATTTGAGGGAAGTAGATTATACAGGAGGTCCACCGCTGTGGTCTCGGGGTAGCGTGCTGCCTTGTCACGCAGCGGGCCCAGGTACGATCCCCGGCCGGGACAGTTTTTCTGGGTGAGGTTTTTCCTCACCTGTAAGACAAATGTCAGGAAAACTTTAAGGCCCAAACGGTCCCCGAAATCATATGGCCATCGCAATCAATCATCATAATTCATATTCATCTTAGGTTAAGCTTAGGATTAGGGACTCTCCTGGCGCACCACTATCATCATCATCACCCATCATATAGGGGCAACGTAACCCCGCCTTCCAGTCGCCCCAACCTCAGAAGTGGGTTACAAGTATGCATGCCAGGAGAGAAACCAGGAATGTTGAAAGACAAACCTGGGGCATTTGAAAAAAAAAAAAAAAAAAAAAGATTATACAGGGGATGATTGGAAAACATTAGCTCAGGATAGGGATAGCTTATGTCCGCTCGGCCATTAACCTACGGGTTCGATAGTGTTAGTTAGTGAGTTAGTTATCACCTCGGCCAGCATGGCGGCAATTCTTTCGATATTATACGTGTAATCCTTGAAGAGAATGGGTTGTTTAAAGTATTGGCTGTACAGTGTAGTGCTGTCCATCAAGCGACCGACTCTGGCAATGAGGAAGTTTCTATGCAGTCCTCGTGTCTGGCAAGTGGCTGCCGCAGATCCCCACCTCCAACCAATACATATCCACCATTTTGTGCGCCTTCTCCATTTTGTTTTTATGCCTTTTCCAACCAGGCACATATATTTTCTGATAAGGCAGCACAAGTGACTGAATGAAAACGGAAATGAAGAAGCAATAAAGATTAATATCTTTATCCTAAATTACTTTTTATACACTTCCAAGTTGGGTTGAATGTCACACTTCAACAATGTTGACGTATGCCAAATCGATTAATATCCTGACTTCATTATCAAAAATTCCTCGCGAAACTGCTTTTATCTTCTTCTTCTTCGGCTTTCCCCCACTTATAGGTTTGCCGTCTTCAGTTTCCATTTATCTCTATCATTCCAATCTCCCTCTTCCAAATTCCTATCCTCCATTATTGTTCTGACGTAGGTTTTCCATTTCCATCTTGGTCTACCACGTTTATTTCTTCCAGGGGGTGACCATTGGTATATATTTTTTGGTCATCTTTCATTTTCCATTCTTTGTACATGGCCATACCATTTAAGCGTTTTATTTTCAATCCTCTTAACAACAGATGTGGTGACCTTCATTTCTCTCCAAAGGGATTCATTTCTTATTTTATCCTGTCTTGTTTTTTGGAGGCTTCTTCTAAAATAATCGAATTCAACTGTTCTAATTTTATTCTTTTGTAATTCCGTCAAAGACCAAGTTTCACCTCCATATGACAAAATATGCTGTATTATGGTCTTATAAATTTTCATTTTAGTTTCCTTTGTAATATTTTTGTTCCAAATTATTCCATGTAATGTTTTAGTTGCATTTTTTGCTATTGAAATTTTAGCCTGTACATCTCTCTCACAGGTACCTAAACTTGTAATTATTGACCCAAGATATTTAAAAAATTCACATTTTTTTTTATTTTCCCTGTTTCAAGTATGAGGTCATCCACATCCTTTCCCAAACACATATATTCTGCTTTCTGTAAATTTATATTCAGTCCCCATTTTTTATATTCTTCCATTAATTTATTTATCATATAGGCTATTTCATATCATCTTCATCCCCTGCAAAAATTATTTGATCATCTGCAAACTGCTTTTATACAACACAAAATGTCGTACACTAAAACATAAAACAAGAAAGGATAAAAGATTGAAGTTCTACAAAACAATGGCAGTACCGGTACTTTTTTACGGTAGTGAGTCCTGGGTAACAAATAAGAGGAGTTCGAGTAGAATATAAAGTGCAGAAATTACCTTTCTAAGAAGGGCCAAAGGATGCACAAAATTGGACCACATAAGAAATGAAGAAATACTTGATACTTAATACAGGTTTTCCACTTTACAGCAGTTCGCCCTTGATTCCTGCTTTCCAGAGATTCCTATCTTCCCATTGTTCCTCTTCCATACTCCTCTTCATAATGGCATCATATATTCCCTCATACCATGTTCTTCTACTTCTCCCCCTCTTCCTTCTGCCTGGTACCATCCAATCCAACACCTGTTTAGGCCACTGGGCTTCCGACATCCGTTGTACATGTCCATACCACAGTAGAGCTGAATCCGAAAGTGTCTTTAATGGAAAAGTAAGGATGGAAGGGAATTTTATCAATATTTCTATTTAACCCTATAGGATTATTTGATCCTGTTTGGTGTAAGAATAATAAATGAATTATTACTATTGCTACGATAATAAATGGTAATAGAAAGTGAAAAGTAAAAAATCGATTTAAGGTAGCATTATCTACTGCAAATCCTCCTCAAACTCATTGGACTAAATCAATTCCAATGTAAATTTTTAATTCAAAATTATAGGGTATCTAATCCTAGTCTATTAATTAGATTTCATAGCCTCATCAAAAATACTTATAAATAAATTAAAATTTAAATTTCACCCAAAAACCTACCTTTTAAATGACTGCGATGGGCAGGACATGTGGCACGAATGGGGAATGAAAGACGTGCATGGAAGTTTCTTGTAGGAAAACCAGAGGGAAAACGCTCAGTTTGTAGACCAAGAATGAGGTGGGAGAATAACATTAACTATGATTTGAGGGAAGTATATTATACAGGGAATGATAGGAAAACAGCTAAGGATAGAGATGTATGGAGAGCTTATGTCCGCGCGGCCATGAACCTACGGGTTCGATAGTGCCAGTGAGTTAGTTAGTTTTTTATGTTATTATGAGGATTTGAATGTTTGTTTCTCTTAGAAATGCGAGGGCATTTAGCCTTCACCGCATGATTGCTTGCTCCTGCAAGTATTAGTATAGTTGTTGTGTTTTCTGTAGCTCGCGAAATTGGTCTGTCATGGCGGAATGACTGTCGGTCATGGTGAATGGTCACTACGTCATGTGAATGGACACGAGTTGAGGAAAATCTGGTGCTGTTGCTCAGAAAATTGAAAGGGGTTGGTAGAGGAGGAGGGGGATGGAAATGTCAAGTTGGCGGTTTGCTTTTGTGTGGGAGTGCATGGCTTCAAGGCTTGCTGGAAATGACTTAATCTTCCTTATACTTTAATATACACGCAGGGGAAGGATATGTTGTTTTGAATGGTGAAGTCATTTAATGTCATCAACAGAATGTAGCTGCTGGACCATTAAGAACTTTGTTTGAACTACTCTGATTTCTCTATAAAACTAGGGGAGTGATTTAAATTTAATATCTTCGAATTTCATAACTTTGAACAGACCCTCGCTGTGGTGTAGTCGGCTGAGTCCCTATCTTCGACTCCGACTGACCGGATTCGATTCCCCGCTGGGTAGGGGATTTAAATTATTCACCTTAGTTCTAGGTGTTTGTGATGTTCTTTTGTTTGGATGCGTAAATAAAGAAAAAAGAAAAAGAATTCTAAACAAAAACGAAAAAAAAAATGTAAATAGCCTAAATGAAAAGCTCGAATTAAAAAAAATTCTTCTTCTTCTTCACTTCCTGGTTTAGGCAAGAGTTGCCTGTTCTGTCTTCACTAATAGATCTAAGACCATCTCTTCCGAGGACGACCGACATCTCTTCTTCCTCTTGGAAAATAATGGAAGATTTTATTTGGTAATCTTCTTTCTTCCATTCTTTCTACATGTTCTTTCCACTGTATCTTGTTGTTAAATATCTTTTCTTTTATGGAGTAGATCTGCAGTTTTTCACGGATATCCTCGTTTCTTATCTGGTCCATTCTAGTGCAGCGCCTTTACTCTTCTTAAAAATTTTCATCTCGGCTGCTTGGAGTTTACTTTCTTGTTTGGTAGTGGTAACCCAAGATTCACTCCCATACAAAAGGACAGGGACAGCCATTGTTTTATAAAATTTTAATTTTGTTTGTTTATGGGCTTTATTATTCAATGTTCTATTTATTGTACCACAAATAGCTTGAAACTGATGTGTTTTGTGTTCAATATCTTTATCATACCCATAGCTGATGTCACATCCCTAAATATTTAAAGTGGGATAGCTTGTTCAATAATTTCGTCTCTAATTACTATTTTGGCACGTAGAGTATTTCTTTCTCAAAATGCCATTAATTTTGTTTTACTTACTGAAATTTTAAAATTATAATTGCTACATATTGCATTTAGTTTGTAAGCAGCCAATTGTAACAGGATCTTCATCATGGTGTAGTAAGACCAAATCATCGGCGAAAAGTAAGTTATTAATACTTGAGTTATTGTTCAATCTAAGGCCATTGACCATTATAATTTTCCATTGTTTCATAATGTCGTCGATATATATATTAAAAAGAGTGGGTGATAGACTACACCCTTGTCTAACTCTTTGATTTATTAAAATTTCTTCTGACCTTTTTCCATCAGTTTTTATCACAACTTTAGTTTCTTCATATAAGCCTTGGACTGATTTTATTAGATGGTGTGGATATCCTCGTTCCTTCATTATTTCCCATAGTACAGATCTATTTACTCTGTCAAAGGCCTTTTCAAAATCAATGAACAACAAGTATGTTGGCAGGTTAAATTCTCTTCTCTTTTCAATTAGTCATTTAAAAATTGTAGGCTAAATTATATTTTGGGCAAATATTAGATATAGGCCTATACTTAATAATATACCGTAAAACGGAGTTACTTTGACTCGAGGATCAACTTTGACAGAATTGGGGCTTCTTTGACATTTTAAATTTCTTGAGTGTATTGGGCTATTTTGACAATTCAATGGTGTAGACATTTCCTTGAAGGCGCACGAATAATTGTTTTAAAAGAGGATGTTAATTGTTGGAGACACATCTGTGTCACTTTCAACAACAATGAATTCCCAGCAAGGATAAAATTGTGATTTTCGATTTTACAGGGGTAAGGACTGGATTTGTTGTGTAAGATGCAAGCTCTGGGTCTGTGGTATGTGTAACAGAGGATCGAACAATTCTCAATATGAATGTGAACTATGTGAAGATGAGATGTGAAAATCTGTTTTTATTTTTTTATTTTCTACTGTTGTTTTAAAAATTCATGTTTTCTAATTAATTCCTGATTGTCTAACTACAATAATCATATAATTTTTGTGTTCTGTTGCGTGTCAGAACTGATAAAGAAGTTTGTTTATTTTGTCAAATTACAGTTATAAAAATATTTGTAGTAAGGTTGTTTACAATAAAAATATTTATAAAAAGATAAATTGGTGTCAAAGTAGTACCTACAGTGGGTCTACTTTGAATTATAGTGAAAACAAATGTGATGTCAAAGTAGCCCCAGCACATGGGCAAAACAGACCTAAACAAAACTCTTTGTTGTCCAATCCTAAACAAAACTCTTTGTTGTCCTACTAAGTTTTTATTTGAGGAGAACAGTACCAAATGGGATTTGTAGTCTAAGGTTCAGTTGGTACAATAAATCATACATTCAATTTTTTTCGGCATAAATCATAGGAGTTAGACCTTAAAAACCTTCAAAAATATGTCAAAGTAGCCCCGTTTTACGGTACTTTGTATTATGAGCTTAAGCTAATTCAGTGGTGATTATTTTTGTATGTTAGCAGATATAAATATATTTTGTAGAACCTGTATTTTATGTTTTGATAGCGTGTTTTCTTAGAATATAAAGTATAGGTTTTGTTGCCTAGTAACTACGAACAAAAGCGTCATGTTTTGTAATAGCAGATACATATTTTTGACCACACAAAGACAGGACGGCATTTCCGGATGAGCGATTAATTGAATGCCGAGGCCACCCCCGATACAACATTTAAAACGACACTCATATTTTCATAATAACACAGTGGATATGGGCGAATGTGTTTATTAATAGTGTTCAAGGACTATTCGGGCCTGAAAGTTTTCTGTCAGGAAAGCAAAATTAAAAAAATAAATGTCCATCCAAGAAACTTACCCCATCTAGGAAAGAATGATACTACACCACGAAATAAGTCAGAATATGAGGATTTCTATAGTATTGCTTTTTTACTTATTACTTACTTATTTACTTACTCACTGGCACTATCGAACCCGTAGGTTCATGGCCGCACGGACATAAGCTCTCCATACATCCCTATCCTGAGCTAATGCTTTCCAATCATTCCCTGTATAATCTACTTCCCTCAAATCATAGTTAATGTTAGTCTCCCACCTCATTCTTGGTCTACCAATTGGGCGTTTTCCCTCTGGCTTTCCTACAACAAGCTTCCATGCAAGTCTTTCATTCCCCATACGTGCAACATGTGCCCATCGCAGTCTACGAGACTTAACGGTTCTTATTATATCTGGCTTCCTGTAAAGACCATGTAGCTCATTGTTATGTAGTCTTCTCCATTCACCTGTCTCTTCATCTCTCTTTGGTCCAAAAATTTTCCTAAGTACTTTATTCTCAAATACTTGTAATCTCCTTTCCTCCTTTAAAGTAAGAGTCTATGTTTCGCACCCATATAATATAACTGGTAGAATAATAGTTTTATATATTTTCAGTTTAACGTTTTTTGAAAGGAGTTGGGACATCAAGAGTCTCTGCAATGCATAATAGCACGTATTTCCAGAATTGAGCCTATGTTTAATTTCTTTGTGCATCTCATTCCTATTTGTGATTATTGTTCCTAGGTATTTGAATTCAGCCACTTCCTCAAAATTTCCCTCATTTGTCATTAGCTGTCCATTTCCATTATTTAATAGATTTCTACGTGTGACCATATATTTAGTTTTATTGATATTTACTTCCAGTCCTAATTTCTTAGTGTTACTCAATAGTGTGTGCGTGTTGGCCTTTAGTATTTCCTCGCTATCGGCCAACAATTATTTCACAGCTAAAAATAAGACATTCAATAATTACATTTTATTAGGTTAAGCACATAGTAAAAACCATGTTGGCAAATTATCTTTCTCTAGTGAAGAATTTATCGTTACAAACAACACTTATTACGTATTAGAAGACGGTAACATTTCATCTTTCTCTTGTTATGAGTAAGAGGGCGTGGCACTTCACATCAAAAATATATTAGTTTTGAACAAACTCAACCACTATAGATTCTCGGTCCTGCCAAATAAGACATGATTATATTATGTACGAATATTAAGGCCTTGCAATATGGATTAAGGGCCAGTTTCACCAAAAGAGGTAACGCATTACACACGGGGAAAACTGGCGTAATACAGTTACTTCTGTTGGTGAAACTAACCCTAAGTGTTTTCTGCCTACCTCACTGGCACTATTGAACCCGTAGATTCATGGCCACGACACATAAACTTTCCATACATCCCTATCCTGAGCTAATGTTTTCCAATCATTCCCTGTATAATCTATTTCCCTAAAATCATGGTCAAAATTATTCTCCCACCTCATTCTTGGTCTAACGAGTGGGCGTTTTTCCTCTGGTTTTCCTATAATAAGCTTCCTACACCTCTTTCATTCCCCATACGTGCAACATGCCCTGCCCATCTCAGTCTACGAGACTTAACTGTTCTTATTATATCTCGCTTCCTATAAAGACCAAATAGCTTACTGTTATGTAGTGTTCCGCATTCTCCTATATGTTCATTTCTCTTTGGTCCAAAATTGTTCCTAATAATTTTATTCTCAACGATTCGTGTCCCGCGCCGTAGCCGAGCGGTTAAGGTAGGAAGCCTTGGCGCAGAGCTACGGGTGGTTCGAGTCTCCATGGGGGAATAAATTTTCTCATGGTATTTCGGCCAGTATGGGACCGGTGCCCACCCAGCATCGTGAGGCAATTGGGTAGCTACAATAAGTAGCGGCTCCAGGTTGAGGAACCAGCTATAACGGCTGGGGGACTCGACATGCTAACCACATGTCACCCCTACACTGGCTGTTGATCATCTACCTCTGTGATTGACACATGTGGATGTGAAGGGCCAGCAGCCGGCTGGTAAAAGGGCAACCGCTGAAAAGTGGAAAGACCCTCAATCGGAACGATTCGTAATCTCCTTTCTTCTCTTAAAGCAAGAGTCCATGTTTCGCATCCATATAATATAACTGGGAGAATAAGAGTTTTATATATTTTCACTTTAACGTTTCTTGAAAGGAGTTGGGATGACAAGAGTCCATGTAATTCATAATAGTATGTATTTCCTAAATTGAGCCCATGTTTATTTTCTACGTGCATCTCGTTTTATTTGTAATTATTGTTCCTAGAAATTTGAATTTGTCCCAATTAATGAATTATCATAAAAGTTACATGATCATCACCCTGCCATCTATAAGGTCTCGTGGTCTCTTCCTTTCCTATGCCATCTTTTAGGTGGTCTTGCTAAGGTCTCTTTTCTCTGGGATGATTATTTAAAATCTGACGCGATGCACGTACAATTTATGCACTGAATAAAAGAACGAAGTGTACGAAAAAGTTTAATTAGATAGTCTAAACATCTTCTAATTATGCTTCATTTGCAAGATTTTCATCCTGTTTATTTCCCAATCACTCCTAGAAGGAAGACGTATTGGTCTTGGCTGGTCTTCCTCTTGCTCTTCTCCCGTCCATTTAGCTCTTTTTGCAAGTCTGTCTGTCTTTCATTATTTCTATATGATCTTTCCAATAGTTTTGTCTGTCTATAATAAATTTGGTTAGCCTATGTCCTGAAATTGACATTTGTCTCAAATTTCTGTATTGTGTATACTATCAAATAAAGTTTTCCCCTTAATAGTTCTTAAGATCTTCATTTGACATATGCTTATTAATTGTTTAGTTTTTGTTGTATTAGCCCTAGTTTCAAGGTTCAATCGAAATATGGAAAAAAATTAAAACATAAAATAGTAGGGCCTATATTACGATGCGAGGTTGGGAAGTGGTTTTTACAGAATCGAGGAAAAATGTTTAAAAACCGAGCGATAGCGAGGTTTTTAATTTCCGAGATTCTGTAAAACACCTCACAAACGTGCGTTGTACATTATTTTTGTGCGATGGTGTTTTTAAAATAATAAATAATAATAAAATAATAACATCTTTGTTGGAAATATTTGCATTCATTATAAACAATTGACTAACGTTAACAGTGTGGGCAATGTTTATTAGTTGAAACAACAGGAAGCCTTGAGAACAATTATTGATAGCATGGCCGCAAGTACGAATTTATTGTTTTATATTGTTTCAAATAAAGTTCAGTTAATTTAAAATGCAGTGATTTGTTTCGTATAACGTATATTAACACTACCTTTTAGATATTTTCTGTATAGGCCTAGGCTATATTGATAGTATACATAGAGGGCTATGGTTTTACTTCCCGCACGTGAGTCTTCTCTTCTTCTTCTTCTTCTTCTTCTTCTTCTTCACAGTTTAGGCTTATTTACTAGCCTGTTTGGGCTCCAAATTGCTGATCTTTCCATCTTTTCCTTGGTCTTCCCAAACTTTTTCTTCCTCGTAGTGAATAGTTGTATGCTGCTTTTGGTATTCTATTCTCAGTCATCCTTACCAAGTGTTCTTTCCAGTTTGTTCTGTATTTCTCTATTGTTGTGTTTAATTCCTCTACTTTTAGTTGTCTTATTTCTGTGTTATGTTTTTTTGTCTGTTATTTGATATCCTGCTATTGGTCTGAGGAATCTCATTTCAGCAGTTTGTATTCTGGCAGATTGTTGTGTTGCCACTGTCCATGTTTCGGATCCATAAGTAATAATAGGCACTGCCATTGGCTTGTATAATTGTATTATAGAGTCTTTCCTGGCTTTATTTTTCAGAGTTCTTTTTAGTGTTCCTGTTGTATAATTAAACTTATTTAATTTGTTATTTACATCTGTTTCCGCTGTGTATGATATTTCGCAACCTAGGAAGTTCTATCTTACCACGTGGGTGTAAATGTAGTATTACAGTATAGTTATTTAGGTTGGCAACCCCGAAATATAGGAAGTTGAACTTTCAATAATGGTCGCCATTGCTGGTATTACCCGTTCAAAGTATCTCTGCAGGCGGAAGAATCAGGAAGCTCTGTTTGTTGGTACACGTGACGTCATATAAGGCAGTGTACACTGTCAGCGTCCCACGTCCCATTCCCCTTTGCACTCATAGATAGCAGTGTCACGTGGTCTATTCCTGCATAAATACGACTGCAGTGCCCTCCGTCAACAACTGCGCTTACTCCTTAAACGGGTAATAAGTACTACAAAACGCACTATCGCGCAAAAAAAAGTAAATAAGTAGGCCTATCTTGCGGGAGAGTTGTGTAGATGAAGGTTACAGAAGATATAAACGCAGCAAGAGCTATATTCGCCCCATTTTCTGTATCGAGATTGATCTGATAGTAGGAAAAACTCCTGGCGCGACAGGCCTACAAGGCCCTTAGCCTACCAGCCGGCTGCTGGCCTCACATCCACATGTGTGAATCACAGAGGTAGATGATCAGCAGCCAGTGTAGGGGTGACATGTGGTTAGCATGTCGAGTCCCCCAGCCGTTATAGCTGGTCTCCTCAACCTGGAGCCGCTACTTATTGTAGCTACCCAATTGCCTCACGATGCTGGGTGGGCACCGGTCCCATACTGGCCGAAATACCATGAGAAAATTTCTTCCCCCATGGAGACTCGAACCAGCGCAAGTCCCGTAGCTCTGCGCCAAGGCTTCCTACCTTAACCGTTCGGCTACGGCGCGGGACCCTGATAGTAGGAAGCTAGTAGAAAACTAACAATATCAGCCGCTCGATTTGCGGAAGTAACATTATGTCCTACCCCAAGTCGTGGTTTATTTTAAAGGTTTTAATCTCAAAGCTTTACAACATTCCATAAATAATCTGCCCTCTTAAGGACTTAATTTCCATTCCAATATCGAGACTTCAATAAGTCTGCACACATGGTTTACTGAATAGAGTTTTCCCTTCATTAACACCAACAGCAGCTCCCCTAACAATTTATTTAATCGTCCATCTTGAGATCGCACCCAAAGTAATTTTGCATTTTTACTTGTATGTAGTCAGCCATAGGAGGAAATGCAATGAGTACCAAAATTAATATTTTACACGAGTCTCAGATATGCATATGTTGTTGATTTAAAAATATTTCGACTACACCGCAGTGGTATCAGAGTAATGTCATTGCCTCGGCCGCAGAGGACCTGGATTCAATCCCCAGTGGGAACAAATTTCTACGGTAAAATAATATTAAAGTTTTTTCTTCGCCTGTAAGACAAATGTCAGAAACATAATACTGAAATTATTGTACCCAAGCAACCTATTCGCATGCAAATATATATATATATACATATATATATATAGGCCTGAACAACTGGAAAGCCCATCTTCAACGAATGCCGTCACATAGAATTCCAAAAGCCATACTTCGCTACTGCCCCCAAGGCATAAGATCGCTGGGACGTCCAAAAAAGCGCAGGATGGAAAATTCCTCTTTGAGACCGTAACAGGCCACATGGCCTAATACTTGCAGGATGATGATGATGATATATCCATGTGGAAAGCAACGGGAAGCTACCACACCTACAATTCCCTACACCGCAGTGGTATCGGGTAATGTCATTGCCTCGGCCGCAGCAGGACTGGATTCAATCCCCAGTGGGAACAAATTTCTACAGTAAAATAATATTAAAGTTTTTTTCTTCGCCTGTAAGACAAATGTCAGAAACGTAATACTGAAATTAATGTACCCAAGCAACCTATTCGCATGCAAATATATATAGGCCTGAACAACTGGAAAGCCCATCTTCAACGGATGCCGTCTCATAGAATTCCAAAAGCCATACTTCGCTACTGCCCCCAAGGCAAAAGATCGCTGGGACGTCCAAAAAAGCGCAGGATGGAAAATTCCTCTTTGAGACCGTAACAGGCCACGTGGCCTAATACTTGCATGGATGATGATGGTGAAGATATATAGGCCTATATAATTCTTCTGTACGTATATATGTTTGTCACTGAACTCCTCCTGAACGACTGGACCGCTTTTGATGATTATTTTTGTTTGTGACTGATTAGGTCCATCGATGGTTTAAATTCACAATTGGACCCTCTAAAACCATTAGGTGTAGAAATTCACTTGAAGTGAAAATTTAAAAATCGCTCTAGCGATCACGATTTTCCTTATGTTTCACAACGAAACTCAGCATATCATATAAAAATAAACCGAGGTAGGTATTATCCAAAAAATGAGCGCAATCCGACAATTAGAAGTGGAGGTTTACTTGAAACCCGGAATTAAAAATTGCCTAAACGACTGGACCGATTTTGATGAAAACTATTTGTGTGTGTTTGAGTGGGTCCCTGGATACTTTAGATTAACAAATGGACTCGATGTGTGGCGTTGCTATCGGCTTATAGGATTTTTTTTTTAATGTCAGATGTGTAGTCATCTTCATTATCAACATATTCAGAGCGAAAACAATGTGATGTCTCATGCACGCTTCTAGAGCCACAACAGGTGGCAGTGAGGAGTTTTCTTGCGAATTTATTAAATAATATCTAATTACATCTTAATAATGTCCACCGCTGTGGTCTCGAGGTAGCGTGCTGCCTTGTCACGCAGCGCGCCCGGGTTCGATCCCCGGTCGGGGCAGTTTTTCTGGGTGAGGTTTTTATCGGAGTTTTTCCTCACCTGTAAGACAGGCCGAAACGGTCCCCGAAATCATATGGCCATCATCATGATCCTTATCATTATCATCATCCTTCACCGGTGTGGAAAGCAACGGGAAGCTCCCACACCTACAATTCCCTAGTAAAGCTGCAAGCATACCATGAAAATGTTATGATTGCAGTGAAGGACGTGCCTTCGGGCAGAATTACTATGGATGGACATCTTAATTAGTGAATTGCATGGTAAAAGAGTAACATTTTTATCGTCCGGCCATGACATGAGAATTGAACGTTCGGGCAGGATAACCTCTGCTGGGTCCGCTAGTAGGCTATTTTATATAGAGGCCTATATATATATATTGAAGGTGTGTGAATATCAAGGAAGCTGGCCGATCAGGGCTGTCGAACAATCATAGGTAAAAGGTAAAGCAATCCCACTACAGGCCTCAGAAGGCCCCTGGGGTAGTAGGAGGTTAAGGCTCCCACTTTTTTTTGGACAATCGGCACTTGATGTCAGCTGGGTTGTGAGCCCTGCGTAACGGCCTCCTTTAGCCCCAGAGCAAGCGTCTGGTACTCATTTCATTTAGAGTCTGACTTGACCCCAGGCCATAGTGCCGCCAGAAGATTTGGGTCAGTTTAAAAATTCTGATCCCACCGGTTTGTAACCAACAATGACCTTCCGGCGTAGTGCTTTTACCACTACACTACGTCGCGCCCCGAACCATCATAGGACCAGATGAAATGAAATGAAATAAATGAGATGAGTTTTGAGAAATAGTAGAATTAAATTTGTGGCAGGGGAAAACGGGAGAAACTCCGAGGAAAACCTGCCCAAACTCAGTTTCATCCACTACGGAACTCAACACAAAGTGACCGAGATGCGATCTCGGGAACGCCGCGGCGAGAGACTAGCGCCTTACCGCTTTCTCCACGGAGCCCCCCTCTCAGTGAATCACACCTTCAAAATTCCAGCTGATACACAACATTACTTTAAAAATATATATTACTTATATGAGACAACCTAATATGTCGCTCATTTGCTGCAACAATGTCATAACTCGAAAATCACAATTTTTTCAGGAGAAGCATTTGAATTTTAAATACCGTCATTCCAAGTCTCCCTGTGATATTAACTAAAATATCGTGATTAATTAGTTATGACATTGTTGCAGCAAATGCAATTCTGGAAATGCATGCTATTATGCATTGCAGAGACTTTTGATGTCCCAACTCCTTTCAAAAAACGTTAAGCTGAAAATATATTAAACTATTATTCTACCAGTTATATTATATGGGTGCGAAACATGGACTCTTACTTTAAGGGAGGAAAGGAGATTACGAGTATTTGAGAATAAAGTTCTTAGGAAAATTTTTGGACCAAAGAGAGATGAACAGACAGGTGAATGGAGAAGACTACATAACAATGAACTACATGGTCTTTATAGGAAGCCAGATATAATAAGAACAGTTAAGTCTCGTAGACTGCGATGGGCAGGACATGTTGCGCGTATGGGGAATGAAAGACGTGCATGGAAACTTCTTGTAGGAAAGCCAGAAGGAAAACGCCCAGTTGGTAGACCAAGAATGAGGTGGGAGGAAAACATTAACTATGATTTGAGGGAAGTAGATTATACAGGAAATGATTGGAAAGCATTAGCTCAGGATAGGGATGTATGGAGAGCTTATGTCCGCGCGGCCATGAACCTTCGGGTTCGATAGTGCCAGTGAGTAAGTAAGTAAGTAAGTAAGTATTGTTGCAGCAAATGAGCGATATGTATAAAGGTTAAAAGCACGTGGGTCCTTTTACCATTAAAAATCCAGCTTTGAAAGATAAAAAATAGGTTTACAACCTTGCCCTGCGCGGCTATTGGATTGATGAAAGAATATTATTAGTGAGATTTATAAGTTAGGTCGTTAACCCTTAAATTCGTAATGTATCCTTTTAGATACATCAGTTGGTTTAGTTAATTTAATATTTTAAATAATTCAGAAGAAAATGAACAAAAATAAACCACTTGATTGTGTGTCTAAATATACAATATACCTAATAATAATAGTTATACAAGATTCTGTTTTCTCTGCGGTCCGCCACATTCAAATATTTAACAGAAGAAATGTGTGTTTTTCCAATTTAAGGGTTAATAAATAATCCTTTAATTTGTTTTTGAATGACGCTATACTCGGATTTATTAGGCGAAAGCGAGGAGATACTAAGGGCCAACGTGCACACTCTATTTGAATAACAATAAGAAATTAGGGCTAGAAGCAAACATCAATAAAACTAAATATATGTTCACACATAAATAGGTATATTAGTACAGTAAAGTGAAGTTATCCCACAACAGGCCTCAGGAGGCCCTTGGGGTAGTAGGAGGTTAAGGCCCCCACTTTTTCTAGACAATCGGCACTTTATGTCAGCCGGGTTGACAGCCCTGCGTGACGGCCGCCTTTACCCCAGAACAAGCGTCTGATACTCATTTCCGTTAGAGTCTGAGTCGATCCCAGGACCATAGTGCCGCCAGAAGTTTGGGTCAGTTTAAAAATCCTGATCACCACGAGAATTGAACCCTCGACTTTACTTAACCACTACGCTACGGCGCGGGCCACATAAAAATATATTATATAATGGAAATAGTTAATGACAAAATGAGGGAAATTTTGAAGAATTGGCTTAATTAAAATACCCAGGAACAAAAATTACAAACAGGAATGAGATGCACAAAGAAATTAAACATAGGCTCAATTCTGGAAATGTATGCTATTATATATTACAGGAATTCTTGTTGTCCCAATTTTTCTAAAAAATATTTAAACTGAAAATATATAAAACTGTTATTCCCCCAGCTATAGGTGTGAAACATGGACTCTTATTTTAAAGGAGGAGAAAAGATTACGAGCAAATGAGAATAAAGTTCTTAGGATTTTTTTACCAATGAGAGATGAACAGACAGGTGAATGGAGAAGACTTCTTAACACGAGCTGCATTATCTTTATCATCATCACCATCATCATCATCCATGTAAGTATTAGGCCGTGTGGCCTGTTACGGTCTCAAAGAGGAATTTTCCATCCAGCGCTTTTTTGGACGTCCCAGCGACCTTTTGTCCTGAGGGCAGTAGCGAAGTATGGCTTTTGGAATTCTATGACACGGCATTCGTTGAAGATGGGCTTTCCAGTTGTTCTGATAGTTTCGTATATGGTGAAGAATGGGTTCTACATCCAACTCTTCCATAATTTCCTCATTTATTTTATGGCCCCACTTTGTGTAGCCTGCTGTACAGCGCATAAATCGCATCTCATTTGCTGTTATTCGGCTTTCATCTCTTCTTCGTATTGCCCATGCTTCACTACCCTATCTTAATATTCCATCCATTGTAATTCTGCCCGAAGGCAGGTCCTTCACTGCAATCATAGCATTTTCATGCTATGCTTGCAGCTTTACTAGGGAATTGTGTAGGTGTGGTAGCTTCCCGTTGCTACTGGTCTTGCGAGAACCTTATAAAGCCGTAATTTTGTGTTTTTCTGTGCCCTAAAAATGGTTTCATTATACTGTTAATTATACCCGCTATTTTTGTAAAATTTACATTTCCTTTCAAGTCTCAAACCACGATATTTATAGGAAACCAAATATAATAAGAAGAATTGTGTCTAATAGACTGCGATGGCAGGACATGTGGTACGAATGGGAATACAAAAGGGGCATGGAAACTCGTAAAAAAAGCAGAATGATATCGCCCAGTAAGGTCAATAATGAGGTGGGAGAATAAAATTAACCATTATTTGAAGGAAGTAGATTATACAGGTAAAGTAAAGTAAAGTGATCCCACAACAGGCCCTTGGGGTAGTAGGAGGTTAAGCCTCCCACTTTTTCTAGACAATCGGCACTTTATGTCAGCCGGGTTGTCAGCCCTGCGTGACGGCCGCCTTTACCCCCCGAACAGCGTCTGGTACTAATTTCCGTTAGAGGCTGAGCCGACCCCAGGGCCATAGTGCAGCCAGAGGTTTTGGGTCAGTTTAAAAATCCTGACCCCCAACGGGACTTGAACCCTCGAAAATCCTGATCACCACGAGAATTGAACCCTCGACTTTCCGGCTTGTAGCTCAGTGCCTTAACCACTACGCTACGGCGTGCCCCAGATTATAGAGGAATGATTGGAAAATATTCGCTAAGGATAGGTATGTATGGAGAGCTTATGTCCGCTCGACCATGAAGTTAGTTAGTTGTAACGCTATAGTAGTTTGATATAAACCTTAGTGAAGGAAAAGCTTGCTTTCGCAAGTTAATTATTATTGTAATAATAATAATTAAATTTCATAGCTACATCTTAAAGTAACACGAAATTACATATAAAAGCGAGCATTATGTAGATCATGCAAAAGATAGGAAGTGCAATGACCACTCTCTCGGTCTAGACGCGTGTGAACAACATATCTGTAGAGGTGTTTTTATTTTTATGATTACAACCGGAGACACGAAACACACCTTTGATATTTAAAATACTGGAACCATAATCATAAACCATTGCGACATTTGATATACTGTACTCAACGTGAGTCAAAATGGTAGCTAAGTTAATAACTCACCTACTTGTTGGGTCACATGATATATTCCTCAGCCAAAATACAAACCAAAATGTTTGCTTGCTCCTATAAATATGTAAGACAGACATAATAATTTAAGAGAACTATTTGAATGTATCAGTGTGTTGGACAATGGAAGCTGCTCCCTTTAAGAGACTTGAGAAAGGGGATAAATAACACCATAAACAGGTCCTTCACATTGATAATCAAGATCGTGTACAGGAGAGAAAAAAGTAAAACCGCATGCACTAGACATAATTTGTTTCGTGAATCATACAATCATTTTCCAAACGGATACTTGCCACTCCCTTCATCACCTCATATAATCTGCAAAGTCCCATTTTATCTTACATTTAATAATAATAATAAAAATAATAATAATAATAATTATAATAATAATCATAATAATAATAATAATAATAATAATAATAATAATAATAATAATAATTTCAATTTTATTTATATAAAGAATTTTAATGTTTACACATCTTTCTGTGCCTAAAGTTTTATTATTCTTCTGCACTCGTCTCCCTCCATCCAATCCATGTCCTCCAGTCCTCTTGCTCTCATTCCAGTTCTTATTTCCTGCATCCACGAGTTTCGAGGTCTTCCTCTCTTCCTTCTTCCAGGTGGACACTATTCCAATGTTTTCCTGGGTAATCTTTCTTCTTGCATTCGTCGTACGTGCCCATACCAATTTCATTTCTTATACAGAACATAATCTACTATTGAATAACCAATATTCATTTTTTCTCTTATGACAGTATTTCTTATTTTGTCTAATTTTGAACATTTTGCTGCTCTCCTCAAGAAATTCATTTAACAATAATAATAATAATAATAATAATAATAATAACAATAATCTTCTTCTTGTAAGCCCATGTTTCCCTTAACAGAGATTTAGGTACTCTCCCCCTACAGGGAAGAACTTGAACCATATTAATTTAGTTACACTTGTTTTCGTATGGATGTCATATGAATGGTCTGTGGTCAAGGTTTCGCCACATACTGACATTTAGGAAACCAAGGTAGTTCTAGGACGGGAAAATTCGGTAAATTTTTCTTAGAGGCATTTTCATTCATGCTTAAGGATCTTTTACGGGCCTGAAAATCTTCAGACTCGGGACCAACGGCTTAAAGTCCCTCCCGGAGGACTTGCACCTTGGAGTTTTAAATCCTAAAAAAAATCCATCGACCCCGGCCGGGTTTGAACCCGCGACACTCGGGACCAGAGACAAGGAGAAATGACGAACCAAGGGTATAATTAAATATGTCTATATTTAACTTAAAAATAAATAAATTTAGGACAAAATGGAGAGACCTTTAAACCAGAAACTTTAAACACATACAGAAAAAAACAAAACTCTTTATCCAACATCCATACCAGACAAGAAACCGACCTAAATCCAACTTTCAAACTCGCACAATTCCTCACAAACCATGGAAAATTCAAACAGTACCTACATTGAATTGGAAAAGCAGCTTCACCGAAGTGCCCTTGCTCGGAAGACGACCAAACAGGTACAAATATTTTACTTTGCTGTAAACTACAAAAAAAATATAGTGCAGCGAGAAGTTATCAAAATGCCACGAACAATCCAAACCGTAAATGAAATACAGAGTGTCCCAAATTGATGTATACACTCTTTGAAACGTTATTTCTCAGCAACAAAATGAGACAGAAATACAATTTTTGTTGTGTATGATCCACAAGGCACTGGAAAAGCATAGCAACACGTTCATCGATCTTCACGTCTTTACAAACAACAATGGGGCGAGATTATCATTCGATAAATGTAAGTGGATACTGAAGTGTTATTGTAAAGTGGAGAAGGGTTTTTTTTTATTACATTATAATTTCAACCCGTGTTTTACCATGGGGATATCACGGGATATTTACAGTTATTTACATACATTTACATTTGTGTTTTGCTGTAGTTTGATTGTTCAAGAGTTTATTCTTGAAGTGAGCGGAAGATGTTGCTGATGAAGTTCGTCACTGTGACGGTGTTGATGTGGTGCTGTAGTATCTGAGGTAGAGTTTGGGTTGTTAGAACAGGAGGCCGGTCTCTTGAGTACAGTGAACATTCTGTCAGAAGATGTATTGCTGTCTGTGGTGGACTTTCGGGGCAGTTGCATAAGGGAGATGGTGACTTTTTGATCCTGTGAAGATATGTACGGAAGCGTCCGTGGTTGGTTAGGAATTGTGTAAGGGTGAAGTTTGGCCATAGGGATATAGAGAGCCGGTGGTGAATAGAGGGAATGAACTGTTTGGTGTGAAATGATACCTCGGAGTTGGTACAAGGTTGTTGAAGTGCAACGACGTTGGATGGTTGAATTTGGGACACCACCACCAACAAGGGTAACAATAACAAGAATCTGAGATAAGTTTGAAGACGATGGAACGGTGCAAGATGTGTTGAAAGGTCGGTGCGGAAGATGGTTAGGAATTGTGTAAGGGTGAAGTTTGGCCATAGGGATATAGAGAGCCGGTGGTGAATAGGGGAATGAACTGTTTGGTGTGAAAAGGATACCTCGGAGTTGGTACAAGGTTGTTGAAGTGCAACGAGGTTGGATGGTTGAATTTGGGACACCACCACCAACAAGGGTAACAATAACAAGAATCTGAGATAAGTTTGAAGACGATGGAACGGTGCAAGATGTGTTGAAAGGTCGGTGCGGAAGATGGTTAGGAATTGTGTAAGGGTGAAGTTTGGCCATAGGGATATAGAGAGCCGGTGGTGAATAGAGGGATGGAACTGTTTGGTGTGAAATGATACCTCGGAGTTGGTACAAGGTTGTTGAAGTGCAACGAGGTTGGATGGTTGAATTTGGGACACCACCACCAACAAGGGTAACAATAACAAGAATCTGAGATAAGTTTGAAGACGATGGAACGGTGCAAGATGTGTTGAAAGGTCGGTGCGGAAGATGGTTAGGAATTGTGTAAGGGTGAAGTTTGGCCATAGGGATATAGAGAGCCGGTGGTGAATAGAGGGAATGAACTGTGGTGTGAAATGATACCTCGGAGTTGGTACAAGGTTGTTGAAGTGCAACGAGGTTGGATGGTTGAATTTGGGACACCACCACCAACAAGGGTAACAATAACAAGAATCTGAGATAAGTTTGAAGACGATGGAACGGTGCAGAGGTGTGTTGAAAGGCGGTGCGGAAGATGTTAGGAATTGTGTAAGGGTGAAGTTTGGCCATAGGGTATAGAGAGCCGGTGGTGAATAGAGGGAATGCACTGTTTGGTGTGAAATGATACCTCGGAGTTGGTACAAGGTTGTTGAAGTGCACCGAGGTTGGATGGTTGAATTTGGGACACCACCACCAACAAGGGTAACAATAACAAGAATCTGAGATAAGTTTGAAGACGATGGAACGGTGCAAGATGTGTTGAAAGGTCGGTGCGGAAGATGGTTAGGAATTGTGTAAGGGTGAAGTTTGGCCATAGGGATATAGAGAGCCGGTGGTGAATAGAGGGAATGAACTGTTTGGTGTGAAATGATACCTCGGAGTTGGTACAAGGTTGTTGAAGTGCAACGAGGTTGGATGGTTGAATTTGGGACACCACCACCAACAAGGGTAACAATAACAAGAATCTGAGATAAGTTTGAAGACGATGGAACGGTGCAAGATGTGTTGAAAGGTCGGTGCGGAAGATGGTTAGGAATTGTGTAAGGGTGAAGTTTGGCCATAGGGATATAGAGAGCCGGTGGTGAATAGAGGGAATGAACTGTTTGGTGTGAAATGATACCTCGGAGTTGGTACAAGGTTGTTGAAGTGCAACGAGGTTGGATGGTTGAATTTGGGACACCACCACCAACAAGGGTAACAATAACAAGAATCTGAGATAAGTTTGAAGACGATGGAACGGTGCAAGATGTGTTGAAAGGTCGGTGCGGAAGATGGTTAGGAATTGTGTAAGGGTGAAGTTTGGCCATAGGGATATAGAGAGCCGGTGGTGGTGAATAGAGGGAATGAACTGTTTGGTGTGAAATGATACCTCGGAGTTGGTACAAGGTTGTTGAAGTGCAACGAGGTTGGATGGTTGAATTTGGGACACCACCACCAACAAGGGTAACAATAACAAGAATCTGAGATAAGTTTGAAGACGATGGAACGGTGCAAGATGTGTTGAAAGGTCGGTGCGGAAGATGGTTAGGAATTGTGTAAGGGTGAAGTTTGGCCATAGGGATATAGAGAGCCGGTGGTGAATAGAGGGAATGAACTGTTTGGTGTGAAATGATACCTCGGAGTTGGTACAAGGTTGTTGAAGTGCAACGAGGTTGGATGGTTGAATTTGGGACACCACCACCAACAAGGGTAACAATAACAAGAATCTGAGATAAGTTTGAAGACGATGGAACGGTGCAAGATGTGTTGAAAGGTCGGTGCGGAAGATGGTTAGGAATTGTGTAAGGGTGAAGTTTGGCCATAGGGATATAGAGAGCCGGTGGTGAATAGAGGGAATGAACTGTTTGGTGTGAAATGATACCTCGGAGTTGGTACAAGGTTGTTGAAGTGCAACGAGGTTGGATGGTTGAATTTGGGAAACCACCACCAACAACAAGGGTAACAATAACAAGAATCTGAGATAAGTTTGAAGACGATGGAACGGTGCAAGATGTGTTGAAAGGTCGGTGCGGAAGAAACAGGCGTTCGACTCAAAACGAGAGTACTGTTGCAGTCATGCATCGTCTTCAAACTTGTGTCGGATTCTTGTTATTTTTACCCTTGTTGGTGGTCGTGTCCCAAATTCAACCATCTAACGTCGTTGCACTTCAACATTCTCCACTTTCCAATAACACTTCAGTGTTCACTTAAGTTCATCGAATGACTATTTAACTCATGTCCCAAATGGGAGTCAAAGACCAATCACGTTTCAATGATTTCTGTTTTACAACCAATTACAGTCGTGTTTCACCAAATATTTATCATCATCATCATCATCACTCCAGGGATTAGGTAATTGTCCGTTCCGACTTCATAATGCATCAGCCCAACGTCTTCTAGGTCTTCCAACATCACGTCTTCCTCGTGCTTGATAATTTCTTGCTAACAATGGATATCTCCCCTTGCTGATTCCATCCATATGATCAATCCATTCCCAAATATTTATCAATATTAAATTTGCCATATTAAAGAAAGCTCCTCCTTTTTAATATTCTGAACAGGTCTGACCATTATTTTGCAGTGACTCATTCTATAAGAAATACGGCTACCAGATTGTATATATAGTGTATGGATGTCAACACATAGCGCTTGCAGGAGCTAATATAAAAACATTTGTAGCAATTGATTATACCACCAAAAGAAGAAACCACTGTTTGCACTTTCTTAAATGTATTTTTTCCCAGGCAACAACATTCCAGAAAAATATAATTGTCATAGGACATCAGAAATTAATTAATAGACAGTTTGATGTGTTTAATTTTTTCTCCACTAGAGAGCATTCTTACAATATTGCGTTCCTTTGGCAATAAATAGTATGATCTGGTTAAAGTGATAAACAAGAGAAGCAGATGAAGCGTACCAATCGTTTTTCATTTGTTTTCAAACATCGCCGTTTACATTAAATATATAAATATTTTAAAATAACTATAGTTAAATAATGATTTGTGAGTAAATAGCTTAATTCTATTCGTTAAATAGTCCTAACAAATGCCACTCTTGATTTCCAAATTCTCTAGATCACTCCTCACTTCGTGAGTCGTGAATTTATCGATAATTTGGAAATCACTCGTGGCATTACGTATGATAATCTCGCCGCCATTGTTGTTTATAAAGACGTGAAGATCGATGGACGTGTTGCTATGCTTTTCCAGTGTCTTGTGGATCATACACAACAAAAATTGTATTTCTGTCTCATTTCGTTGCTGAGAAATAACGTTTCGAAAAATGTGTACATCAATTTGGGACACTGCAATAAACTATAAAAATTAATACACACAAATGAATAGCTGTAAAACAAACTGAAATACAGAATAATGAAGGACCAATTTTCCATGTTTGACAAATAGTTTTTGTAGACTAAATACCTCACGATATATAACATGCTAAACCGCAGGTTGTACGAATTTGTTCAGATAAAAAAAGCATATATATAACAAAACAGGCACTGTCATGGTTGACCATTGGCAAGATGGATGGTCAAAGCATATGGTATTTTTCGGGCTGGAACAGGCGGAAATGCCTAACACCTCAAATGAGGAAGACGAAAAAGAAGAAGAAATGTATTATCATCATCACATTTCAGCCATGTATTAAATCCGGTGTCCGCGACTTGAAATCAACGTAATTTGCATTCAATTGGTTGCTGGCCAAAAGAAAGAAGTCTGGGACTGTCATCTTGACCTGTGGACTAGCTGTGGTGTGATATTCACTCCACATCCGATGAAACTGTTATATCTGCTCCGTATACTGATTTATAATTACTATTTAACTGATGTCCCAAATGGGAGTCAATGACCAATCACGTTACAATGATGTTTGATTTACAACCAATCAAAGTCGTGTTTCGCCTAGAATTTACCAACTAAAAGTTTATCAAAAAAGAAAAAAAACCAAAACAAACTCCTGGCGCGGACAGGCCTACAAGGCCTAGCCTACCAGCCGGCCGTGGCATCACATCCACATGTGTCAATCAAAGAGGTAATTGATGATAATCAGCCAGTGTAGGGGTGACATGTGGTCAGCATGTCGGAGCCCCAGCCGTTATAGCTGGTTCCTCAAACCTGGAGCCGCTTATTATTGTAGGCTACCCAAATGCATCACGATTGCTGGGTGGGCACCGGTCCCATACTGGGCCGAAATACCATGAGAGAAAATTTCTCCCCATGGAGACTCGAACCAGCGCAAGTCCCGTAGCTCTGCGCCAAGGCTTCCTGCCTTAACCACTCGGCCACGGCGCGGGACCATAATAAAGAAAACACCTCCTTTTTAACATTCTGAATAGGTCATAACATTATTTTGCAGTGACTGTCTCACTAAGAAATACGGCTACCAGATTGTATATATAGTGCATGAATGTCAACACATACCGCATGCGGGAGTTAATATAAAAACATTTGTAGCAATTGATTATACCCCCCCCCCAAAAAAGAAACCACTGTTTGCACTTTCTTAAATGTATTTTTTTCCCAGAAAAATATAATTGTCATATTTACATCATAGGACATCAGAAATGAATTAATATAGTTTGATGTTTCATTTGTTCTCCACTAGAGTGCATTCTTACAATATTGCGTTCCTTTGGCAATAAATAATATGATCTGGTTGCAGTGACGAACAAAAGAAGCAAATGAATCGTGGGAATCGTTTTAATTTGTTTTTAAACATCGCCGTTTACATTAAATATATAAATATTTTAAAATAACTATATTTAAATAATGATTTGTGAGTAAACAGTTGAATTTTATTCGTCAAATAGTCCTAACAAATGCCACTCTTGATTTCCAAATTCTCTAAATAAATTCACGACTCACGAAGTAATTTACAAATTACTCGTGGCATTACTTATGATAAATTCACTCGTGACATTACTTAAGATATATGGAGAGCTTATGTCCGCGCGGCCATAAACCTACGGGTTCCATAGTGCCAGTGAGTTAGAGTTAGACATTACTTAAGACAATCAGTGACTCGTCCATCCATAGTAATTCTGCCCGAAGGCAGGTCCTTCACTGCAATCATTGCATTAGGGAATTGTAGGTGTGGTAGCTTCCCGTTGCTTTCCACTATCAGTGACTACTTCCCGTGATATGAACACATTAATAACCTACAATATAGGGCCTATATCATAAATCACAAAAACTCAACCCCTATCAAATTTAATTTACTTTTTTAATATAAATAAATTTGCTTCTTGATAATTTATGTAAAATTAACTAAATAAGGCACTGGCACTATCGAACCCGGAGGTTCAAGGCCACGCGAACATATGTTCTCGACATAGTTCTATCCCGACCTAAAGTTTTCCCAACATTCCCTGTATAACATCTGGAAAGGAATGGGAAAATCTACAAGCTTATGACATTACTACATTACAAAGAAAATCCGCAGTAGCAACATTCAGACTGCTAACGGGACATGACTGCTTGAATAAACACCTACACAGAATTGGCATAACAGATTCACCTAAATGCCCTTTTTGCAATTTAAATGAAGATATGGAAAGAAACCATCTCCTCCGTTCTCCAGCTTTTGTAGAAGAGACCAGCCTTTCTGCTAAATATTGGAGTGCAAGAGAGCGAATGATTTCATTATCAAGTGCTCGACATTAGATACCAACCAACCAACCAACCAACATTCCCTGTATAATAACACCTCCCTCAAAATATGCCTGATGTTATTCTCCCACCTCATTACAGGCCTAGGTACTGGGCGCTTTTCCCTCTGATTTTCCTACAAGGGATTTCCATTCCTTTCTTTCATTCCCCAACCGTGGCATATGTTCAGTCAATTGGAGTCTATGAGCCTAAATTGTTCTATTACTTTTTGTTCCAAATACATATCAAGTAGTCTTCTCTACTCACCTGTTGTTTATCCCTCTTTAATTCAAAAATGTTCCTAAGAAATGTATTCTCAAATACTTATATTTAAAGTAAGAGTACATTTTTCACTTGCATGGAATAGGCCTATAACTGGGAGAATAACTATTTTATACAATTTTATTTTAAGTTTTTTTTAAGAAGGTTTACAAGAGTCAGTGAAATGTATAATAACATGCGTTTCCAGAATTTACCGAACTATACGTTTAATTTATTTTTTGCGATAGTGCGTTTTGCTGTAGCTACTTACAGCAATGACGTCCATGATTGAAAGTTCAACTTCCAAAATAACTATAAAGTAAAGTGATCCCACTACAGGCCTCAGGAGACCCTTGGGGTAGTAGGAGGTTAAGGCTCCCACTTTTTCTGGACAATCGGCAATTGATGTCAGTTGTGTTGTCAGCCCTGCGTGACGGCCGCCTTTACCCCAGAACAAGTGTCTGGTACTCATTTCCGTTAGAGGCTGAGTCAACCCCAGGGTCATTATGCCGCCAGAAGGTTTGGGTCAGTTTAAAAATCCCTGACCCCACCGAGACTGGAACCCTCGACCTTCCGACTTATAGCGCATTGCCTTAACCACTACGCTATGGCGTGCCCTCCCCCCCAAAAAAAACTATACTATAATATTACATATTACAAATACGCGTGTGAGAAGTAAAACCACTGCCCTCTATCTAGCATATACTACAAACAATTTATATACAAAAAATACCCAAAAGGTAGTGTTAATATACATTATACGAAACAAATTACTGCAATTTAAATGAAATGAACTTTATTTAAAACAATATAAAACAATAAATACGTACTTGCCGCCATTTTACCACTAATTGGTCTCACGGCCTCCTGTTATTTTATCACTAATTGGTCTCACACCTCCTGTTATTTTATCACTAATTGGTCTCACGGCCTCCTGTTGCATCAATTAATAAACATTGCTCACACTGTTAACGTTAGTCGATTGTTTATAATGAACGCAAATATTTCCAACAAAGATGTTATTTTTTTTACTATTATTTATTATTTTGAAAACACTACTGCGCAAAAAATAATCTACAATGCACCCTTGTGAAGTGTTTCACAGAATCTCGGAAATTAAAAACCTCGCTATCGTTCGGTTTTTAAACATTTTCGTCGATTCTGTAAAAACCGCTTCCTAATCTCGCTTCGTAATATATTATTGTGCACTTCATCCTATTTGTAATTATATATATATATATATATATATATATATATATATATATATTATATATATATTTTCAAATGCGCCAGGAGACCCTAATCCTAAGCTTAATCTAAGATGAATATGAATGATGATGATTGCGATGGCCATATGATTTCGGGGACCGTTTGGGCCTTAAAGTTTTCCTGACATTTGTCTTACAGGTGAGGAAAAACCCCGATAAAAACATCACCCAGAAAAACTGTCCCGACCGGGGATCGAACCCGGGCTCGCTGCGTGATATATTGTTCCTAGGTATTTGAATATAACACTAAGTAGGGAAAAGGAATCATATCATTTAGAGCTTTTACGAGTTGAAAATTAAAATTATTTTTTTCCTTAAAAGCAATGGTCATTAAATTCTAAAGAAGGATGTGTACAAAGAATGCGGCCACTACCCACACAGAGTAAGTCACCTTTATTTCAGATCCCACAGATATGTTATATATGTGACAATTCAAAGAAAGAAAAGTTCCACCACCAATTCTGCTGATACCGCAAGACCGGACTAAAAAGAACCTATAAATAGTTCAAAAGTTTCCAATTGTTTGCTGAAGAAGAAGATGAACCATCAGAAAGTCGTGCTGCTGATAGGATCATCTGTGCAAGTTTGCTCTCTGACCTCTGTGTGGAGTCAGCCACTCTGACAGGTATGAGACAAGTACAGGCATTTAAATGCAGCACTGTATCATAGCCTGACAGCCACTGCACAAACTAAAATACAACATTACTTACAAATGTACATTACAAGATTTCTGAACTTGCACTGCAATTCAAATATACAGGGTGTAAACTGCCAAAATTATATAAACAGAATATTTCGGTCTGCTAAATATATGTAATGAATTTTACCGGTTGTATTTTTATGTTTAGCTGCTGTTGAATAAATGTGTAAGGCACGGGGAAAGAACCTGGTAAGTTAATTTTTTTTTGTCAAAGTGGAGTTTGAGATGTCATTACATTCTCCATGGAAAGCACTATTATTTAGAAGTGTGAAACAGTAAAGGATACAGTTTAGTCATAGAATCACTTACTTCCAAACTTTTGCATGCAAGTAAGGAAGTATGGAGTTATATGGCAAGATTAACTACTTCCGTGATATATATATATATATAGCCTATTTTTTTTTGACAAATATAACTGTTTAGGTAATGCTGACAAAATATCTAGTAGTCACCGAAAATGACCGTAGCCTATATATATATATTATTGTTATAATTATTTTTTTGACATTGAGCAATGCAACTTACTATGACATGATAAGAAAAATAAATGCCTGCACGGGATTTGAACCCGGACCTCTGGGTTGGTACCCAGCGTGTTATCCATTACACCACCAGACGTCGATAAATCGTCACAGCTATAAAATAAAAATATTCTCTTTAATTTGCTTACTTGTTATAGTCAGCTACTAGATGGCAGTGAAGACCGAGTTCTCGCGACATCTAGTAATAATGGAGAATATATATATATATATATATATATATATCCATCCATAGTAATTCTGCCCGAAGGCAGATCCTTCACTGCAATCGTAGCATTTTCATGCTATGCTTGCAGCTTTACTAGGGAATTGTAGGTGTGGTAGCTTCCCGTTGCTTTCCCCACCGGTGAAGGATGATGATGGCCATATTATTTCGGGGACCGTTTGGGACTTAGAGTTTTTCTGACATTTGTCTTACAGGTGAGGAAAAACTCCGATAAAACCTTACCCAGAAAAGTCCGGGTTCAGATCCTATTCAGGCATATTTTTCTTATCACGCCATATAAGTTATGTATATATATATATATATATATATATTATATGAAAAGAAAATGAATGCTTGAGTCGGGATTTAACTCGAGTCTCTCTCTCTCTCTCTCTCTCTCTCTCTCTCTCTCTCTCTCTCTCTCTCTCTCTCTCTCTCTTCTCTCTCTCTCTCTCTCTCTCTCTCTCTCTCTCTCTCTATATATATATATATATATATACCAGCTAATCCAAGCTTGCGTTGTTAGGCCTAAATGAATGGAATATTAAAGGTTCATTAAATTGTATGGTATAAGCTGAGACGAACCAAATATGGCGGTTGCTAGTCACTTTTTAATTTCGGATTCCAAGTAAATCTCCACTTCAAATTATCGGTTTTCGCTCATTTTTGGATTATACTTATTTCGGTTTATTTTAAAAGAATATACTGAGTTTCGGTGTGAAAAGTCGAAAATTGTGACCGCTAGAGCGATTTTTAAATTTTCACTTCAGATGAACTCCTACACCTAATGTTTTAGAGAGTTCGATTGTGAATCTAAAGCATCCAGAGACCCACTCAAATACAAAAAAAAAATCATCAAAATCGGCCCAGTCGCTTAGGAGGAGTACAGTGACGTACAAACGTAGAGAAGAATTATATATATATATGATCACAGAACACCCAAACAAATGTTAAGATATCAACCTGCAGGAAGAAGAAGACCAGGACGTCCACTCAAAAGACTTCTGGATGGTGTTTCTCTTGAGGCCGAAACAGGTCAACAAATGGCCTAAATTCGTGAATGTACTATGATGATGATGATATATATATATATATATATATATATATATAGTCCACCGCTGTAGTCTCGAGGTAGCATGTTACCTTGTAACGCAGCGAGCCCGGGTTCGATTCCCGATCGGGACAGGCTGAGGTTTTTTTGTTTTTTTTTTTTCAACTGTAAGACAAATCTCAGGAAGCTTAGGGCCCAACGGTCCCGAAAATCATCCGGCCATCATCATCATCCTTATCATTATCATCATCATTATCATCATCCTTTACCGGTGTGGAAAGCAACGGGAAGCTACCATACCTATAACTCCCTAGTAAAGCTGCAAGCACAGCATGAAAATGCTATGATTGCAGTGAAAGACCTGCCCTCGGGCAGAATTACTATGGATGGATATATAGGCCTATAAAGGTGGAATTCATATACACATACAGAAGAATTATATATATATATATATATATATATATATATATATCGATTTTATAAATACAATTTTGACATTTAGCAATGAATATATTACAGGCATATACTGTTTGTATGTTTGCAATTTTTTTGTTTTAAGAACTAAACTTGACATATAGTAATGTATTAATAAGAGTAAGGTCGAGTTCGCTACGTTTATCAGCAAAATTGGACCATTAGGTGTAGGAGGAGCCATCGAAACAAAAATTTAAAAATCACTCTAGCGGTCGCAGTTTTCGATGATCCGCAACGAAACTGAATATATCCTCTTAAAATAAAATTACGAAGGTATTCTCCAAAAAAATCAGCAAAATCCAACCATTAGAAGCGAGTGTTTACGTAAAACTCGAAATTCAAAATCACTTTGTTTTCACTGCGGTCATATATATTTAAATAAGATGGCGTCAGAAATAGAATTTCTCCGTAAATTAGCTAAATTGGGCCAACATTCAACTTGCTGAGGAATTCGATTATTTTCGTGCTTTCTGCGTGACGGACTTTTCGACATCAAGGGTTTTCTTAGCATCAATAAAGTTAAAAGAGTGATGATTCTTTAATTGATTTGCGTCACTTTTACATTTTCTTAAATATGCAATTGAAGGAAACTCTTGCCAATGCATCTCCTTATGTGTGAAGGTACGACATTTATTCGGGAAGAAGTTCAAGTTGCAAACCAGAAGCAGATGTTCAATATAACATTATTTCTTTCTAAAACAAATCACGCAAAACAAGAATATGCATATATGTCTTTTGTTTCATAACACAGTTAATCCACGTGCTGCTTTCACGACTTGAGAAATCACGTTTTACTAGAATTATTAACAAATTTGGTAGTCAGACATTTTATAGTTTACAACACGCCATGTAACATCCATTGTTTATCACTTTCACTTATGCTAAATAGTTCTATAACACACATAATATACATGAGTGACAAGACATCAAATACAAAAACAACTAAATGTTTAAAAAAATCCGTCACGCAGGAATTGCGCAAACTATGCGCAAAACTCAGTCAGTCGAATTTAAGTACAAAAAATAGATCCTCTTAGCTAATTCCCGGCGTGTGTTGCTACGCCTAAATAAATTATATATTAAAGATTAATTAAATTGTATGGTATAATAATAATAATAATAATAATGCTTTATTTTGGCTGGCAGAGTTAAGGCCATAAGGCCTTCTCTTCCACTCAACCAGTGAATAGTAGAATTATACAAAAATTATATACATATTACAATTTTAAGATATTATTAAAATACAGACTAAACAAAATACAATGATGAAGTGATCTAATACTAGCTAATACTAACAAAAACATAGAATGTAATAAAATTAAAATGATATAAAGTAAGTATACGCTGGTTGAACATGGCGGTTACTACTCCGTTTTTTAATTCGGATTCCACTTCAAATTGTAGGGTTTCGTTCAATTTTTGACAATACCTACCTCGGTTAATTTTAAATTATATACTGAGTTTCGTTGTGAAACATCGAAAATTGTGACTGCTAGAGAGGTTTTTAAATTTTGACTCCAGGTGAACTCCCACACCTAAAGGTTTTGAAGGTTCCATTGTGAAACTAAAGAATCCAGGGACCAACTCAAATACACAAAAAAAGTTTAATCAAAACCGGTGCAGTCGTCTAGGAGGAGTTCAGTGGCATATACAAGCACAGAAGAACTATAGGCTAGGCCTATATCCATTCATCAATCCATTGTACTTCTTCCCGAGGGCAGGTCTTTCACTGCAATCATAGCATTTTCATGCTATGCTTTGCGGCTTTTCTAGGGAATTATAGGTGTGGTAGCTTCCCGTTGCTTTCCACACCGGTGAAGGATGATGATAATGATAAGAATGATGATGATAATGGCGGATGATTTTCGGGGACCGTTGGGCCCTAAGCTTCCTGACATTTGTCTTATAGGTGAGGAAAAACCCCGAAAAAAAAAACTTACCAGGAGCCTGTCCCGACCGGGAATCGAATCCGGGCCCACTGCGTGACAAGGCAGCACGCTACCTCGAAACCAAAGCGGTGGACATATGCTATATATATAAAGATTTTTAAATTTAAAAACATACAGAATAAATGGGAAACCTTAAAAAAATAGTAGTTGTACAAAAATTATAACATCTACAATGGCGTAACAGCCAAATGTTGGGCCAAAATCTCTCCTATGTTAGGAGTTACTACACCAAGTTAATTTATTTACGCTTATTTCCCTTACTTACGTACTCACTGGCACTATCGAACCTGTAGGCTCATGGCCGCGCGAACATAAGCTCTCCATACATCCCTATCCTGAGTTAATTATTTCAAATCATTCCCTGTATAATCTATTTCCCTCAAATCATAGTTACTGTTAATATCTCACCTCATTCTTGGTCTACCAACTGGGCGTTTTCCCTCTGGTTTTCCTACAAGAAGCCTCCATTACGCATTTCATTCCCCATACGGGCCACATGACCTTCTCGGATAGCGGACAGGATTCTCCTTCTGAGTAAAAAGCCCGTTCCAAGTTCAGGTGTATCTGCACACCCGTAGTATAATGCAAAGCTTCCTGATTCCTTACTACCTTCTCCTAGCCACCTTACTTCCTGTAAAGAGACTATATCCAAGGGCGATTTATCTAATTCCCGCGTTAATACCTCTAGTGCCCCGCTCTTGTATAAATTCCTAACCTGCTATGTTCCTAGGAACATGTCCTTGTGTTTGAGCCTTTCGCATGCGTTCCCTGGAGTAGTCCCCGCCCGGAAAACCGAATGGGGAACTATTTGACCTCCGGAAATTTTTATCCTAGTGGAACCCATGTCCGCATTTGTTGACGGTTGCATTTTTACAGTGAAAGATCGTCACTCTTTCGACCAAGATACTTTTTTTTGTCTGGCTTATCACTTTCGACTAGTCCGGCATGGGTAACCCTTTCGGCAGCTATGCCGGGATCATATAAGCATGCAAGCCACTCCACCACGACAAGATAAAGATACCATGGAGGGGCTTATTTCCCTAAATATGTCAAAAATGATATGCAGTCAACGACCCAATGACACATCTAGTAGCCAAAAATTATAATATAAAATTATTAAATTATGTAGCCTTGTATGCAGTCTCCTCAACTATTACATAATTAAAACATAGTAGACCTTTCGGGAACCAGTCCCATCATCAGCAGAATGTTTTTGCTAATATCCAGCTACTGGATTCTGAGGATAGGACTGGTCCCGAAGGCCTACATTGTTTTAATTATTTTAACAGTTGATCAGACTGCATACAACATATAAAATTGTATATTTTTTAGGCTATATTGTAAATCTTCATATAGGCCTACTCTGGCTAATACTTAACGGAATTGTATCATAATATTTATCAGTAGGCCTATATAAAAAATTATATGCAATAGAACATGAAGTTAAAACCAAAATAGAATACTGTGTAGAATTCGCAGAAAAATCAGAATGTGCAATGCAATTTGTATGGGTGTCTGATTATCTAGTTTACAAAACATATTTTTATTTTATTAAATTGGAAAAAAAAATAATAATTTCTGATACCAGCTGATTTAAAGGTGTCGGACTGTAGTGAAAACAAATCATGCATAACTGTAAGAGTGTTATGTAGTCTTCTCCATTCACCTGTCTGTTCACCTCTCTTTGGTCCAAAAATGTTCCTTCTTCTTCTTCTTCACTTCACGGGCTAGGCAAATTGCCTGTTCCGCCCCACAGTTGTTCTGTCCATCTTTTCACTGGCCTTCCTACATTCCTTGAACCTCTTGGCTTGTAGTTAAATGCTGCTTTTGGCAATCTTGTTACATTCATTCTTTCTACATGTGTAAACAATTTTTCTCTATATTCTTTGATTTTATCATTCAATGGATATACATTTAACTCTGTTATATCTGCATTTGCCAGGTAAAATAAAGCTATTATTATTATTATTATTATTATTATTATTATTATTATTATTATCCGATCTATTCTTGAGCAGCCTTTTGTTCTTCTAAGAAAGTTAATTTCTTTTCGTAATAACTTTATTCTCAAATATTCGTAATCTCCTTTCCTCCCTTAAAGTAAGAGTTCATGTTTCGCATCCATATAATATAACTGCTAGAATAATAGTTTTACACTGTATATTACTTGAATACGGTAGGTCTATATAAAATGATAGTGCAGACTGTGGTAATCTATGGGTGCAAAACATGCTAATTTAAATTAAACTACAGGAAAAGAGCAAGCTGGGATTCGAATCCGGGGCGCTCAGCCCACAGTCAGGTTCCTTGTCAACTGTGATATCTGGCCCACATATAACATACAGGTGAAAGTTGAAAAGCGCAACAGTTTCACATGAGTTTAGTAAAACAATAAGACAGTCCGTTATAATTGAGAAATAAATAATTGATATTGGATTGATGTCATGAAATTTGTGCATCTGCTTTTTCAACAAGAGAACATGATTTTCAAGTGTATCGAATGAGATTTGTTGTAACAACATGAGTAGCGTGCATCGTAAAACAAAGTTACTTGTCTTACAGCGTGATCACAGAGTCAGGGGTTCGTAAACAGCACTGTTTCCATTATTAATGATTAATGTAAGTTAGAGTTAGTTATTTTTTTTAAATATTGATAAAATATGAGTATTATCGCCTCACTATGATGCTTAACAATCGGCTCGCTTTGTTTCCCCGCAGCTGTTATGTGTTATTAAAATACAAATATCCCGAGTACAGTTACGACCGCGATGTTGTCACATTGCTATTCTTCCCTCGGTTTCAATTGAAACTCGCAACGTGGAGCAGTCGATCCTGTTATAAAAGTGTATACCGTAATTAATGGTACAATTATCAGTGATTTATTGTGATATGTAGCTCGAAAAATTATACTCCTTCTTCTTCTTCATTTCATGTGATAGACCTAGTGGTCTGTTACGGTCTCAATCCAACGTTTGAAGGGTCTGCCCAAAGATCTCTTGCCTGATGGCTGGTAATTTAAGATCTGACGTGGTATTCTTGTTCTGCTCATTCTTCTCCTATCTAAATCCCAACCCCACCTGCTCGTGGTGCAACCTGCCTAAAACAAGCGGGGCTCTGGGGACCGAGTCACGGCGGTATAATCGTTCCATCAAGATACAGAGTAAATGCTGTATCATAATCGCGCCTGTCCAGAGACCTAAGATGGCAACCCCGCCACTGGACTTGCTCACTTCAGGCCAGTAACCTGTTGTGAGGACTAACCTCACTAAAAAGTCTCAAAGAAGATGTAAAAGGACTGCTCTAAATGATGATGACCCAAGCTTGTTAAAAGAAAAATTATAGAATATCTACATAATATATTAGTTTAATACATAAGTGATTTCAACATGTGGCAGCCATGGGAAAATATTTCAGACCGAACAGTTAATAATAATAATAATAATAATAATAATAATAATAATAATAATAATAATAATAATAATAATGTAGGCCTACAAGCTATATAATGTTGGAATTAAATTATTTAAAAAATAAATACATATATAATTTTAATTTTAAAAGTTAAACAATACCAAATAATAATATAAAATTAAATAACATCATAAATAAGCAATGTCTTCTGTCCTTGTGTAATAAACGCCCATAGCGCTATGAGAAACATGACTACACCGCATGTCAAGCATTGCCGCGCGGCACTCGCTTTGATATAAACGGTTAACCATCAGAGTGTGGCTATGATACCATTATACAGAACCCTGCAAACACTAGACCCTTGTCCTACCAGCTAACTGCTGATTTCACAACCACATGAGTAGATCAGTGCAGCTATAGGTGACATTTGGTCATCATGTCGAGTCTCCAGCCGTTATATCACGTTTTATCAATCTACAAAAAAATGGCTTGACATACCTAGAAAACTCTTGACATATCAGCCGGTTCCACACGAATTTATCAGAAATGTGGATGATCATCCAGCCAGTATAGGAATGTCTCATAGAATGTGATGGACAGGGCATGTGGCACGAATAGGAAGTGAAAGAAGGACACGGAAACATCATAATAATAATCATCATAGTACATTCACGAATTTAGGCCATTTGTTGACATGTTTCGGCCTCAAGACAAACACCATCCATAAGTCTTTTGAGTGGACGTCCTGGTCTTCTTCTTCCTGCAGATTGATATCTTAACATTTGTCTGGGTATCATGTGATCTTCCATTCGATGAACATGTTGCATCCATCTTGACTTATAATCAAAAATTTTGTTTTCTAAAGTTTCCATGTGTAATTCTTCTAAGATGTCTTCATTTTTTTTTGTGATCTAGTAGTGTGTATCCTGCAGTCCTCCAAAGGTATCTCATTTCAGCAGATTTAAGTATATTTATACACGGTAACTTCTTGTAGGAAAACCAGAAGGAAATCGGCCAGTTGGTAGGCCAAGAATAAGGTGAGAGAAAAATATTAAACACGATTTAAGGGAAATGGATTATACAGGGGATGATTGGAAAACATCTCAGGGCAGGGGTGAATGGAGAGCTTATGTCCGCGCGGCCATGAACCAAAGTTTTGGAAAGAGTTAGAAGTAAGAGATTACATTAAATCCGAAATTTAAAAATCGCTCTAATAGTTTTGTTGATTTTTCTTTATCCCTTTTTTTCGCAATATGTCTACATATGATAAAAAGTAATATAATGTACGGTTAAAAACTATAAAATAGTTACCTTGTAGGTCCGTCTCCTGAACTTAAGTTGTTTTAAAACTCTGCAGGCCTTTCGGGACTAGTCCCATCATCAGTAGAATGCATTAGGTTCATACTTGTTGACCCTTGTTGAAGCACTGACTTGGTTGTGAGAATTTTGTACAGAGGACTGTGTGGACTGGGTGTGTATTCATTGAGAATCAGGTTGTTGTCGATTTCTCTTAGGATTTCGATTTCCTCCAGTATATTTATCCTCGTTGGAATGTTTTCTCTATGTAGGCCTACTATTGTGAGGGTGTTATCGATGTTATGCATATGGTGTCCAGCCTGGATTACATGTTTTGCGTAACTTGATTTTCCTCCATTGTAAATGAAATCTCTGAAGTGTTCCTTGAATCTAATGTTGAAGCTTCTGTTAGTTTTCCCAATGTAGAATTTATTGCAGTCTGATAAAAAGGTATATTCCATAAACTAGTAATATTGGAGGAATTATCTTAGTTTACGCAAATAGTATATTTATCCTCGTTGGAATGTTTTCTCTATGTAGGCCTACTATTGTGAGGGTGTTATCGATGTTATGCATATGGTGTCCAGCCTGGATTACATGTTTTGCGTAACTTGATTTTCCTCCATTATAAATGAAATCTCTGAAGTGTTCCTTGAATCTAATGTTGAAGCTTCTGTTAGTTTTCCCAGTGTAGAATTTATTGCAGTCTGATAAAAAGGTATATTCCATAAACTAGTAATATTGGAGGAATTATCTTAGTTTACGCAATTCCTGCGTGACGGAATCTTACTTCAATTGTAATCAGGAGAGAAACAAAAACACGTACAGGAATTCTAAAATGTGCTCTCTTCATGTAACAGTATAATTTCGTCTTGTATTATAATTATTTTTTGTACAACGTGTAATGAAAAGAAATATAAAATAATTGTGAAAGTTTCTGTTACTTGCCTCTTATTATCCACAGCGTGTAGCAGAATTAACCACTGCATTCTCAATATAATGAAGAGAACTGGAACGCAATTAGAATAATTTATTCAACCGCAACAAAATGTCTTGGGAGGTGTTATCGAAATTAAGCATTTTAAACAGTTTGTACGAAAACTATTTTAACTTTCACATCTGTCCATTGCCTGTCAACACTTTCAGAAATATACCCGAAAAATTAATAGTGCCTTCTCTCGGAAGCATAGGGCCTTTGTTAAATCACGCCATCGGACTCCGTTTTTTTTTTTTTGTAAAATTCCTTACATAATTCCAGCTTTCCTTTTTTTATTCAATTTATGTTATTACGGTGCCGTGGCCATGTAGTTTTTAGTCTTCCTCTTCTTTCTAGTCAATATTTATCTCTTTGGCACACTGTCTAGTTCTCTTCTGAGTGAGTCTCCAATCCATTTCCATTTGCGATATTTAATCTCGTTCCAGATCTTGTCCTGTGATGTTATCATAAGTAATTCCACGAGCGATTTCCAAATTATCCATAAATTGACGATGTCACGAAGTGACGAGTGAATTTATCTAGAGAATTCGGAAATCAAGAGTGTCATTTGCTAGGACTATTTAACGAATAAAGTTAAGCTGTTTTATTCACAAATCATTATTTAATTAATGGATATGGATTTTCATCAAGTAAACAACAACTCAATTGATTATTATTTAAATATAGTTATTTTAAAATACTTATAAATTATATGTAAATGGCGATGTTTAAAAACAAATGAAAAACGTTCGTTAGTTTCATTTTTTCATCACTGCAACTAGATCATATTAGGCCCTATTTATTGCCAAATCGGATCGCAATATTGTAATAATTCACCCTAGTGGAGAAAAAATGAAACATTAAACTGTTTATAACCAACATTATAGGTTAGGCCTAATAAATTATTTTTGTTGTCCTATGATGTAAATATGTCAATTATATTTTTCTGGAACGTTAATACCTGAGAAATAATACGTTTAAGAAAGTGCAAACAGTGGTTTCTTTCTATTGTGGTATAATAAATTGCTACAATATTTTTTTCTATTATATCCCGCAAGAATTCTGGAAATCCATGCTATTATGCATTATAAAGACTTTTCATGTCCCAACTCCTTTCAAAGGGCATTAAACTAAAATATATAAAACTATTATTCTACTAGTTATATTATATGGATGCGAAACACGGACTCTTACTTTAAGGGAGGAAAGGAGATTACGAGTATATGAGAATAAAGTACTTAGGAAAAATTTTGGACCAAAGAGAGATGAACAGACAGGTGAATGGAGACGACTGCATAACAATTAACTACATGGTCTTTATAAAAAGCCAGATATAATAAGAACAGTTACGTCTCGTAGACTGCGATGGGCAGGACATGTGGCACGTATGGGGAATGAAATACATGCCTGGAAGCTTCTCGTAGGAAAACCAGAGGGAAAACGCTCAGTTGGTAGAGCACGAATGTGGTGGGAGAATAACATTAACTATGATTTGAGGGGTCCACCGCTATGGTCTCCAGATAGCGTGCTGCCTTGTCACACAGCGGGCGCGGGTTCGATCCCCGGTCGGGACAGTTTTTTTGGGTGAGGTTTTTATCGGGGTTTTTCCTCACCTGTAAGACAAATGTCAGGAAAGCTTTAAGGCCCAAACGGTCCCCGAAATCATATAGCCATCATCATCATCATCATCCTTCACCGATGTGGAAAGCAACGGGAAGCTACCACACTTACAGTTCCCTGGAAAGCTGCAAAGCATAACATGAAAATGCTATGATTGCAGAGAAAGACCTGCCCTCGGGCAGATATACTATAGATGGATGGATGATTTGAGGAGAGTAGATTATACAGGGAATGATTGGAAAGCATTAGCTCAGGATAGCGATGTATGGAGAGCTTATGTTCGCGCGGCCATGAACCTACGGGTTCGATAGTGCCAGTGAATAAGTAAGTAAGTAGTGATTGTAGTGGTGGCAACAATGTTTGCTGTAGTTAGAAAATGATTTGCAACGATCAATTTATAATTTACAAAAAATAGGTGCCAAATTTAATATGGAAATATCAATTAATAAAACTAAAATTATGGCATTTCATGGGAAGGACCCCATACAAAGTAAAATCTGTCTCCAGAATAAAATTTTAGAGAGATCTAATCAATTTAAATATCTTGGATATTATCTCTCTATCTGGGATGAAAAGGATATCCCTGAAAAAGTTACAGTTTAGGAATTATTAATCAAGTTATGAAACCATCCCTTGTACAAAAAAACACCAGATTACGTTTATATAACACTTTGGCTAGACCAGTGTTGACCTATGGTAGTGAAGCATGGACACTAAGAAAACAACATGAAAGCAGAATAACGGCTTGTGAAATGAGATTCATGCGCAGAACAGCGGGATACACCAGATGGGATCGGAAAAGGAACACCGATATCTTAAAAGAATTGAAGACTACGCCAATTTTGGAATATATTAAACAGTACCAACTAAATTGGAAACACCATCTTGAAAGAATGAGTTCAAATCGGATCCCCAAAGCTGTTTATAATTATATACCAAGAGGACGAAGATCACTGGGCCGTCCTATGAAACGCTGGAGGGAAAATTTTCTATAGGATCGTAACAGGCCTTGGCCTAATACTTGGAAGGAAGAAGAAGAAGAAGAGTATAATCTAAAAATAAACTAAGAATGATCCCTGTTAGTGATGAACTATGCTGCAGCATAAAGTGTATTTATTATTTGAAGCTGGATTATTATGATGAGTTACACAGAGTATAGCAGAATTATGTAGCTGTTTTATTCAAATCAGGTTTCTCGTTATGATTTAATGTTACGTCTATAGAAACACATTTCGTTTCTGTAGAAAACTATACTGTCATTCTGAATGCATACCATATTTCTCATCCCAACAATACGTAGGGGGGGCCGTAAATCAATGCCCCCTTATTCCCTTCACCACAGGGCTACTCAGTCCAATCTACTTGCAGTCACTAGTTCGGTTAATGAAAATTCAATTTAACAGTAAGACCAAACATTTTGAATATTAATCGTGTTTCCCGGAGAATATGCGATCAAATCATCTTATCAACACGTAGTTCAACGGAAGTTTGAATAATCCTCTTATATAAATCAGCAAAATCAATCAATATCCTAAAATTTTAAAATTGCTCTAGCGACAGCAAATAAGCTGTTAGTTTATGCAGATGATGTAGTACTACTGGCTGATAGCGAGGAGATACTAAAGGCCAACACGCGCACACTATTGAGTAACACTAAGAAATTAGGACTGGAAGTAAATATCAATAAAATTAAATATATGGTCACACGTAAAAATTCAGTATATAATGGAAATGGACAGCTAATGACAAATGAGGGAAATTTTGAGGAAGTGGCTGAATTCAAATACCTAGGAACAATAATCACAAATAGGAATGAGATGCACAAAGAAATTAAACATAGGCTCAATTCTGGAAATGCGTGCTATTATGCATTGCAGAGACTTTTGATGTCCCAACTCCTTTCAAAAAACGTTAAGCTGAAAATATATAAAACTATTATTCTACCAGTTATATTATATGGGTGCGAAACATGGACTCTTACTTTAAGGGAGGAAAGGGGATTGCGAGTATTTGAGAATAAAGTTCTTAGGAAAATTTTTGGACCAAAGAGAGATGAACAGACAGGTGAATGGAGAAGACTACATAACAATGAACTACATGGTCTTTATAGGAAGCCAGATATAATAAGAACAGTTAAGTCTCGTAGACTGCGATGGGCAGGACATGTTGCGCGTATGGGGAATGAAAGACGTGCATGGAAACTTCTTGTAGGAAAGCCAGAAGGAAAACGCCCAGTTGGTAGACCAAGAATGAGGTGGGAGAACAACATTAACTATGATTTGAGGGAAGTAGATTATATAGTGAATGATTGGAAATCATTAGCTCAGGATAGGGATGTATGGAAAGCTTATGTCCGCGCGGCCATGAACCTACGGGTTCGATAGTGCCAGTGAGTAAGTAAGTAAGCGATAGCAATTTCTTTTTCTTTACAACAAAACCGGAAATATAAGATGTAATTAATATAGGAATCATGGTTCCTTCTGAATTTTTTCATGTTGAGACATCTTAGAAGAATTACACATGGAACCTTTAGAAAACAAAATTTCTGATTATAAGTCAAGATGGATGCAACATGTTCATCGAATGGAAGATCACAGGATACCCAAACAAATGTTAAGATATCAACCTGCGGGAAGAATAAGACCAGGACGTCCACTCACAAGACTTCAGGATGGTGTTTCTCTTGAGGCCGAAACAGGTCCACAAATGGCCTAAATTCGTGAATGTAGTATGATGGTGATGATCATGATTCCGCAAAGAAAATAAAACACAAATTGTGTCACAACTCTTAATCAACTCCATCCATAGTAATTCTGCCCGAAGGTAGGTCCTTCACTGCATTTTCATGCTATGCTTGCAGCTTTACTAGGGAATTGTTGGTGTGGTAGCTTACCGTTGCTTTCCACACCGGTGAAGGATGATGGCCATATGAATTCGGGGACCGTTTTCTAACAGGTGAGAAAAAACCCCGATAAAAACTTCACCCAGAAAAACTGCCCCTACCGGGGACCGAACTGGGCCCGCTGCGAGACAAGGCAGCACACTACCTCGAAGACCACAGCGGTGGATCTTAATCAACTAACTCACTGGAAATATCAAACCCGGAGACTCACAGCTGCGCGGACATATGCTCTCCATATATCGGTGTCCTGAGCTAACTTTACCCAATCATCCCCTGTATAATTTACTTCCAACAAATCATGGTTAATGTTATTCTCCCACCTAATTATTGACCTCCTACTGGGCGCTATCCCTCTGGTTTTCCTAGAGTTTCCAAGACATTCTCTGATTCTCCATTCCAATCACATGCCCTGCCCATCGAAGTCAACGAGACTTAACTGTTCTTATTACCTCTGGCTTTCCCACTACCGGCGATAACTTAATGAAATAATTACTGTTAATATCATGAAACTTTTGGTTTTAATTTTATTTTGACTTGTATAAGGAATGCATAGGCCTAATTGATAGCTAGATCTTGTGGTAGAGTACTGAATGTCCGGTATGTAATAGAAACTGCTAAGTTATTTTTTATTCCAATTAAATATTGAAATATGTACAAATTAGAAGTAATGCCACGAGTGATTTCCAAATTATTGATAAATTTCGAAATCAATAGTGGCATTTGTTAGGACTATTTAACGAATACAATTAAGCTGTTTACTCACAAATCATTATTTAAATATAGTTATTTTAAAATATTAATATATTTAATGTAAACGGCGATGTTTGATAACATATGAGTAACGTTATGTTTAATTTGTACCTCACTGCAATCAGATCATTTATTGCCAAATAGAATCGCAATATTGTAAGAATGCACCCTAGAGGAGAAAAAATGAAACACATCATTACAGGTTATTCATTCATTTCTGATGTCCTATGATATAAATATGTCTATTATATTTTTCTGCAACGTTAATTCCTGGGAAATAATACGTTTAAGAAAGTGCAAACAGTGGTTTCTTTTTTATGGAATAATCAATTGCTACGAATGTTTTTCTATTGTATCTCGCAAGCATAATCTGATTACATTCGTGCACTATATATATATATATATATATATATATATAATCTGGGAGCCACTTCACAAAATGAAAGCGATAAAATGAAAGTGATAAAATCGAGGTGAAAAAGACTTTGGTTGGCTGTAAATCAAAATTCATTGAAATGTGATTCGCCATTGACTGTCATTTGGGGCATGAGTTAAATAGTCATTGTACATTTACCTCCCACGCCGTAGCCGAGCGGTTTAAGGCATTACGTCGTAGTGCACAGCAACGAGACAAGCGTTGAATTAATTTCACATGCGAGAAGAAATTTTCTCATGTAATTTCTACCAGTAGGGGACCGGTTTTCACCCACCATCGCGAGGAATTTATATTGGTACAATAAGTAGCGGTCCCAAGTTGAAAACCCAGTTATAACGGATGGGGAACTGACATACTGACCACATGTCATCCCAGTCGCGCAGCACCCACTCTTATATAAATGGACAACCATCATAGTGAGGCGATAATAAAGACTTTACAACCTAGCATTTGCGTTAACAACTGATTAAAAAAAAGAGAAAAGCTAATCAAATTGATATATTAAGGTTTTGAACCCTATACCTTCCGAATACGAGTCTCAAATGCTACCCCTTGCGCCAACTTTGTCTTTGGAAGTTTATTATAGCAGAATTGATTTGAAGATATCCGAATTTGTTTTCGAGTTCAAAGAGACCCGTGACCAAACAAGTTTTACGAATTACAACCGTAGATCGCTCGACTACGTACGAGATTGGCTATAGTAAGCCTATACGAATGGTAATGCGTACATCGGGCGCAAGTTAACTGTAACGTCTCAAGGGTGTGAGTATAGCAGACTGATATAGAATTAATCAAAAACATTACCTATCACCAGTCAGCTATCCCATATGAGTGTCAATCAATGATGTAGCGCTGAACAAAGAACTGGTGTTTGCAGATTGGAGAGTAAGAATAGCGATAACGGAATATCCTAGGTGAAAAAGGAATGTACCGCGTCGTAGCCGAGTGGTTAAGGGAAGGTTCCTTGGCGCACAGCTACGGGACTTGCGCTGGTTTAAGTCTCCATGAGGAAGACATTTTCTCATGGAATTTCGGTCGGTATGGGACTGGTGCCCACTCTGTATCGTGATGAATTTGGGTAACTGTAATAAGTACCGGCACAAGGTTAAGAAAACAAACTATAACGACTAGGGACCCGACATGCTGACCACATGTCATCCTACACTGGCAGGATGATCATCTACCTCTGTGATTAACACAAGTAGATGTAAGTCCCGCGCCGTAGCTGAGCGGTTAAGGTAGGAAGCCTTGGCGCAGAGCTACGGGACTTGCGCTGGTTCGAGTCTCCATGGGGGAAGAAATTTTCTCATGGTATTTCGACCAGTATGGGACCGGTGCCCACCCAGCATCGTGAGGCAATTGGGTAGCTACAATAAGTAGCGGCTCCAGGTTGAGGAACTAGCTATAACGGCTGGGGGACTCGACATGCTAACCACATGTCACCCCTACACTGGGTGTTGATCATCTACCTCTGTGATTGACACATGTGGATGTGAAGGGCCAGCAGCCGGCTGGTAAAAGGGCAACCGCTGAAAAGTGGAAAGACCCTCAATCGGAAGATGTAAGTCCAGCAGCCGGTGCACTCGAAAATTCGAAAAAAAAAAAATCACAAAATTTTCGAAAAATGACTTAAAAAAAATCGAAAATTTTAAGCAAGTAAAGTAAAGTGTTCCCACTACAGGCCTCGGGAGGCCCTTGGGATAGTAGGATGTTAAGGCTCCCACTTTTTCTAGACAATCGGCATTTGATGTCAGCCGAGTTGTCAGCCCTGCGTCACGGCCGCCTTTACCCCCAGAACAAGCATCTGGTACTCATTTCAGTTATTACCTCCTAGCCCTGTCGTGCCATGGAGTTTAGTTTTTATTTTAATTGATGAAGGAAATCGGGGTGACAGTTTACGGGAAACATGTTGTCTTATTGGTGGATGGTTCAGATGAAGTAAAGGGGGAATACTTAAGGGTCTAACCGTTACCAAACTTGCTGGGTTACTCACTCTAAAGTGTCCGACATACTTTGAGTAAACATCTTACATTTTGCTGAAACCAAAGGGGGTGGGGCTGAAGAGTGCATAATAAGACATTAGAGCAGCCAGTAAGGGACAGGACTGGGTTCCATCACCACCGTTCTCAGAACGGGAGAGGGGGGAAGGGGCGCTAAACCCAGAAATGGACTTAGACCTCCCGATATGGTATAAGGAGAAACGTGGGTTAAGCTAAAAAATTGGCATGCATTGCCCAACGTAACTCGATTCGGGAGACGGAGGTGAACTGGATGTATAAAAGGCGACACTGCCTTTCCAAACATTACCTATTCCAGGTCCAAGCTTTCAAATATCCTGCGCCCAGTATACCTTATACTATTTCCAGAATTATAAAAACCCTCGGATAGCAGCTAGCCATAAATCAGACAGACGTGCGACAGTCATTAGGTCTTCCACGATAAAGGGACGGAAGCAGTATCATCTAAAATCAACCATTGCCAATTTTCTGCTTGTAAGAACTATCAACACTTTTAAAATTCATATTAAAGCACTGTTGAGGTTATGTAATAAGATGTTAAATATAAAATTGGTACCTGGTAAGCCAGTCGTGCTCAAATAAATTATTAAATAGTTCCAATATGGAGGCCTTTCAAAATCAATGTTTCATCTTCTGCATTATAACTGGCACTGATGGTACTGATATTGTTGTACAGATTGTACAACCCGGTTGTACATACCCGCAGACATAAACCCGTACAAGAACATCAGTACCAGTTAAAATACAGAAGATGAAACATTGATTTTGAAAGGCCTCCATATTGAAACTATTTAATAATTTAGTTGAGGACGACTGACTTTCAAGACACCAATTTTATATTTAACATCTTATTGTGAGAACTAATCGGCCGCGGTGGACCAGTGGTTATGCTCCTTGCCGAGGGTCGCGGGTTCAAACCCGGCCGGGGTCGATGGATTTTTTTAGGATGAAAAAATCCAAGGAGCAAGTCCTCCGGGAGGGACTTTAAGCCATGGGTCCCGAGCCTGAAGATTTTCAGGCTCGTAAAAGATCCTTAAGCCTGAATGAAAAGACCTCTAAGCAAAATGTACCGAATTTTCCCGCCCTAGTACTACCTTGGTTTCCTAGATGTCAGTATGAGGCGGAATGCTGACCATGGACCTCTCAAATGACATCTGTACGAAAACAAGTGTAACTAAATTAGTATGGTTCAAATTCTTCCCTGTAGGGGGAGAGCGACTAGATCTCTGTTAAGGGAAGCATGGGCTTACAAGAAGAAGATTGTGAGAACTAATATGAAGATGCGGTTTGTTAGATACAGCGATATAGTAAACGAGACAACTGTTTAAAATGTTGTATCAGTGAACATATTCCTGTTGGTGTGAAGAAAGGATCTCAACACAGTCGAGTAAGTGAAGTACGAGTATTAAGGCTGAGTGTAAACGCCAGTTGAGTAGTCGGCGGACAAACAAAAAAGATTCTTTGACCGGACAGCAGGAATCCCAGGAATTGGTAACTTTTGGATTCTACGTAATTATTTCACTTCGTGTAAAATTATTCTCGGAGCAGGATTTTTTCTTTTATGTTGAGGAAAGAAAGCACTTTTAAAATACAATCCAACCTGACAGAGGAGAAATGTCCCACTGCAAATCACTTTTCAAACACAAATTACTACTTCCTATTGCCCATACAGTTACCTAACTGTCAAGTTTCTAAGTTATATACACGACTACCTGGGTGGGCCCCCTACTCCTAACACACGGTTCATTGAATTAAGGTCAAAATATAGAAACGATTATACATCCACTCAGAATTTTACATAAAATAAATTATATTACCTTAATAACTCACTAACTCACTAGCACTATCGAACCCTAGGTCCATGGCCGCGCGGATATAAGCTCTCCATACAACCCTATCCTGAGCCAATGTTTTCCAATTACCCCTGAATAATCCACTTCCCTCAAATCATAGTTAATGTTATTATCCCACCTCATTCTTGGTCTGCCAAATCTAATTGTATCTCATTAACTCAAAAGGCCTAATTTCATGAAGAAGCAGAAGAAGAATTAACTCACTGACACTATCAAACCCGGAGGTTCAAGACCGCACGGATATATATATATATATATATATATATATATATATATATATATATATATATATTATAATCCCACAACAGGCCTGGAGGCCCTTGGGGTAGTAGGAGGTTAAGGCTCCCACTTTTTCTAGACAATCGGCACTTTATGTCAACCGGGTTGTCAGCCCTGCGTGACGGCCGCCTTTACCCCAGAACAAGCGTCTGGAACTCATTTCCGTTAGAGGTTGAGTCGACCCCAGGACCATAGTGCCGCCAGAGGGTTTGGGTCAGTAGAGGGCGTATTACGCTCTTCAGTTGTCATGACTGCAACTGCTGTTGATGATAGGAATTGTTTTGTCCACCAGTGTAGTAGTGAATTGTATCTGTTTACTAATGGAGTGATACACCTGGAGTGAGTACACTGATATGTGTGGGCCGGTGTTGTTGGGGACTGTTTAATTGGGACATATCTCCTACCTAGGCCATTAAATGGCAGGCACTATTACAATTTTCTCGCCAGAGCATTGCCAGAATTGCTGGAAGACGTCCCGCTCCCTACAAGATAACGCATGTGGTTCCAACATTACGGGGCGCCGGCACATTTCAGTCGTGTGCGTTGATTCTTGAACGCATCCTGCAGCCGTTGTGAGACCGGCTAGGGCTTGAATCCTCAAGCCCCACAGTGTGAGACTTTAGTACACCCAGGTGCCCATCTCCTGGTGACCCCACAGTTTGTCCACGAGCCCGTAGGCTTAGCCGGGAACCAGCACAGCTGCGGCCAAGGCCCACATGGGGCTGTCGAGCCATTGATGATGATAATGATTTTATGTTGACACTGGATGAGCACATGTGATATGCTAATGTTCAGTAACCGCCACTGGTAGTATTTAATCAAGATCAAAAGTTATAAACAGGAGTTTAGATAGCTTAAGGCAATGAACATAAGTAACTTGTGGATCAGGAAATAACAAATAACTTAAATTTAATACAAGAATAAGCTGACTTAACCCAATCGCCTCAAAAGACGAGGTAGACTCGCCGGCAGTTAAATGACCTTCAACTCAGAAGACGAGGTACACTCGCTTAACTCTGTTATATATTTAGCAATATTTTATACATTCCTTGGCAGGGTAATATTGTGATCTCAATTACCGTTATCCTTTGTTTGTTTTGAATTTCTGAAAAATAGCATAAAGTTTACAGTAACTTAAATCCAGTTTTGGAGAAATGCACTGATCACTTAAAACTGAAGCGAATAAGCGAACTGAAGAATAAGAGTTTAATAAGCATATTGAGGGGTTCTCACAAGCCATTGGCTTCAAGTTGACACCAACAAGATCACATTAACTACCAACACTTTGAAAAACGTAAACCGGTTTTTAGTAAAGACTGAAAAACTGAACGCATCTCATACGTCTTCCTTCTCCCACCTCCCCCCACACTTTCCAGTTCTCGTCTCCAGCAGTCTGGAGTATCAGGCAGTAAATCGCTGGAGATACAGATGCGTTTACTTGCATACACAATCACTCCAGCACCTACACAATATCAAAATAGTATATTGCGATACGAGTGAGGTAAGGACTTGTTACTGATCGAGAAAAAGTTTGAAAAAAACGAGGCGCTTGCGCCGAATTTTTTTAATTTTCGAGATCTGTTACGGGCTTTCCTCATGTGTATTGCATACTATTTTTTGGTCGATGTGACTAATTTTATTAAATATAGTAATAAGTGAATGGAGAAGACTACATAACAATGAACTGCATGGTCTTTATAGGAAGCCAGATATAATAAGAACAGTTAAGTCTCGTAGACTGCGATGGGCAGGACATGTTGCACGTATGGGGAATGAAAGACTTGCAGGCTTCTTATAGGAAAGCCAGAGGGAAAACGCCCAGTTGGTAGACCAAGAATGAGGTGGGAGAATAACATTAACTATGATTTAAGGAAGTAGATTATACAGGGAATGATTGGAAAGCATTAGCTCAGGATATGGATGTATAGAGAGCTTATGTCCGCGCGGCCATGAACCTACAGGTTCGATAGTGCCAGTGAGTAAGTAAGTAAATAAATGAATTAAAATATTGGTTGTATGTAAATGACTTCTATGAGAAACAAACATTTGGTGATCGTTGCTATGTAGCTTTTCATTTGTTTTATTATAAGCAAGGATTTTTGGCTGTGGAGACATTTTTATATGTAGTACCGTGATTAGAATCTGTTTGATAATTTTATTATGGAAGGAGTCATGGTAGATGATAGAGAAATTGAAGAAGCCTGGAGAGTGGGATGTTCTGCATTAATTCCGGAAAAGTCTAAAGAAAGGTACGAGTTAGTGTACAAAACATTCAAGATATGTTTTATTTTACTTACCGAACGTGTGCTTTTTGAGTTCATATCAGCATTGTAATTTCTTTTGTTTGCATAGCAACCAGGTTAGATGTGGGAACGTTGACTTACTTCCAGTAACAACAATATTGTTAAATATAAGAAATTAGTCACATCGACCAAAAAAACTTCTGCTTATTTATTATGAGGAGGCTAATTTCTAAAATGTCTCTTATTCTCTTCATAAATATTTAGAAGCAAGCTAATGGTCGCTCTGTTGCTGGAAAACAAGAGCCTTAGATGAACAAAAGGCTGCAGAAGATTGGATCGGATAAAGAATGAAGATATAAGAACAGAATGTTAAAAGATTCCGGGCTATCTGGCTTAACTTGAAAAAGAGAGAGATGGATTCCAACACGTCCAGAGAATGTCAAATTCCCGTTTACCAAAGATGATTTACCACCTCAACCCTAAAGGCAAAAGAGACCTCGGAAGACCTTTCAACCAAAGGAAAGATCAGTTTTTGTAGTCGCAGAACGGGCATCATCACCCAATACTGCATTCAGAAGAAGAAGAAGAAGAAGAAGAAGAAGAAGAGAGAGAGAGATGGAGATATAAGGGTAGATTCTTGACCGCTTTCGGACAGTTACAAAAGAAAGAATCAACCCTGTTGTCAGTTTTCGCCTTTCCCCTTTACTCTTTAAAACTTCTGGTGAAGAAAGCCTGTCAACACTGGTGCGAATAAAAGAGGTGAGCACAGCTGTCTCTTTCTATAAATTCCATGCAAAGTTAAGCCAAACGAACTATAAAACCTACTTCCTTTTCTGCCTCGGTAAATAATTTCCCTCCCTGCATTCCTAACTCTCTCTCTCTTTCCTATTTCTCTCTTTCTTTTGCACTCCAGTGTTGTCAACTCAACTTCAACCTTGCATTATTCAATATTCAAGAGCCACGACACTGGGGGAAGTTTGGCAACATCCCAACTCGATAAGTAACCATGGCTGCCGTTTGACACAGTTGGAGGGGAGTGCAGTGAAAGGGTGGTGAGTATAGACGTGTACTTTTCTAAGAACAATGTTAGCTCTGTAAGGGCACAGATCCGTTGGTCCGAGTATAAGAATATATGGTAAAAAAATCATGGTTATTACACGCTTTATATTAGATTGACCTGTATCTATCTATCTATCTATCTATCTATCTATCTATCTATCTATCTATCTATCTATCTATCTATCTATCTATCTATCTATCTATCTATCTATCTATCTATTTATCTATCTATCTATCAATCTATCTATCTATCTATCTACCTATCTATCTATCTACCTATCTATCTATCTATCTATGTAACGAAATTTTTCAACGCGACTTTTACCCACTTAAAATCATTGGATCGACTTGAAACTTCGTATAGTTGTAAAGGACCCTTGACAATACAATAATTTCACGTTTTTTTCTAAAATCCTGGCCAGAATCTTCAGAAAATAATAAAAAAAAGTGTCTTTGTATCTATGTAACGGAATCTTTCAACACGATTTTCACCCACTTAGAAACATTGGATCGACTTGAAAATTTATATACTTGTAAAGGACCCGTGACAATACAATAATTTCATATTTGTTTCTAAAATCCTGGCCAGAATCGTCAGAAAATAAAAAAAAAGTGTCTTTGTATCTATGAAACGGAATCTTTGAACACGATTTTCACCCACGTGTTTTAGTTTTTTAAAAATATTATTTATTTTTACACTTCTGGAAGACGTATTACTTAAAAATAAACTAATATATAAAATATAGCTGCCATTCATAAAAAAATATGTTTACTAGTTTTTATTATTGATTTCGTACATCTCAATGATGGATAAATCATATTTGAAGAGAAAAAGCAAGTACTTGCTCAGGTAGCTCAGTTGGTAGAGCACTTGGTCTAGAGAACCAAGGGTCCCGGGTTCAAGTCCCGGTCTGAGCGTATAATTTTTCTCTTCAAATCTGTTTACTAATTGAAAAACAACTATAAATTGAACTAAATTTCCAGGCATTGCAATGAACAACAATAGTACCGGTATAGTATTACATTAGTGTTATTGTTGTCAACCATATTAATTTGAACACTGAAATGCTTGAAACAAAACCAATACATATAACTATATTAAAGCCTGTTATACATACAATTGGTAATTACAGAAAATTGGAAGGCCTACATGTTAGGAAAAAAGAATTGCTGTTTTGAGATTAACTATCTCACAGGAATTATCGAACCTGTTGGTTCATAGCCGCGCGTAAATAAGCTCTCCATACATCCTTATCCTGAGCTAAAGTTTTTCATTCATCTCCTGTACAATCTACTTTCCATCAAATCACCGTTAATGTTATTTTCTCCATCTCATTCTTAGTCTACCAAATGGGCGCTTTCCTTCTGGAATTCCTACAAGGAGTTTCCACGCCACTCTTTCATTCTGCATTCGTGCAACATGTTCTGTCCATCGAAATCTACAAGACTTAACTATCCTTATTGTATCTAGTTTCCCATAAAGATCATGTAGTTCACTGCTATGCTCTCTCCTCCATTCGCAATTTTGAGATTAGCACAACAGAATCACTAAATGAGACATATTTTACAGGAAATCCCAGAATCATGTATACCATTAGCAAAATAATTTAGGGCTACATATTACAAAGAAATAATTGTTAGTCATTTGTCATACAGTAGATTCTACTTTTTATCGATTTATATAAAGTTAAGTAAAGTAAAGTGATCCCACAACAGACCCGGAGGCCCTTGGGGTAGTAGGAGGTTAAGGCTCCCTCTTTTTCTAGACAATCGGCACTTTATGTCAGCCGGGTTGTCAGCCCTGCGTGACGGCTGCCTTTACCCCCAGAACAAGCGTCTGGTACTCATTTCTGTTAGAGGGTGAGTCGACCCCAGGACCATAGTGCTGCCAGAGGGTTTCGGTCAGTTTAAAATTCCTGACCCCAACGGGACTTGAACCCTCGACCCTCCGGCTTGTAGCTCAGTGCCTTAACCACTACGCTACGGCGTGCCCCCTTTATATAGAGTTATCTAACTTTAATATTAAAAAATAAATTCAAAATATAAACATAAAGAACAGTTATGTAACATAAATATAAAACCAATCAGTGCGAAATTGAGTTGTTTATAGAGTGAGAATACATTTCAATCTTTCGTGGATGATATACGACAAAAAGGGACTTAAAATGTTTAACTCATTTTAGTTATTTTGGGTTAACTTATTCCCTATGATCTCACATTTAAGAATAAAGTTAGGAGAAGGATAAGAAATGTAAAGAGAATTTGTAATTGAGTTTGGAGTGACTATACAAATAAAGCGAGTAAATGGAACAAACGCGCGGGAACAGGTGAATGATGGAACCTGTTGCTTCACATCTCATTTCCTATCCACACGTTGAAATCTCCGCACCAATATCTGCTACTCAAACAATGTGCAACTTTTATGATTCACTCATTTACTAGTAATTCAATTGTAAGGCCAAGGATTCAAATTTATGCCAATTAAATCGATTTTTCATTTTCTGAAATTCATAAAACACTAAAGATTACGACATACACTAGGCCTATATCTCAAGTACAAAGACTTGCCTAATCAATAACAGATAAAAATAATCTTATTCAATATTTTCTTACACAAATGTATATATAGGCCTAACTAACTAACTCACTGGCATTATTGAATCCGTAGGTTCATGGCCGCGCCGACATAAGATCTCTATAGGCCTACATCCCTATCCTGAGCCAATGTTTTCCAATCATCCCCTGTATAATCTACTTCCCTCAAATCATAGTTAATGTTATTCTCCCACCTCATTCTTGGTCTACCAACTGGACGTTTGACCTCTGGTTTTCCTACAAGAAGCTTGCATGCACGTCATTCATTCCCCATTCGTGCCACATGTCCTGCCCATCGCAGTCTACGAAACGTAACTGTTCTCATTATATCTGGCTTCCTATAAAGACCGTGTAATTCACTGTTATTCAGTCTTCTCCATTCACCAATATCGGTTCATCTCTCTTTGGTCCAAAAATTTTCCTAAGAACTTTATTCTCAAATACTCGTAATCTCCTTTACTCTTTTAAAATAAGAGTCCATGTTTCGCATCCATATAGGCCTATATAAACGAATGGATGTATGTCTGTTGCCTGTCTGTATGTCCTTTATGCATTACTACACCATTCATCCGATTGTAATGGATCATTTGCAAAATTTTTAATAGGCTATAAGAGAGTTGTATTACCCAACCCCTTCGCGCCCTTAAAATCATCCTTCGCAAAGAAAAACGTGTTTTTCAGAACTTTTTGGATGCTTAAATGGCTTACGCTGCCTAAACCATAACATACACACCAAATTAATGTACACAGAATTGAATATCTCAAAAAAATTTACAAAAAAAGTCCGCGGCAGCATGTGTCTATTACGGATAACTCGCAATAACCATTTTTATCCTTCAGCTCATTGATGTCAAGAAAATAGGGATGACTAGATTCCCGTGCAAGCGTACTAGCGCAAAGCGAGTATTCTTTTACGGTTAACTCTCAAAAACCATTTTTGTCTTTCAGCTCATTTATGCCAAAAAGATCGGAATAACTAGATTCCTGGGCAACACCGGACAATCAGCACGGGGTATCTAAAAATGAATACGATATAAATTTATAATCATTTTTCTTTTTTCTTATTCAACTAAGCATAAAAACACATTTCATTTATTTAGGCATAGCAACGTACGTCGGGTATTAGCTAGTAATGCATAAAATATAGGCTTATTATTTTAATATATTATTTTTTAACGAAATTTTCCAATTATTAAGATTGCATTGTTATTACGTATTAAGAAGTTAATTACAGCTTATTTATAATTGTAAAAAAAAGGAACCCTCAGGGGTCCTCATCTAGGGGATATGTGGATGGCGACCACAAGGTGCCCAAGCTGAGCAAAACATTTCTTCCACTTACTTGTGTTTTGCACTCTTTTAACTTTACTAAATAACCTCTCTTGGTTAACTCTTGTTTTTTCGACCCCGACGCTATTAGTGACATCCGAGGGCTAGAGTCTTTCTTCTTTTATTCCATTTCTTCTTTTCCTTATTTTCTTCTTCCAGAATAGCCTGACCACATAGGCCTATAATATGGCAGCCCCATCACTGGTCTTGCCTTCCTTTGGCCAGCAACCAATCGATGACAGTATTATTATGCTTTCAAGTCTTATACGAGAATTTCCCAGAAATTTTCTATAGGATCGTAACAGGCCTTGGCCTAATACATGGAAGGAAGAAGAAGAAGAAGAAGAAGAAGAAGAAGAAGAAGAAAAAAGGACACAGGAAAAGAACCGGGTTAGTTACTTTCTTTTAGTCGAAATGGAGTTTGAGGTGACATTATACTCTCCATGGAAAGCACTATCTTTTGGAAGTATGAAACAGTAAAATATACAGTTTAGTCATGGGTTTAATTATCCACAAAGTTTGGCAGACAGTTAAGGAAGTATGGATGTTTTACAGATAAAATTACGGTTTATAGGTTTTAAGGAAAAAGCTACTAACCTGGTCCTTCCCTTGTACTCTTAATATTATGTCCCCTACAGTCTTAACCTCATCAGATATTATTTTTATTGTCATTATCATGGCTATGATTATAATAATAATAATATTATTATTACTATTATTGTTACCGCTGTGGTCTCGAGGTAGCGTGCTGCCTCTGCCTTGTCTTGCAGCGGGCCCGGGTTCGATCCCCGGTCGGGACAGTTTTTCTGGGTGAGGTTTTTATCGGGGTTTTTCCTCACCTGTAAAACAAATGTCAGGAAAACTTTAAGGCCCAAACGGTCCCCGAAATCATATGGCCATCATCATCCTTCACCGGTGTGGAAAGCAACGGGAAGCTACCACACCTACAATTCCCTAGTAAAGCTGCAAGCATAGCATGGAAATGCTATGATTGCAGTCAAAGACCTGCCCTCGGGCAGAATTACTATGGATGGATTATTATTATTATTATTATTATTATTATTATTATTATTATTATTATTATTATTATCATCATCATCATTACTACTTTCATTATTTTTTTTGCAAATGCCCCAGGTTGTCTTTCGACATTCCCGGTGTTCTCTCCTGGCATGCCGTACTTGTAACCCACTTCTGAGGTTGTGGCGCCTGAAAGGCGGGGTTACGTTGCTCCGATGATATGATCGATGATGATGATGATAGTGGTGCGCCAGGAGAGTCCCAATCTTAACCTTAATCTAAGATGAATATGAAAGATGATGATTGCGATGGCCATATGATTTCGGGCACCGTTTGGGCCTTAAAGTTTGCCTGACATTTGTCTTACAGGTGAGGAAAAACCTGATAAAAACCTCATCCTGAAAAACTGTCCCGACCGGGGATCGAGCCCGGACCCGCTGCGTGACAAGGCAGCGCTACCTCGAGACCACAGCAGTGGTTAATCATCATTATTATTATTATTATTATTATTATTATTATTATTATTATTATTATTATTATTATTATTATTATTATTTTATAGGCATGTTTTATCTATTCAGGCAGGGCTTATCTTTGATACAATCTGCACTAATATACAAATTAAAATCTACGGATGGTATTGAACAGAAAGAATGTGAAATTCTCCTTCAATAAAAATGGCTGACTTGACCAGTTTCTAAAAAAAGGAAAGAGGCAAGAAGTATTATCACTGAACACAATTCACGACACATCAAGGTCCTGTTTAAGAAATAGAAAAAGATGGCGAATACTGATTGAAACAGTGACAACAGAGAAACCCTCATCAATACGGTTAAAGGATGGAACAAAGCAACACAATAACATGCAAAGCAGAAAACGAGTTTTCTAGCTGGCAGTGGAATTCATTGGCACATCTTATAGCATTATGATTATGTCTAGCTACCATTGTCTTGTATAACCCTAGCACCTTAATTACGTTAAGTGACGGACAGAAACACATGACACTCTACCATTGTTATCAGCAGCACGCAAACCACATGGCCACTCGTGATATTCTTTTGTCTCCAAATTATTTAGGTTAAACACACTATTTATTTCAATCATCCTCTATTCCTTTAAAATTCCTCCTCTTATGCTTTCCCTTTTAGGTACTTTTACATAGTGTTTATTATTATTATTATTATTATTATTATTATTATTATTATTATTATTACTTTTACACACGTAGAAATACATTATATAATGGAAATGGACAGCTAATGACAAATGAGGGAAATTTTGAGGAAGTGGCTGAATTCAAATACCTAGGAACAATAATCACAAATAGGAATGAGATGCACAAAGAAATTAAACATAGGCTCAATTCTGGAAATGCGTGCTATTATGCATTGCAGAGACTCTTGATGTCCCAACTCCTTTCAAAAAACGTTAAACTGAAAATATATAAAACTGTTATTCTACCAATTATAATATATGGGTGCGAAACATGGACTCTTACTTTAAGGGAGGAAAGGAGATTACAAGTATTTCAGAATAAAGTAAGTTACTAAGGAAAATTTTTGGACCAAAGAGAGATGAACAAACAAGTGAATGGAGAAGACTACATAATAATGAACTATATTGTCTTTATAGGAAGCCAGATATAATGAGAACAGTTTAGTCTCGTAGACTGCGATGGGCAGGACATGTTGCGCGTATGGGGAATGAAAGACATGCATGGAAGCTTCTTGTAGGAAAGCCAGAGGGAAAACGCCCAATTGGTAGACCAAGAATGAGGTGGGAGAATAACATTAACTATGATTTGAGGGAAGTACATTATACAGGGAATGATTGGAAAGCATTAGCTTAGGATAGGGATATATGGAGAGCTTATGTCCGCGCGGCCATGAATTACGGGTTCGATAGTGCCAGTGAGTAAGTAAGTAAGTAAGTAAGTATTTTTATTTTTAATTTGAGGATTGTTTCTGTTATCTACACTGGTATATCCTCAACCAAAATATACAATTATATATTTTGTTTTTTTTAGCATATTAAGTTTTTTTACAATGTATGAGGAGCTGGCCCATAGCATGAACCCCGAACCTGGAGGACCAGAGACTTTTTCTGGAGTCCACCATAGATCAGTTGCTTTCGCTGCAACTAAGAGTCTGATCCACCGTTTATTTCCTTATCCTCCGTCTGCACCAAACCGTAGGTCTCCTACTCTGCTGCATCGGCCGTTGGGGTCTTCAACGAAACCCTGGCTAGGGACCCTCACAAGGTACTATCAGTCTGGTCAGCTGAACCTAGGTTTTTTAACGAGGTGTTACTCCTCCCCCTCCTCCTGTCTCATCCGGACTTGGGATCGGCAATGATGGAGTGTTTATTATTATTATTATTATTATTATTATTATTATTATTATTATTATTATTGGAATGGTGTCCACCTGGAAGAAGGAGGAGAGGAAGACCTCGAAACTCGTGTATGCAGGAAATAAGAACTGGAATGAGAGCAAGAGGACTGGAGGACATGGATTGGATGGAGAGAGACGAGTGGAGAAGAAAAATAAAACTTTAGGCACAGAAAAATGTGTAAACATTAAAATTCTGTATATAAAAATAAATTATTATTATTATTATTATCATTATTATTATTATTATTATTATTATTATCATCATCATCATCATCATCTGCATTCATGGATTAGGTCTGTTGACCCGTTCCAACTTCAGCCCATCTCTTTCTAGGTCTGCCCACATCTCGGGTGCCTCTAGGTTTGTATTTTGTTATTTGTTTTGGATATCTATCTTCATTCATTCTGTCTATGTGTTGCCTCCATTTTTGTCTATATGTATCTATTTTATCAGTTATTGCAAATATTTCAAGTTCCTGTCTTATTTCTGTGTTCTTGATTCTGTCTTCCTTAGTGCACCCTTTAACAGATGTCAAAAATTTCATTTCTGCCGCCGTTATACTACTTAGATCTTGTTTTTTATGTATCCAGGCTTCTGATCCATAGAGCAGTACCGGTACTGCCAACATTTTATAAAATTTCAATTGGGTCTCTCTTGTTGTTTTGTTATTTAGTGATCGTTTTATCGTACCACATATTTCCTGGAATTTTGCTATTTTATTATTATTATTATTATTATTATTATTATTATTATTATTATTATTATTATTATTATTATTTAACAGGTTTTAAATGTAGGCCTATACATCTTCCTGTGCCCAATATTAAGTTTGATTCTCTTCCTCCAGTCATCTCTATCCTTCCAGTCACCATCATGCAGTCCTCTGTCTTTCATCAAATTCATAATTCACTCTATCCATGTTTTCCCTCTTCTTTTCCTCCGATTTTGAATCCACTCCCATACGGTTTCTGATCCTGTCTAATTTAGAGCATCGTACAGATCAAAAATCCATTGTTGTAGATTGCAATTTTGAATTTAATTTGACATTTATAGTCCACGTTTCTGCTCCATAGGTCAATAAACTTCTTAGTATTGATTTATAAATATGGATTTTAGTTTTTTTGAATACCTGTTTATCACAAGTTTATCGTCGCTTCATGACTCGTGGATTTATCGTTAATCTGAAAATCACTCGTGGCATTTGTTAGGAATATTTAACGAATAAAATTAAGCTGTTTACTCACAAATCATTATTTAAATATAGCTATTTTAAAATGTTTATATATTTAATGTAAACGGCCATATTTGAAAACAAATGGTTGTATTCCATTTGTTCATCACTGCAACTTGCCAAACAGGATCGCAATATTGTAAGAATACTCCCTACTGGAAACAAATTAAACACATCAAACTGTATATTATAACCAACATTATAGGTTATAAATATATTTTTTTCGGAAACAACTCAGTAAAATCAGTATTTTAAAAACACAATTATCAAATGTGTAGGTCGAAGGAATCTATTCATTATTTGATATAGTCAATGTATTTGTTAGAGAGTCAGTCACTGCAAAATAATGCTCTGACCTACTCAGAATATTAAAAAGAAGGAGCTTTCTTTATTATGGTAATCAAAATTCGATAATTATCGAGGTGAAACAAGACGGTGATTGGTTGTAAAACGAAATTCATTGAAACGTGATTGGTCATTGATTCCCATTTGGGGCATGAGTTAAACAGTCAAGTTAATGATACGATGTTTTAGTTGAAAAAATGAGGGGGCGTAACTTTGTACCAGCTTCCAGACAGAAGCTATAGCAAGTGTAAAAATGATCGTACAGTGGGTAATATGATCGATTAATTAATGTATTGATTGATCCCTTTTGTCCCGCTCGGGACATGGATGCTCCCATATTGGGACGTTCTTTAACCAGGCTAATTTATTTACGCTTTATTTCCCTACAGACGTCAGTGAGTGACATGTGTTTACTACATCGACTCGAGGAAACTAATATATATTTGGATGGAGAAAAAATCGTGAACTGCAGTCGAAAGCTCTAACCACAAAATCACGAAGTTGGAGAACTTCCTTTAATAGCTGTGTTGACTCCACCAGAGCCATGGTACTGCCAGAAGTTTAAGCCCAATTTAAAAATCTTTATCCCATTCTGGAATCGAATCTACGACATGTAAATCATTGTCTTAACCAAATGCGATGTGGCTAGTTCCAAGTTTTCAGTTAGTTTGTAAAAATAATCGATACCGAGGAGGATACCCACAGTCTATTGAGTTACACTAAGAAATTGGGACTGGAAGTAAACATCAATAAAACTAAATATAATATTATCTTCACTTCTCGCAACTGGAATTCTCTACCACATATATAAATCTAAATTTATATTTGCTCTAACCTCGACTTCATTATTACCCAGTGTAAGGTATATATATTAATTGGTGTTTCTCGTATAATTTATCATGTTTATATTATTATTATTATTATTATTATTATTATTATTATTATTATTATTATTATTATTATTATTATCGTATCATTATTGTTACTATCCTACAAAATATTATTTGTACATGAAATTTACTTTGCTACATTTATTGTATATTTAACTGTTTATAATTAGTAGAGTGTATATCTATATTTGTCAAATATTTATTTGTATTTGTGCTGGATGAGTGCAAGAGAGGGCCTTATGGTCTTAACTCAGAATAAATAAAGTATTATTATTATTATTATTATTATTATTATTATTATTATTATTATTATTATTATTCTCACATAGTAATACATTACATAATGTAAATTGACAGATAATGACAAATAAGGGAAATTTTGAAGAAGTGGCTGAATTAAAATACCTAGGAACAATAATCACAAACAGGAATGAGATGCACAAAGAAATTAAACATAGGCTCAATTCTGAAAATGGATGCTATTACCGGTATGCATTACAGGGACTCTTGTCGTCCCTACTTCTCTAAAAAAAGTTAAATTGATAATATATAAAACTGTTATTATCCCAAGTACATTATATGGATGCGAAACATGAACTCTTACTTTAAGTGAAAAGAAAAGAATACGAATATTTGAGAATAAAGTTCTCAAGAAAATTTGTGGACCAAAAAGAGATGAACAGACAGGCGAATGGAGAATACTACATAACAGTGGGCTACATGATTTTTATAGGAAACCAGATATAATAAGAAGAATTAAGTCTCGTTGACAGCGATGGGCAGGACATGTGGCACGAAGAGAGAATGAAGGAGGAGCAAGGAAACCTCTTGTAGGAAAACCAGAGGGAAAAAGCCCAGTTGGTAGACCAAGAAAGAGATGCGAAAATGATAGTAATTATGCATTAACTATGATTTGAGGGAAGTAGATTATATAGAGGATGATTGGAGAAGGGTTGTAAGGGGTAGTGACGTGTGTATAACCTCTCCTACCCAATTCTCATCCTCACCTTCTCGTGGTACAACCCGTTTTCACAAACGAGGCTCTGAGGACCGAGTCACGGCGGTATAACCGTTCCATCAGGTACTGAGTAAATGCGGTATCCTAATGTCTGTCCAGAGACTAAAAGGTAGCAGCTCTACCACTGGACTACTTAGCGTCGGACCAGTAACCTGTCCTAAGGAACTTCAAAACTACTTTCAAGTCTCAACACGAAAAAATCCAGAAGGAATTGAAGATGGATGCAACATGTTCATCGAATGGAAGATCACAGAATACCCAAACAAATGTTAAGATATCAACCTGCAGGAAGAAGAAGACCAGGACGTCCACTCAAAAGACTTCTGGATGGTGTTTCTCTTGAGGCCGAAACAGGTCAACAAATGGCCTAAATTCGTGAATGTACTATGATGATGATGATGGGAGAATATTAGCTCAGGACGAGAATGTATGGAGAGCTTATGCCCGCGCGGCCATGTACCTACCGGTTCGATAGTGCCAGTGAGTTAGTTAGTTAATCTCTATGAATAATATTTTGATTGCATTGCTGATATTTTTTTGAAGAAACTGTACTTGATGGGTGTGTAATATTGTCTATACCTGTTTTTATGTTCAAATATTTTTAAATTGTACGTGAGTTTCTATTCCAACCGCTTCAAGATACAATTAAGATAATACGACGTACAAATAACACGGTTCTAGTTTTATAGCACAGGTTCTAGACTCAACATGTCCGACAGATTGAAGGACTTTGAGTCTATGTGACTGACAGCTTTAATTTCATCTGCGTTATGTATTTTTTTAACGATGGTTTATTACAATTTATAAGTTTATAGACCTACGTTATTATTTTTTTACATCTGTGCATGATTGCACTTAGCATGACTTTATTTGCGATTGTTTGATTTGAAACCACAAAACTTTTTCGAAATAGCCTATACAGTCTGTTATTTCGTATGTCTACCACCATATACAAGCTGCTGAAATGAGATTCCTCAGACCAATAGCAGGATATCAAAGAACAGACAAAAAACACAACACAGAAATAAGACAACTAAAAGTAGAGGAATTAAACACAACAATAGAGAAATACAGAACAAGCTGGAAAGAACATTTGGCAAGGATGACTGAGAATAGAATACCAAAAGCAGCATACAACTATTCACCACGAGGAAGAAGAAATTTGGGAAGACCAAGGAAAATATGGAAAGAGCAGCAATTTGGAGCTGGAACAGGCTAGTAAATAAGCCTAAACCGTGAAGAAGAAGAAGAAGAGTCTACATCCATGGTATGGTGATAAATTGGTTGTCCTTTTATTTTTCCCTCTCCCGGTTTTAGCAAATTACGAGGGAATGTAGCTATAGTTGCTGCTGTTGGTCCCATGAAAATATTTAAAAAAAAGAAAAAAAAGAGATCAGCAATCTACTTATAGACACCGAAAATGAAATGTCTTTGTAGGCTATAACCTGTATAGCAACCTATATAGGCATATATAGTCTATATCCCCGGATTCGATTCCCGGTCGGAACAACCTTCCTGGATGAGGGCCTGTAAGACAAATGTCAGAAAGTTTTGAGGCACAAAAGGTCCCCAAACATCATCTCGCCATCATCACCATCCTTCACCGGTGTGGAAAGCAACGGGAAGCTACCACACCTATAATTCCCTAGTAAACTCCACACATACCATGAAAACTATGATGTAATGTAATGAAGGACCTGCCCTCGGGCAGAACACTACAGAACATATATACAAAAATAGTTACAACGTAATGATATATGAACCAAGGAAATAAAAAAAAAATGTAAAATTCTAGTCATTAAGTTACCCTATGTCCACAGCTGTGATCTCGAGGTAGCGTGCTTCCTTGTCACGCAGCGGGCCCGGGTTCGATCCCCGGTCGGGGCAGTTTTTCTGGGTGAGGTTTTTATCGGGGTTTTCCTCACCTGTAAGACAAATGTCAGGAAAACTGTATAAGGCCCAAACGGTCCCCGAAATCATATGGCCATCATCATCATCCTTATCATTATCATCGTCATCATCATCCTTCACCGGTGTGGAAAGCAACGGGAAGCTACCACGCCTATAATTCCCTAGTAAACTGCACACATAGCATGAAAACTATGATGTAATGTAATGAAGGACCTGCCCTCGGGCAGAACACTACAGAACATATATACAAAAATAGTTACGTCATGATATATGAACCAAGGAAATAAAAAAAAATGTAAAATTCTAGTCATTAAGTTATCCTATGTCCACAACTGTGATCTCGAGATAGCGTGCTTCCTTGTCACGCAGCGGGCCCGGGTTCGATCCCCGGTCGGGGCAGTTTTTCTGGGTGAGGTTTTTATCGGGGTTTTCCTCACCTTTAAGACAAATGTCAGGAAAACTGTATAAGGCCCAAACGGTCCCCGAAATCATATGGCCATCATCATTATCCTTATCATTATCATCGTCATCATCATCATCCTTCACCGGTGTGGAAAGCAACGGGAAGCTACCACACCTAGAATTCCCTAGTAAAGCTGCAAGAATAGCATGAAAATGCTATGATTGCAGTGAAAGACCTGCCCTCTATGGAATGAAATGGAAGTTACTAGGGCGGAATTCATGAAACCATCTTTATGCAAAGAGCGACTCTATCCCCCTCTCTGCGTCATAGAGAGGGGGAAAGAGTTGCTCTTTGCGTAAAGATGGTTTCATGAATTCCGCCCTAAGAAGTGCCGTTCCCCTTGCCTTACAAATAATTCGCAACGTATGCACAATTGTATACACAAAATCGAACCAAGTAGTGTAACTAACAGTTATTTAACATTTTCCAATATTTATAATGTTGAGTGATTCCGGGTTATGTGGCCGTGGTCCATAGTTGGTGTTGATACCAGACGTTTCGCCCTCAACTGCGGAGGGCATCTTCAGTGGCGAGTGCTTCTAGGCGTGTTTCCTGGTCGGAAGATCTACTTAGAGTGAGCGCTGCGGAGGTTGTAAGTAGATCTTCCGACCAGGAAACACGCCTAGAAGCACTCGCCACTGAAGATGCCCTCCGCAGTTGAGGGCGAAACGTCTGGTATCAACACCAACTATGGACCACGGCCACATAACCCGGAATCACTCAACATTATGATTACCGGCCCTGAAAGCCTGCATTCAACTATTTTCCAATATTGTTATTTTAACACAGTTCCAATAATGGACCATATTATAATATTATAATTATATTGTGAAAAGAAAAATTAATGTCTGAACTTGGAATCGAGCCGTGGACCTCTTGTATTCCGTACAAGCGTGCTAGACCACTACACTATACGAGACATGGCACAAACATCAACAATTCTTTTCACATATAGACCTACAAATCTATAATTCTCGTTTCGTCCGGTGCCATATAGGTGACACTAACATCACCAACGGCCGGCTTCGTTTAGAAGTATCTATATTTGAGAATTTTACACCATCACATTTTAACAATATTGGGCAATGTTAAATAACATCGTTTACTGCTTTTAAAAGTAGTGGTGTAAAATTCGCAAATATAGATGGGCAACTTCTTAACGAAGCCGGCCATTGGTGATGGTAGTGACACCTACCTGGCAGCAGACGAAACGAGAATTATAGATTTGTACATGTGGAAAGAATTGTTAATGTTTGTGCCATGTCTCGTATAGTGTACTAGTGTAGCACGCTTGTACGGAATACAAGAGGCCCACGGTTCGATTCCTGGATCGGACATTAATTTTTCTTTTCGCAATATCATTATAATAGCTTCCTACAGTGCTGAACAAGTTCATATTTTCATATTTTACTCCACCGAATACCAATTCACTATAAGTTAACAGAGTAAATATATACAACGTAAAAGATGGCATTTAAAAGCATCAAGCATTGCACTTGAAATTTTCTTATAGTAATAATTGTTTGGTCCTCAAAATGAACTTAAATGGCGAAATTAGAAACCAGTGTGTGTTAATTTCGCCACTCGACAACTTTTGAATTTTTCGAAATAAGAAAAAAATCAGAAATTGCCTTTTTAAGGTCTTCATTTATAATATACCAATTTTAAATTTGTCCTGCACTGTAGTTGAGTTGTTAAGGCAAGATGCTTCGGCATCGCTGGTTCGAGCCTCCACGGCGGAAGGAATTTTCTCATGGAATATCTGCCAGTATGGGACCGGTGCCCACCCACCATCGTGAGGAATTTGGGTAACTATAATAAGTAGCCCAGTTCCCAGAGGGAAAACGCTCAGTTGGTAGACCAAGAATGAGGTGGGAGAATAACATTAACTATGATTTGAGGGAAGTAAATTATACAGGAAATGATTGGAAAGCATTAGCTCAGGATAGGGATGTATGGAGAGCTTATGTCCGTGCGGCAATGAACCTACGGGTTCGATAGTGCCAGTGAGTAAGTAAGTAATAATAGGCTAAATAGCGGCTCCAAGATGACAAACCAAGCTATAACGACTAGGGGACTCGAGATGTTGATCGCATGTCACCCCTACACTGGCAGGAAGATCGTCTACCAATGTTATTAACATAAGTGGATATGAGGCCAGCAGTCAACTAGTAAGGCAAGGACCTTCTAGGCCTGTCGCGCCGTGGAAAAAATTAAATTATAGACTTTTAAAATACGGATTAATTTAATTAAAATTAAATTGGATGCACCTTCCTTAGGATACAGAGGATTACAAAATGTTAAAGAATTTTTCTACTATCTCTCAAATTAAATAACTGAAATTCATTGACGTAAGAGAATTTTATCATTTCCTCTCAATGGTAAAAACATGTAAAAACTGAACATTTTATATAAAAATTATGTTTTTCTATTTATTCAAACGGTCATGTTGTATGAGTTATATAGTATTTGGCATCTTACCTAAATTATCGAAAGACAGGCAAATTTTATGGAATATTCTCTACTTATGACGTACATAATGAGACCGGAATTCATTTTTACCCATCAGAAAACCGTTCCTTTCATCAATCATTAGAATTCTTGGCTTTGGGCAAAACTATTAAATTGAGATTTTTTCCTTGTTGCTAGTAACCGCTGTGAATTGCCCTGGCTTAAACATCATGTGGAACAGGGGTATCAAATTAACAACACGTAATGCGTTCAAGTATTCAATAATATATTTCTAACAAAAATAACATTCACTTTATATCATGATATTGTAAAACAACCAATTAAAAAATAAACATAGATTTACAATAGTGGATTATTTAGATCTGTCAATTTAATTTTATCAATTGGTAAATAATGTAAATGAGGAAGATTTTGAAAAAGTAACCGAATTCAAATACCTAGGAACAATAAAGGAATGAGACGCAGGAAGAAATTAAACAGTTTCATATCTGGAAACAGATGAAATCATCCATCCTTGTACCGAAATGGACATTTCGATACACGAATTACGTCTTACTGCGCAAACTATACGTCATCGCGTCTCCATCTCGAGTGTCATCTTTATGAACAGTGCCAAATACTTTCCTATCTATCCCTTCCCTTCCTAGTGCGCACCCTGTGCTATCGCGCATTCCCCCTCTCCCTGTGAACTCTCATAAATATCTGTGTTTTGTAACATCGAATCATAATCTACTTAGTAACCATTGGAGTCTGGTCAGAGCAGCTCAGGAGAGCTGGTTTAGTTTGTTTAAGTCCAGTAAGCCAGGGTGGGGACGCTAGGACAGTATTTCCCCCAACCCGAGGCTGGACTAGAGTAAGTGATAATGTATGTATGTATGTTAATTTATATCATATTTTCTTTTTTGTATAGATGATCTACTATGATTTCTTTTCTTTGTAAATTGAATATTTATTTATTTATCTTTATATTATATCTGACTATATTTTGACTCGCATTAAAAGCTTTAGTTGTGCTTTTTACTTACTCTGTGGCTATTCATTCAGTAGTTAGCATAAGTCAGATACCTAAGTCCAATTCCAAAGCTTGCTCAAGCGGGTGTTAGTTCCTTTATCCCAAAGCTTCCACGATTGTATTTTATAAGTCAGTAAACATTACATATTGGGAGAATTTAGTAAAGAAAGTTGAATTCCTCTTTGCCTCTATGGGCCCGGGCAAAGATGTCACTATTTGAACAATCTATGCTTTCCAATCAAAATAGTTATCAACAATAACGGTTTGATCCAGCACCAATATGGTGCATCCTAACTTCTCTAAAAAAAAAGTTAAACTAAAAATACATAAAACTGTTATTTTTGTATAATATGGACGCAAAATAACATGGTATCTTACTTTAAAAGAGGAGGAAAGATTACGAGTATTTCATAATAAGTTCTAAGGAACATTTCTGGACCAAACAGAGAAGAATAGACAGATAAATGGAGAAGATTACACAGTAGTAAACTACATGCTCTTTATCACATGAGAAATCAGATATAGGCCTATTAACTGTTAAGTCTCATAGATTGCGATGGCAGGACATGTGGTACGAAGAGGAAAGAACGAAAGGCATATGAACTTCTTGAAGAAAAACCAGAAGGTTAGCGTACAGTAGTTAGACTAAGAAAGATGTGTGATAATAACATTAAGCATGATTTGAGGGAAGTGAATGACACAGGAGGTGATCAGAAAGCAATGACTCTGGATAGGGATGTATGGAGAAGCTATGCACGCGCTTTAATGGATATCCGGAATCGATGGTGCCAGAGAGTTAGTTACTAAATGTATATAATACTTTCTTTATCTAAAAACTATCTTGGTATAATATATAGCATGCGATTCGCATATTGCAAAATAGCCCGTTGTTAATCAGGGAATAAAACTATAGGTTTTCCCGAAATCTATAGCACTTAAAACATAGGCCTTTCACTGTTTAAACGTAAAAACTTCGGTCTACATTATTCCAAAACTCTCAATTTTACTTCTAACAGATCTCCTCCATGTTCGTATTGGGCGTCCCAATGTTCGAGTACCCTTGGGATTCCACTCCAATATCGGTCTCTCAACAATATCCTTTGATTTCCTCAGAAATATTCTTTCTAAGTCCGTTTCTACCTTCTAATTTGTAATTCAATTGGTACAACTGGCAGTCTCCATACATTTTCTTTCCTTATTATAACTGGCCTATAAATAGGCTATTTAAAATTCTCCGCAGACATCTACAAATAAAAGTTTGCAATTTTACATTGACAGCTCTGCTAGAGCAAAATTTCTGATTCATAAAGGCGAATAGGTTTAAAAGCTTACTTTTATTATTTTTTTAATCTGACAAACTTAACTGGATACACAATACAAAAAAAAAAGATGACCTATTCTATAGTGTAGACTGCGATGGGTAGGACATGTGGCACGAATGGGGAATGAAATATGTGCATGGAAGTTTCTTGTAGGAAAACCAGAGGGAAAACGTCCAGTTGGTAGACCAAGAATGTGGTGGGAGAATAACATTAACTATGATTTGAGGGACAGAGTTAAATATATATCCATTGGATGAGAAAACCAGAGAATATAGAGAGAAATGGTTTACACATGCTGAAAGAATGAATGTATCAAGATTACCAAGGGCAGCATTCAACTACAACCAAGAGGTTCAAGGAATGTAGGAAGGCCAGTGAAAAGATGGACAGAACAACTGTGAGGCGGAACAGGCAATTTGCCTAGCCCGTGTAGTGAAGAAGAAGAAGATTTGAGAGAAGTAGATTATACAGGGATGACTGAAAAACATTGGCTCAGGATAGGGATGTATGGAGAGCTTATGTCCGAGCAGCCATGAACCTACTGGTTCGATAGTGCCAGTGAGTTCGTTATGGAATTCGCATATCTCACGCAGCTTCTGCGTGACGGACCTCTTATTATTGTTTCTGTAATTTACGCAATAAAGAGGCAACTCTTGCCTAAACCAGGAAGTGAAGAAGAAGTAGTGCAGAATAACAAACAAAAGTACTGAAGTTTTTAAGATGTTCAATTCTGCATATAATTTTGGTAACCCCTGTGAAAATGCTTCCTGATCTCATGAATCGTGTAAATTATAAGGTAAAATTTACCGAAACCTATCAACACGAAGGGTTTACAGCTGTGAAAATGGGCGGACGGACACCGTACAGTTGAAATTGCTTTGATATTGACAGGTTGTGCACATAAGTGGCCGGTAATGCGGTGCCCTGTATTCATGTCGCGATTTCAAGCCTCCAGGAATTACTATATGTACGCCTTCATTACTAAGTTTCTAACAGGTTCCCCAATGTTAATAGTTTCACTTATAAAGTTTGTACAGCCTAATTGTTGTCCTTATTCACCCTGTAGGCCTATAAAAAGAAAAAAACTGCAAAACTACGTCGATTTGACACCTTTTCATTATTTCAGCCTATTTAGAAATATTTTAACATCTAAAGTCACATAGAATTCAATTTATAATATGTTATTTAAAAATGTTTATCTAATAGGCTCATCTCCTCACTTTGTGAACTATAAAGTCTCTAAGTCACGTCAAAAAAAATCTCTTTTTGCGTGATAGTGCGTTTTGTCGTACCTACCAGCAATGGCGACCATTATTGAAAGTTCAACTTCCTACATTTCGGGGTTGCCAACCTAAACAACTACACTGTAATATTTTTTTACATTTACTCCCATGTGCGGGAAGTAAAACCACTGCCCTCTATATATACGAGGGCGGATCGGAAAGTAACGGACAATAATTTTTTTCTGCTTTGGTATTGCAGCTAGAATGTTGAAATTTCACAGAGATATAGTTTGAAGTTTTCACTACAGATGGTATTTTTTCTCAGGTGCACCTCTTGCGAGAGAAGCTTGAACTATGCAACAAAGATGGCGCGCATGCTACAGTCGTCCACCTGCGAGGATCGGAAAGTAACGCACAATAATTTTTTTCTGCCTTGGTATTGCAGATAGAATGTTGAAATTTCACAGATATATAGTTTGAAGTTTTCACTACAGATGGTATTTTTTTCTCAGGTGCACCTCTTGCGAGAGAAGCTTGAACTATGCAACAAAGATGGCGCGCATGCTACAGTCGTCCACCTGTGAGGATCGGAAAGTAACGCACAATAATTTTTTTCTGCCTTGGTATTGCAGCTAGAATGTTGAAATTTCACAGAGATATAGTTTGAAGTTTTCACTACAGATGGTATTTTTTTCTCAGGTGCACCTCTTGCGAGAGAAGCTTGAACTATGCAACAAAGATGGCGCGCATGCTACAGTCGTCCACCTGTGAGGATCGGAAAGTAACGCACAATAATTTTTTTCTGCCTTGGTATTGCAGCTAGAATGTTGAAATTTCACAGAGATATAGTTTGAAGTTTTCACTACAGATGGTATTTTTTTCTCAGGTGCACCTCTTGCGAGAGAAGCTTGAACTATGCAACAAAGATGGCGCGCATGCTACAGTCGTCCACAGGGCGGATCGGAAAGTAACGCACAATATTTTTTTTTTAAAAAAGTTTAATAGTAAAAAAAAAAGGAAAAAAAATCACAAATGAACTTACATCTTTTACCTACTTTTCGACATAGTCACCAACTTTCTCAACACATTTTTCCCATCGTGTTACCAGTTTCAATATGCCCTGTTCGTAGAAGTCCGTTTGGTTGGAGTGTAGCCATCTGCGCACTGCTGATTTCACTTCCACATCTGTCTCAAAGCGTTTGCCGGCCAGGAATCACTAAGGCGAATCACGTGGCGAATCACTAAGGTTCACGCGTCCCTCTTGGAAGAATGTGCACCACCTGGAGACATTGCTACGGTCCATACAATCATCCCCATACACGCCACGCATGTCCCTGTGAATTTCACTGGGTTTATGCCCTTTGGCCCACAAAAATCGAACAACACTTCTCTGTTCCTCACAGGTGGACGACTGTAGCATGCGCGCCATCTTTGTTGCATAGTTCAAGCTTCTCTCACAAGAGGTGCACCTGAGAAAAAAATACCATCTGTAGTGAAAACTTCAAACTATATCTCTGTGAAATTTCAACATTCTAGCTGCAATACCAAGGCAGAAAAAAATGATTGTGCATTACTTTCCGATCCGCCCTCGTACTATCAATATAGCCAATACAGAAAATATCCAAAAGGTAGTGTTAATATACATTATACGAAACAAATCACTGCATTTTTTTTTCCAAATGCCGCAGGTATGTCTTTCGACATTCGTGGTTTCTGTCCTGGCATGGCGTACTTATAACCCACTTCTGAGGTTGGGGCGCCTGGAAGGCGGGGTTACGTTGCCCCGATGATATGATGGGTGATGATGATGATAATGGTGCGCCAGCAGAGTCCCTAATCCTAAGCTTAACCCAAGATGAATGTGAATGATGATGATTGCGATGGCCATATGATTTCGGGGACCGTTTGGGCCCTAAAGTTTTCCTGACATTTGTCTTACAGGTGAGGAAAACCCCACCCAGAAAAACTGTACCCACCGAGGATCGAACCCGGGCCCGCTGCGTGACCACAGCGGTGGACCTGCATTTAAATTAACTGAACTTTATTTGAAACAATATAAAACAATAAATACGAACATGCGGTCATGTTATCAATAATTGTTCTCAAGCCCTCCTGTTTTTTTAACTAATAAACATTGCCCACACTGTTAACGTTAGTCAATTGTTTAAAATGAACACAAATATTTCCAACAAAGATATTATTTTACTATTATTTATTATTTTGAAAACACCATCACGCAAAAAATAATGTACAACGCACGTTTGTGAAGTGTTTTACAGAATCTCGGAAATTAAAAACCTCGCTACCGCTCGGTTTTTAAACATTTTTCCTCGATTCTGTAAAAACTACTTCCCAACCTCGCATCGTAATATAAGCCTACTATAATTGCACAAATTATCTGCATACGAAACTTTGGAGGTAAATTAACACAAGACTAAACTGTTCCTTTTACTGTTCCACACTTATAAAAGTCCTTTCCACGGAGAATCTAATGACACCTCAAACTTAATTTCGACAAAAAAATGTCTTACGTGGATCTTTCCCTGGACCCTTCATATAATATATGACACTAAACACACTGTATTTAAATAAAATTCATGCACAAATAAATAGGAAGGTGTTTAGCAACAGTAATTCAAATGCCTATACGCATATATTGAGAAGATAACATATTCTAGTTTAGCAAAAATTATCCAAGTGACAATTGCAATATGCTGCCACCTAGCGGAAGTTAAACTAAACGTCATCTAGCTGTCTTAATGATGGATAGGTTTACTATTAATAAATTATCTCAGTTCGCGATCACTATTTCAACGCAACGTTTTTATATCATCAAAATAAGAAAAAAAAAACTTAACTTACGGATTTTCAGGCAGAAAATTGAAGCGTAACATCACAGATTACTCACCTGAAAAGAAAGAAAAAAATATTAGTACACTTTATAATTTTCGTCAGCTTCAACCAGTTAGCCTTTCGGTATATAGGCCCCTATATGAATAAGAAAGTTTTTTGGGTTTTCCGCGTCTTGGATTCAAGTTCGGCCCTCTGGCCACTGATTCGACGTTTCGGCATGATCCCACATATTGATGATAATGACTTGTGGGATCATGCCGAAACGTCGGAATCAGTGGCCAGAGGCCGAACTTGAATCCAAGACGCGGAAAACTCAAGAAAACTTTCTTATTCATACTTATATCCGCGAAAATCTGCAAAATAACACATATATATATATAATTATACATTATATAATGGAAATGGACAGCTAATGACAAATGAGGGAAATTTTGAGAAAGTGGCTGAATTCAAATACCCAGGAACAATAATCACAAATAGGAATGAGATGCACAAAGAAATTAAACATAGGCTCAATTCTGGAAATGCGTGCTATTATGCATTGCAGAGGCTTTTGATGTCCCAACTCCTTTCAAAAAACGTTAAACTGAAAATGTATAAAACTATTATTCTACCAGTTAAATTATATGGATGCGAAACATGGACTCTTACTTTAAGGGAGGAAAGGAGATTACAACTAATTGAGAATAAAGTACTTAGGAACATTTTTGGACCAAAGAGAGATGAACAGACAGGTGAATGGAGAAGACTACATAACAATGAACTACATGGTCTTTATAGGAAGCCAGATATAATAAGAACAGTTAAGTCTCGTAGACTGCGATGGGCAGGCCATGTTGCACGTATGGGGAATGAAAGACTTGCATTGAAGCTTCTTGTAGGAAAGCCAGAGGGAAAACCCCCAGTTGGTAGACCAAGAATGAGGTGGGAGAATAACATTAACTATGATTTGAGGGAAGTAGATTATACAGGGAATGATTGGAAAACATTAGCTCAGGATAGGGATGTATGGAGAGCTTATGTCCGCGCGGCCATGAACCTAGGGGTTCGATAGTGCCAGTGAGTAAGTAAGTAAGTAAGGAAATCAAGGAATAGACACAAACGTTTTTCTATTGAAATTCCTTAAATACATACCCTGTAAGTTATGTATTGAAATACAGTTTATGCTGTGATTATTTTGATAATGGAGTATATCAAACGCATGTCCTCTACTTCATCATCAAGGTCAGATACATCAAGTTGTTCAAGACTTGAAAATCTTGCCCTATAAAGATTATACCTTCATATAATATAACGTTTCCTCCAGACGGTCTGAGAAGTTACCACGCCCAAAGCTTAACAGTATCGGATTCAGTTAAGCCTGTCTTATTCAAATGATCGAGACACCAATATCTCTTAATGTGGGGACACATCAGTCAAGCATCCACCATGTGACATTTACTTTTAAAAAAAACGTAAACTGGTTTCTAGGTATTATATTATTTTTGTTTTTTAATCTGTTTTCCCCCCATCCCTGCACCCCGTGTTTCAAATTGACGTCTGTTAAACTGAACTGCCAATCCTTCAAGCTACAAAACTGCCAATTAACTTTTGCTGTCTGGAACAGTCAGTCAAGAGGTTCTCAGTTTGGCGACTTCATCCTCTCCGGTCATCTTCCCAGTACAACTTGTTAACGAAAACGTCAAACCCAACTTCATCGAATTATTAAAATTTATTTTCATATTAATAGAAAACCATAATATACGAGATAATTATTTTTATCGGAAATTAAACGTAACACAATTGTGCCTATTATTATTATTATTATTATTATTATTATTATTATTATTATTATTATTATTATTATTATTATTTATTGGAAACCAGATATAATAAGAACAGCAATTCTTATAGACTGAGATAGACAGGACACGTGGCACGAGTAGGGAATAAAAGAGGAGCATGGAAGCTTCTTGTAGGAAAACCAGAAGGAAAACGCCCAGCTGGTAGACCAAAAATAAGGTGGGAGAATAACATTAACCATGGTTGAGGGGATGATTGGAAAAAAACATTAGCTCAGGATAGAGATGAGTGGAGAGCTTAAGTCCGCGCGACCATGAACCAATTGGTCCAATACTGCCAGTGAGTTTATTATTATTATTATTATTATTATTACCCCTATTATTACATACATCGCTGTGGTATCAAGGTAGCGTGCTGCCTTGTCACGTAGCGGGCACGGGTTCGATTGCCGGTCGGGACAAGCTTCCTGGATGAGGTTCCTCAGGGTTATTCCTCACTTGTAAGACAAATGTTAGGAAGCTTTGAGGCCCAAACGGTCCCCGAACATCATCTGGCCATCATTATCATTAAAATATAAAATTATGAAATATATACCTAAAAGGTCCGTTTCCTCAAATATATTAGTTATTTATCTGTAGCGCTTTCGGAACTAGACCCATCATCAGCAGGATTGAAAACTGGCGTTTCACTGAAATCTGGTAGAGGGGGTTACACGTACTGGGTGCGTTTTCATTTATTAGATAGGCAGTTAACAACAACGCCCATCTAATGTACATTTCTATGCATTATCAAATACCGATCAAATTGTCTGTGAAAGGGCCACTTAACATGTAATCATTTCCGCATACTTTGTAATGCGTACAACAAAACATGTATTTCGTATACAAATCCAGGCTCTAATAATTATTATTTACAAAAAAAAATTGATTCTAGATTTAACGATTGAAATAAAACAATGTACAAGATAGAAAAGTCAGATAAAAAGCTATTAATGACATAGAATAAATTTAGTTGTCAAGAAAAAATTATTATTTAACAACATTTAATTGTAAAAGCGTGACTTAAAAGTGTCAAGTGTGCGGCAACCGCTGATATCTTGAGGAAGGAAATTCCAGGAGCTCGCAGAGGCTACTGCGAAACATATTCGACACAATAAACCACCCATAGCACTCAGCATGAAGTAACCAAGGTCAGAAAGGTCAGCGCAGTTTGGCGTGGCTCATTCCGGTCCTGAAAGAGCCGAGCTCATCAGCGACACGGTTTCTGATGCCCCAATCAAGCGAAATCTATCTGCCTTGGAATCAAACATCCTCATTATATCAACATCAACAGCACATGCTAACATATAATAAATCCCCAAAGAATCGCCATGTAGGCTATGGCCAACCAGCTTAGCCCAATACTGTATACACTCACGCGAATTCGCCGTCAAGGGACAAATAACAGTCCCAGTAAAAGGTACATGTAGAAATTCAGTATATAATGGAAATGGACAGCTAAGGACAAATGAGGGAAATTTTTGAGGAAGTGGCTGAATTCAAATACCTAGGAACAATAATCACAAATAGGAATGAGATGCACAAAGAAATTAAATATAGGCTCAATTCTGTAAATGCATGCTATTATGCATTGCAGAGACTATTGATGTCCCAACTCCTTTCAAAAAACGTTAAGCTGAAAATATATAAAACTATTATTCTACCAGTTATATTATATGGGTGCGAAACAAGGAATCTTACTTTAAGGGAGGAAAGGAGATTATGAGTATTTGAGAATAAAGTTCTTAGGAAAATTTTTGGACCAAAGAGACATGGACAGACAGGTGAATGGAGAAGACTACATAACAATGAACTACATGGTCTTTATAGGAAGCCAGATATAATAAGAACAGTTAAGTCTCGTAGACTGCGATGGGCAGGACATGTTGCGCGTATGGGGAATGAAAGACGTGCATGGAAACTTCTTGTAGGAAAGCCAGAAGGAAAACGCCCAGTTGGTAGACCAAGAATGAGGTGGGAGAACAACATTAACTATGATTTGAGGGAAGTAGATTATACAGGGAATGATTGGAAAGCATTAGCTCAGGATAGGGATGTATGGAGAGCTTATGTCCGCGCGGCCATGAACCTACGGGTTCGATAGTGCCAGTGAGTAAGTAAGTAAGTAAGTAAGTAAAATGCACACTGGACAGCACAAATAGCTGTCAACAAAAGAGAGAGAGAGGCTACTGTGAAAGAAGTAGAATAAGAGGTAGTGCTATGAAGAGGGATTGTTAGCAGACTGTTATCTTGGTGTGGTCAGCATACCTACCCAATTAAACCTAATGAGGTGTGTAGTAAGCAAATAAAGAATGACTTGGATGATGAAGTACGTTAAATTTTGTTTATAGGCCTCTCTTTTTTCACGTTTAAGTTTCTTTTACGAACCTGAAAATTTTCAGACTCAAAACTCACGGCAAAGAGTCTTCCGGAGGTGCAAGTTTACAAATTAAGCTTACAAGAAGTTGCTAAATTTTCAAATTGGAATATAATTATTCAGTTAAAAATTAACTTCGCGGAGAAGTTCGGTAGAGAATAACGTTTTTTTTATGTGCAAAAAATGAATAAAAACAGTAATTTTGCTTCTAAAAGCGATTTTATTGGTAACTGCTGCTTTCAGCAGATGTATTCTCAATAATTTACCATTAGTATACTGTGGAGGCATGGACACTGCAATAACAATTACACTGCATCACTTTTACTCAGACCTTAACCATGTTAAAGTAGATATAGGAGGTTCCCCCCTCCTCAATTATGTCATCTCTTTTTAGCGAATTCCGAAGGATTGTACCTATTGTCATGAAAATACTGTTCGGTAATGTGTCATCAAAATATTAAAAAATCATCATTGTGAAAATATGTTGGTGAGTTTGAATTATCCGTGTATAGGCCTATAGTCTAAATAAATATATACATATATAGGCCTATGTCCACCGTTGTAGTCTCGAGGTAGCGTGCTGTCTTGTCATGCAGCGGGCCCGGGTTCGATCCCCGGTCAGGGCAGTTTTATCTGGGTGAGGTTTTTATCGGGGTTTTTCCTCACAGTGTAAGAACAATGTACGGAAGATAATGGCCCTATGGTCCCCGAAAATCATCCGGCCATCATCATCATACTTATCATTATGATCATCATCCTTCACCGGTGTGGAAAGCAACGGGAAGCTACCACACCAATAATTCCCTACTAAAGCTGCAAACCATAGAATGAAAATGCTATGACTGCAGTGAAAGACCTGTCCTCGGGCAGAATTACTAAGGATGAAGATATATATATGACATGAAAAGAAAAATAAATACCTGAACCGAGATCTGAACCCATGACCTATAAATTGTTACGTTAGTGCGCTACCACCTACGCTTCCAGCTGACTCTTATGATTTGGGAACTGTATAGGTCTACAAGGAAAGGAAAATCAATGTTTGCACTGGGATTCCTGGATAGTGTGGTAGGTCATGTACTAATGTACTGAGTTAGAGGTCCCGGGTTCAGGTTTTAATTTTTCTTTTCATGACATATATATATATATATATATATATATATATATATATATATATAAACTACATGCCACGTTGTTTGTCCGCGATGGAATCCTAAACTACTGAACCGATTTTAATAAAATGTTGCACACTGTGTGCTGTTTGATCCAATGATCCAACTTGAGACCTACAGTTGTTTTTTAACTAAATTTATAGCCGCATTATTTTTATTGCAAATTATTTGTTTATTATTTAACAAAGAGTTATAATTATCTGTGAGTTCCATACGATTCTAACAGATGACGGTGTAAGGTAATTGGTTTATTATTGAACCAGGTGGCTGTGCTTTTTGTTTCAACCGCGAATTTCAATTGAATTACAAATATTGATTATTTCATAATTTAAGTGTGTTCAGTGTTTATTTTACTCCTTTCAAAAAACGTTAAACTGAAAATATATAAAACTGTTATTCTACCAGTTATATATTATATGGGTGCGAAACATGGACCCTTACTTTAAGGGAGGAAAGGAGATTACAGGTATTTGAGAATAAAATACTTAGGCAATTTTTTGGACCAAAGAGAGATGAACAGACAGGTGAATGGAGAAGACTGCTTAACAATGAACTACATGGTCTTTATAGGAAGCCAGATATAATAAGAACAGTTAAGTCTCGTAGACTGCGATGGGCAGGACATGTTGCACGTATGGGGAATGAAAGACATGCATGGAAGCTTCTTGTAGGAAAGCCAGAGGGAAAACGCCCAGTTGGTAGACCAAGAATGAGGTGGGAGAATAACATTAACTATAATTTGAGGGAAGTAGATTATACAGGAAATGATTGGAAAGCATTAGCTCAGGATAGGGATATATGGAGAGCTTATGTCCGCGCTGCCATGAACCTACAGGTTCGATAGTGCCAGTGAGTGAGTGAGATTACGAACTGTCGGACTTTTTTTGTTAGAAAGTTGAAATTTTTAACGGTACTAAATACAGTGGTGGCAATGAAAAGGCGAAGAATTTTTAATTGATATGTTTAAGGGAAATTATAGAGGTAGCAGAATTATTTGTATAGCCAGCCGGTCGGCCGGCCGACAACAAAACAGTAGCATGCGGTAACCCACGTCATCCACTCCAGTCCACTCTACAATGACGGGATTTGTTTTGTGGTTTTCAATATTTCAAGCCCCCTTGCAATATTTAACTCTCAAATGGGTCACAACCCATGTCGGTCACTATTAACCGCCGATTCAACGCTCGGTTTAACAAAAATAATCAAATATTTCTACACGCAACCATTTTATAGTAATACTACTAAACACAAAAAAATGATTTCCTCTCCGCGATTTAGCTCTTCTTGTCTCCATGTATTAACCACTTAGCTATATTGCATCAGTGAAGTAATCCCTCTTCCATACCTGATGTAATGTCAAGTCGAAGGATGAGATGAGATGAAACACCTCTATTTCAAAGTCTATGATACATACGGATTAATATGTAGTATAATTAGGCGATAGCGAGGAGACACTAAGGACTAACACGAACACTAATGAGTAACACAAGAAATTGGGGCTGGAAATAAACATCAATAAAATGAAATATATGATCACACGTATAAAATATAGTTCACAGACGAAGTGTATGAAAGCAGTAGGCATTTCATACTCAGCACATTATATCATCAAGGATTATGCTGATGATGTAGTAATATTGGGCGATAGCGAGGAGATACCAAGGCCAATACTCACCCACTACTGAGTAACACTAAGAAATTGGGACTGGAAGTAAATATCAATAAAACTAAATATATGGTCACACATAAAAAATTCATTATATAATGGAAATGGACAGCTAATGACAACTGAGGGAAATTTTGAGGAAGTGGCTGATTTCAAATACCTAGGAACAATAATCACAAATAGGAATGAGATGCACAAAGAAATTAAACATAGGCTCAATTCTGGAAATGCATGTTATTATGCACTACAGAGACTCTTGACTTCCCAACTTATCTAAAAAAGTTGAACTAAAATATATAAAAACATATTTTTCTCTCAGATAAATTATATGGATGCGAAACATGGACTCTTACTTTAAGGGAAGAGAAAATATTACGAGTATTTGAAAATAAAGACATTTGAAAACATTTGAACCAAACTGAGATGAACAGACAGGTGAATGAAGAAAACATCGTATATAACAGAGAGATACGTGATCTTTATGGGAAAGCTTATATAATAAAAACAGTTAAAGTCTCGTACCGGTAGACTGCGATGGGTAGGAGATGTAGAAAGAATTGGAAATGAAAAGGTTCATGGAAACTCCTTGTAGGAAAATCAGAGGGAAAGCGATCAGCAGGTAAACCAAGAATGAACTGGGAGAAGAAACATTAATCATCATTTGAGGGAGGTAATTATACATGCTGTCATTTTCAGCATCTACTACGAGGTTCCGAGAAGATTTGCATTTTTTAAACATATTTTCAAACAAACAATCTCAATAGCAACATATCTTCGGAATTCGTTAATAAAGCATCGTAGGGCTTATGCAGTCGATAATATATTTTTTTAAAATCCTATTGCACAAAGCGTTTAAGGTAACATGTAAATAATAATAATAATAATAATAATAATAATAATAATAATAATAATAATAATAATAATAATAATAATTTTTAATTAGGAATATTCCACAATACAGTGATTCTCCTTCAACCCAAAGTGATTTGTCATCAGAGGTTCCTGTCTAGAGCATCATCTTTCCTCAGATCTCTAGCTTCCATACTTCTCCTCATCCATCCATTCAACATTCTCTAGGTCTGTTTCTTCCACTTATTCCATTAGCTTTCCAATTAAGGACCTTCTTTGGTATTCTCTCTTCTTCCATTCTTATGAGGTGTCCATACTATTTCAAACCTTTTTTTTTTTTTTCTATTTTTTCCAATATTTTTTTTTCAACCTGCATAATTTCCCTTATTGTGCTGTTTCTGACCTTATCCCTACTTGCAATTCGCCTCCACCTTATCAATATCTTGATCCAAAAACTCTGAATAAGATCATAACATCGCCATAATCATCATCCGTCAAGAATTAGGTCTTCGTAGATTTTTTCGGTCCCATCTAGCACTCCTTTAAGTGTCTTCCTGGCCTTCGATATCCTTTGGGTTTATATCGCATCATAATTTTTGGGATTCTTGAATTATCCATTTTTTACGACACATGGCCTTCTTCTTCTTTCTTCTTCTTCATCATCTATGCATGAAAGTTGGCAGCTTATTGCGTGTTCATTCACTTCAGGTCCGGAGTATGGTGACGTCCTTCCATCGTAGTTGTGGTCTTCCTAAAGGCCTTTTCAGCTGAGGTGTCCAGTCACGTAATTTCTTCACTAATCTACTGTTCTCCATTCTATCTATGTGATCGTTCCAATTTAGTCTTCAATAATTTATCCAGAGATTTATAGGTTCAATTTCACAGTCTTTTCTAATAATAGAGCTGCGAATTTTCTCTCGCAGCGATTTTCCTACGATTTTCCTTAAAACTTTCATTTCGGTTGATTCATTAATTTGTTTTGTTTTTTGAGTTTCTGTTCGCCATTCACAACCATATGTTAGAACTGGTCTCATGACAGATTTGTAAATTCTTACTTTTGTATCTATTCTTAAATGTTTATTTTTCTAAACAGTAGGCATATTCATATTTAAAGAGAAAAATTATACGCTCAGACCGGGACTTGAACCCGGGACCCTTGGTTTTCTAGTCCAAGTGCTCTACCATTTGAGCTACCTGAGCAAGTACCGATCTAAACGCAAATCCCTCTCTATATACGTTGAAATTCCCGCCCACCAAATACCGGTCTGAGCGTATAATTTTTCTCTTTAAATATGATTTATCCATCATTGAGATGTATGAAATTAATAATAAAAACATCGAAAATAGCCGTACTGGCATTTATAATGTAATGTATAATTCCCAAATATGTCTTCTTAATATAGGAGCCGCCATTTGCAAAGATAGAAGCAAAGGCTTCAAAGCATTTGGTGGGCGGGAATTTCAACGTATATAGAGAGGGATTTGCGTTTAGATCGGTACTTGCTCAGGTAGCTCAAATGGTAGAGCACTTGGACTAGAAAACCAAGGGTCCCGGGTTCAAGTCCCGGTCTGAGCATATAATTTTTCTCTTTAAATATGATTTATCCATCATTGAGATGTATGAAATTAATAATAAAAAGTAGGCATATTGTTTAAACATCCTAATATTTGGTTTGCATTATTTGCTTCATGCAGAATTTCATGTTATTCTGTTGCTGCTATTAATTTCTATTCCTAAATATTTGAATTTCATGACCTGTTCTATACTTCCCTTCTATTTCTTATTTAACACGGCGTGAGTCTTTGGATATTGCCATTGATTTGTTTTTGTTCATTGAGATTTTCATGCCATATTTTGTTGCGATTTTTCTAAATTTGTGCAATAACATTTGTAAATCATCTTCACTTTGTGCAATTAGAACTGTGCCATCAGCTCTTTGTTACCTATTTTAATCCCTTTTTTTAACTTCAATTTTTAGTTCTTTGATGATTTCATCCATTATTAGTGTGAACAATATGGGACTTAATGAGTCTCCTTGCATTCTTTGCTGCACTAATATTTCTTTAGATTTACTATTTCCATATTTGATAGTTGTAATCTCTCCTGAATAAATTTCTTTGATGATTGCGATGAGGTTTTTTAGATACATTCCTGTTTTCTAATATGTTGAGTATGTCATTTAATCTTGCCCGATCAAATGCTTTTTCCAGATCCACGAAACATAGGAAGAATGGGATGTTAAATTCGATAGCTTTTCGATAATCTCTTTTAATATAAGTTTAGCCAGTTTAATTTATATCTGTTGAGTTTTTCTTCCACTGATTCTACATCTAATTATTCTAAAATTTCTTCATTCATTTTTCGATCTAAAAGAGTGTATGTAATGGTGGAAACGTCGGCGAAAACGATTCAGAAACTCATATGACCCAACGAACCGAAAAAAACATTTAGGCCTATACATATTATTATTATATAAAACTCTCCTCGTTAGAGGATTGCCTCAAGGACAAAGTGATACAAAGGATTAATTTTCTAAATAGATTAAATACATTTTGTAAATGCATTTAAAATAATTCAACTTGTAGGCCTGATTGAAGTATACATACTATAAAGTAGTAATTTTGTAAATATGGTTTCTTAAAATTGAAATTGATCTTCTAATGGCAGCGATGGCAATTTTAGAAAGATACACCCTGTCCAAATCTAAGTAATTCCAAAATTTGGCTAAAAATCCTGGTATAGTACCTTTTGCCCCGATCATCAATCCTGTGACAGTTATACTATCTAGTTGGTATTTATCATAAGTAATGCCACGAGTGATTTCCAAATTATCGATAAATTCACGACTCACGAAGTGAGGAGTGAATTTATCTAGAGAATTTGGAAATCAAGACTGGCATTTGTTAGGACTATTTAACGAATAAAATTAAGCTGTTTACTCACAAATCATTGTTTAACTATAGTTATTTTAAAATATTTATATATTTAATGTAAACGGCGATGTTTGAAAACAAATAAAAATGTGAGGTTATGTTCATTCACTGCTGCTTGATCATATTATTTATTTCCAAATAAGATCGCAATATTGTAAGAGTGCACCCAAGTGGAGAATAATGAAACACATCAAACTATATATCATAATCAACATTACGGATTATTCATTTAGTTTTTTAGTAAACAACTCAGTAAAATCAAGGAATATTTTCATTATTTGCTATATTCAATATATTTGTTGGAGAAAAATAATGCTTCGACCTGTTCAGAACATTAAAAAGGAGGAGCTTTCTTTATCACAAAAGCAGGAGCTGATAAAGATAAATCGATAAAGAGCGAGGTGAAACACGACTGTCATTGGTTGTGAAACAAAATTCATTGAAACATAATTGGTCATTGACTAGCATTTGTGGCATGAGTTAAATAGTCTTTGTCACCATCATCATCATCCGGTATCATGGCAGCTGTCGCCGTCTTCCGGAATCCAAACGCCATTCCTCTCTATCCATCCATTGATCTTCCTCCATTCCTCTGATATTCATAGCTGCTTGTACCCCTTCTATCCAAGTTTTCTTCGGTCTTCCTCTCTTCCTCCTTTCCATTGGGATCCATTCCATAACAATTTTTGGCAATCTTTGCTCTGGCATTCGTTTGAAATGACCATACCACTGCAATCTTTTCTTTTCTATGATGTCTATGATGTCCGGCTCCTCTTGTACACCCATAATTTCCCTTATTTCTTTATTTCGTATTCTATCCATTCTAGATTTGCAGCTGATCTTCTTAAAACATCCATTTCTGTACTTAAAATTCTTTTCATTTCCCTGGTAGGAATTTGCCAGGCTTAAGCACCATATGTTAAAATGCTCTGAATTATGGTTTGATATATTTGTAATTTTCTATTTTTTGTAATATTAGTCTTGTAATAATACTTACTTACTTACTTACTCACTGGCACTATCGAACCCGTAGGTTCATGGCCGCACGGACATAAGCTCTCCATACATCCCTATCCTGAGCCAATGCTTTCCAATCATTCCCTGTATAATCTACTTCCCTCAAATCATAGTTAATGTTGTTCTCCCACCTCATTCTTGGTCTACCAACTGGGCGTTTTCATTCTGGCTTTCCTACAAGAAGTTTCCATGCACGTCTTTCATTCCCCATACGCGCAACATGTCCTGCCCATCGCAGTCTACGGGACTTAACTGTTCTTATTATATCTGGCTTCCTATAAAGACCATGTAGTTCATTGTTATGTAGTCTTCTCCATTCACCTGTCTGTTCATCTCTCTTTGGTCCAAAAATTTTCCTAAGAACTTTATTCTCAAATACTCGTAATCTCCTTTCCTCCCTTAAAGTAAGAGTCCATGTTTCGCACCCATATAATATAACTGGTAGAATAATAGTTTTATATATTTTCAGCTTAACGTTTTTTGAAAGGAGTTGGGACATCAAAAGTCTCTGCAATGCATAATAGCATGCATTTCCAGAATTGAGCCTATGTTTAATTTCTTGGTGCATCTCATTCCTATTTGTGATTATTGTTCCTAGGTATTTGAATTCAGCCAATTCCTAAAATTTCCCTCATTTGTCATTAGCTGTCCATTTCCATTATAATGTATTTCTACGTGTGACCATATATTTAGTTTTACTGATATTTACTTCCAGTCCTAATTTCTTAGTGTTACTCAATAGTGTGTGCGTGTTGGCCTTTAGTATCTCCTCGCTATCGGCCAGTAGTACTACATCATCAGCATAAACTAACAGCTTATTAATACCATTCAGTTGTAAGCCTTCCTCATTCTCTAAAGATTTAATGGCATGCTCTAGTACAAAATTAAATAGTAGAGGAGATAGTGCATCTCCTTGCTTCAACCCATTCTGGATTTCAATAGTGTCTGAAAACTGTTTGCCTACACGCACCCTACTCGTTGAGCCATTTAGACACATTCGTATAAGTCTAACTAACTTTTTAGGAATTCCGAACTCCAGCAGGATACTATATAACTTCTCCCTCTTAATTGAATCATATGCTTTTGGAAGTCTACGTATAGTTGATGTACAGTACCATTATATTCCCATTTCTTTTCTAAAATCTGTCTTATACTAAAAATCTGATCTGTTGTAGACCTGTTTCTTCTAAATGCACATTGATGATCTCCTAGAATGTCATCAATATAGGGAGTAAGTCTGCTTACTAATATATTTGTTAGAATTTGTACGAAGTTGAAAGTAATGAGATGCCCCTATAGTTGTTGCAATCAGTTTTATCTCCTTTCTTATAAATTGGTACGATAATTGATTCCTTCCATTCATCTGGAAGAGCTTCTTTTTCCCAAATCATACTAAGCAAACAGCGTATCTTGTCCATCAATTTTTCTCCCCCTGATTTTATCAGTTCTGCTGGGATCTCATCTGAACCTGATGCTTTATACATCTTCAATTTTTCAATTGCAATTTCAACCTCTAATGCACTTGGCTCTGCGACTAGCATTTCTGCTGTCTGTAACTTATCCTCCTCGATGTCCTGTTCTGTATGTACATTTAATAGCTGATTAAAATAACTTTTCCATCTATTTAATATACTCTTGGAATCTGCAATCATATCCCCATTTTCATTCCGAATTATGTTTGTTCTAGCCTGAAACCCTTTCTTCTCTATACTAATTCCCTGATATAATTCTCTAATGTTCCTATTTTTTGCATTCATTTCAAGATCATTAATCTTCTCTCTCAAATATTCCCTTTTTTTACTCTTTAGTAACTTGGTGGTTTCACGTCTAACACTACCCAATTGCTCTAAATTTACCTCATTTGGCTCGTGTAACCATTTCATTTTTGCTAGCTTTCTTTTCTTTACAATGTCGGCACATTCCTCATCAAACCATTTCTTGTTTTGCCTCTTTTTTAAACAACCAATGCTTTCTGATGCTGGCAATTTAATAGTATCTCTTATAGCCTCCCATTCTTTATTTATATCAGTTTCTTCTTCGTTTGCCACATTGTCATCTGAAGATTCCAGTACTTCAAATCTATTAGTAATTTTGATTTGGTATTCTTGCCGCATTTCATCATTTTTCAAGTTTTTTAATTCATATTTTACAGAATCATCTTTAGCGTTTGTTCCTCTCATAAGCGATAGCCGTTGTCTGATTTTCACCCTGACCAGATGATGATCTGAATTGCAGTCTGTCCCTCTAACTGATCTAACATCAATGATGCTACTGTGCCAGCGTTTATCCACTAATACATGATCTATCTGGTTCCGAGTTTCTCCATCTGGGGACGTCCAGGTGTATTTATGAATATCCTTATGCTGAAATGTTGTGCTCTTAACAATCAGATTCTTTAGTCTTTGTAATAGTCAATTGTTGGCTCATATATGGCTTTCTTTTCAGAGTCAACTTCCTCAGGTTGGCCACTACGAGTCTCAAAACGTAAATGTAAAATGCATAATTTTAAGTAAGGAATGGTATTACATACTATGTGAAAGTTCTTTGCTATAAAATTGGCGTATCCTTGAACACGTCATGAATTAATGACTTCGAAACAAAGGTGAGTGTACTTGAGTGAGTCACATAGTGACAAATGTTAATCACTTATTTGAGTGATGTTTCCAACAAAGTCGTCGAACAAACAGCGAAGAATGGTAGACGTGTGTGTACAGATACTCAAACCGCATTACGTTATCACGAGGATATAAAAATCATGATTCCGTACACAATTCTCCAGAGACGTGGGTACGATGATACAATCCTAAATTAAACAAATAAACTTACCATAAATCAATCACTCACTTTGGTTTGTACAATATATTCACTGGCAGACATACGACACGTGCAATGGATTTATAAGGGTTTCATTGTCCCAGTAATAATTCTTTAAGGTGAAGTAACTGCGCATGACTCGTTTAATAAATGTACAGTCAGAAAGTTACCGGTTACAGTACCTCATTATACTTAAAAAAATGCCACCTTGGTACAAGAATAAACGTACACTTAAAATTTGAACGAAAAATTCAATTCGGCCGCGGTGGACTAGTGGTTATGCTCCTTGCCTCTGGTCCCGAGGGTCGCGGGTTGAAACCGGGTTCGATGTATTTTTTAGGATGGAAAAATCCAAGGAGCAAGTCCTCCGGGAGGGACTTTAAGCCGTGGGTCCCGAGTCTGAAGATTTTCAGGATCGTAAAAGATCCTTAAGCCTGAATGAAAGGCCTCTAAGCAAAGTTTACCGAATTTTCCCGTCCTAGTAGTAGCGTAGTGGTTAAGGCATTCAGCTACAAGCCAGAGGGTCGAGGGTTCAAGTCCCGTTTGGGTCAGGACTTTTTAAACTGACCCAAACCCTCTGGCGGCACTATGGCCCTGGGGTCGACTCAGCCTCTAACGGAAATGAGTAGTAGACGCTTGTTCTGGGGGTAAAGGCGGCCGTCACGCAGGGCTGGGCCGGCTGACATAAAGAGCCGACTGTCTAGAAAAAGTGGGAACCTTGACCTCCTACTATCCCAAGGGTCTCCCGGCCTGTTCTGGGATCACTTTATTTTCCTTTTTAGTACTACCTTCGTTTCCTATATGTCAGTATGGGGCGGAACGCTGACCAAGGACCATTCAAATGACACTACGAAAACAAGTGTAACTAAATTAGTATGGTTAAAATTCTTCCCTTGGGGGGGGGAGCACCTAAATCTCTGTTAAGGGAAACATGGGCATACAAGAAATAATTAATAATAATAATAATAATAATAATAATAATAAATTGTTCCACTTCCCCCCAGGGGTCCTCATCTAGGGGATATGTGGATGGCGACCACAAGGTGCCCAAGCTGTGCAAAACATTTCTTCCACTTACTTGTGTTTTGCACTCTTTTAACTTTACTATCTAACCTCTCTTGGTTAACTCTTGTTTTTTTTACCCCGACGCTATTAGGGCATCCGAGGGCTAGGGATCCTTCCTTTTTTCCATTTCTTCTTTCCTTTATTTTCTTTTCTTCTCCAGAAAAGCCTGACCAGAGGCTATAAGATGGCAGCCCCATCACTGGTCTTGCCTTCCTTTGGCCAGCAACCAATCGAAGGGACTATTATTATGCTTTCAAGTCTTATACGAGAATTTCCCATAAGGGAAAATTTTCTATAGGATCGTAACAGGCCTCGGCCTAATACTTGGAAGGAAGAAGAAGAAGAATTGTTCCACTTCTGTCCTTAAGAGAACACTAGGGTGGTAAAAGTTTGAAGTTCCCATTTTTCTATACAATCAGCACAAGCTGTCAGCCGAGTTGTCAGCTCTGCGTGAAGATGGTCTTTACTCCCAGAACAAGTAAATTTGTGTTACTAGTACTTTTTTTTTATGTAAATTCAATATTGTGTTATTTTAGGCATTCATTAATTTCGTGGTCTTCCCTTATTTTACGTTTAACAGAGCTCGAATTAACTTTTGCATATATAATAATAATAATAATAATAATAATAATAATAATAATAATAATAATAATAATAATAATAATAGTAATAACTTTACAGTGCATCAGGCATAGAAGGCCCTTGGCCCACCAGCCGCTTGTTTTGATCACAGAGGTGGACAACACTGGTCAACAGTGGTTTTGTTGCCCTTGATATAAGATTAATTTCGAATATATTTATGCGCACAATTCATGAAACTATCAATCATTTTGGAAGATTTGCTCTGGTTTTTTTACTTTTCATTTTCTTCTTCTTCTTCCTCTGTCTTCTTTTCTCTTCCTTCCAAGTATTAGGCCAAGGCCTGTTACGATCCTATAGAAAATTGTCCCTCCAGCGTTTTGATCCTTCCGGGAAATTCTCGTATAAGACTTGAAAGCATAATAATAGTCCCTTCGATCGGTTGCTGGCCAAAGGAAGGCAAGACCAGTGATGGGGCTGCCATCTTATAGCCTCTGGTCAGGCTTTTCTGAAGAAGAAAAGAAAATAAAGGAAAGAAGAAATGGAAGAAAGGAAAGACTTCCTAGCCCTCGGATGCCCTAATATCATTGGAGTCGAAAAAAACAAGAGTTAACCAAGAGAGGTTAGATAGTAAAGTTAAAAGAGTCTGGTATAAGTAAGTGGAAGAAATGTTTTGCTCAGCTTGGGCACCTTGTGGTCGCCATCCACATATCCCCTAGATGAGGACCCCTGAGGGATTATTTACACTACAAAAATCGGAATATATATAAAAAAAAATATTTATAATGTCAATTGTGTTTTGAAAAATTAGTATACCAAATAGAAAGAAAAATGTCGAAAACCCATGTTATACTTCAGTGAAACGCCTTTTATAAGATTTTCTTCTAGTAAAGTAAAATTAAAAGTGATCCCACAACAGGCCTCAGGAGGCCCTTGGGGTAGTAGGAGGTTAAGGCTCCCAGTTTTTCTAGACAATCGGCACTTTATGTCAGCCGGATTGTCAGTCCTGCGTGATGGCTGCCTTTACCCTCAGAACAAGCGTCTGGTACTCATTTAGGTTAGAGGCTGAGTCGACCCCAGGGCCATAGTGCCGCCAGAAGGTTTGGGTCAGTTTAAAATCCTGACCCCAACGACCCTCGACCTTCCGGCTTGTAGCTCAGTGCCTTAACCACTACACTACGCCGTGCCCCCATTTTCTTCTAGGCCTATATTTTTTAGAGCACATTCAGCACTTTCATGAATATATTTGTAAACTGTGCACTTGAAAACATAGAAATTCGCAGAGATATCCAGGGCAACTTTTTTTTTGTAGAGCTGTGCAATCATCTAGCCAGGATAGGGGGTTATAGCTGGTTTCCCCAACCTGGGTATATATATATATATATATATATATATATATATATATTGTCTAATGTCATCAGGTTGTCTTTTATGACATTTCAGGGCTTTCTCCCATTGCTTTTGCGGAATTGTAACCCATTTCTTCGGTTGGAGCACCTGGAAGACGGAGTTACGTTACCCCAATGATACTATGGGTGATAAATGATAATTAAATCCCAGGAGAGTTCTTAACCCAAACTTACACTAAATTCCAGACCATAGGTAACAACCGGAATAATTCCTTTTAAGGAATGATTCCTATGATCTGACCGGGAATCGAACCCAACACCTCAATAAACTGTTGTCACAATCTCTGACCACAAGACCATGAGGCTGTATGTGTGTATGTGTGTGTGTAATTTAAGGACATTGATGCTATATGATTATTTATTAAACAATTTTTAGATTTTGGTGTGTTTTGCCTTAAATTATATTCGTGCTGTCTCGGAAATGGCCCCGCATTTAGCTGATCACATATCCATGGAGGCCCTCCATGTCATGTGATAAAATAAAACCTATGTATTTAGATGAGAGTTTAAAATTCCCTACCGACTGGACGTGTCCCTGCAAGAGCGACTTGGGATATGTGAAAGTACCTACAAGGGATAGATTAAATAAACATAAAGAGAGATTATTAACTAAGTCAATGGAACTACCGAACCCTAAGGTTGATTGGAATGCGGAAATAAGCTCTCCATATATATATATATATATATATATATATATATATATATGAATAAGAAAGTTTTCTTGGGTTTTCCGCGTCTTGGATTCAAGTTCAACCTCTGGCCACTGACTCCGACGTTTCGGCATGATCCCACATGTCATTATCAAGGAATGATCATTTCGAGTCACAGGTTTAGGTCTTATATAATTCAACATATAGAGTTTTCGCTGTGGCCCGTTTCCGAAGACGTACACCCATCCTATATGTTTAATTATATAAGACCTAAACCTGTGACTCGAACTTATCATTCCTTGATAATGGCATGTGGGATCATGCCGAAACGTCGGAATCAGTGGCCATAGGCCGAACTTGAATCCAAGACGCGGAAAACCCAAGAAAACTTTAATATTCATACTTATATCCGCGAAAATCTGCAATATAACACACACACACACACACACACACACACACACACACATATATATATATATCGTGGTCTAATGCTTTTCAAAAATCCCCTTAAAATTTACGACCCTCAAATAATTTTTAATGTTATTCTCCCATTTCATTCTATTATTATTATTATTATTATTATTATTATTATTATTATTATTATTATTATTATTAATGAACCAACTTGCACTATTGAATATTTAGGTTCATGATCGCACGGTTATAAGCTCTCCATACATCCCTGTCCTGAGCTAATGTCTTCAAATTATCCCTGTAAAATCGACTACCCTCAAATCATAGTAATGTTAGTCTCCAATCTCATTCTTGGCGTACGAATTCGGCTTTTTCCCTCTGGTTTTCCTACAAGAAGTTCCCATCCTCCACTTTCATTCCCCATTCGTGACACGTGTATTATTATTATTAGTGAGTGGAGAAGGAAAATAAAACTTTAGGCACAGAAAGATATGTAAACATTGAAAATCTGTATATGAATAAATACAAATTATTATTATTATTATTATTATTATTATTATTATTACCCAGAAAAAACACTGGAACGGTATCCACCTGAGAGAAGAAAGAAAGAAAGAAAGACCTCGAAACTCGTGGATACAAGAAATAAGAACTGGAATGAATGAAAACAAGAGGACTGGAGGGCATGGAGTGGACGAAAGGGACAAGTGGAGAAGGCAAATAAAACCTTAGGCACAGAAAGATGTGTAATCATCGAAAATCTGTATATAAAATTATTATTATTATTATTATTATTATTATTGTCCACCGCTGTGGTCTCGAGGTAGCGTGCTGCCTTGGCACGCGGGTTCGATCCCTGGTCGGGGCAGTTTTTGTGGGTGAGGTTTTTATCGGGGCTTTTCCTCGCCTGTAAGACAAATGTCAGGAAAACTTTAAGGCCGAAACGGTCTCCGAAATCACATGGCAATCATGATCATCCTTGTCATTATCATCATCATCATCCTTCACCGGTGTGGAAAGCAACGGGAAGCTACCAAACCTAAAATTCCCTAGTAAAGCTGTAAGCATAGCATGATAATGCTATGATTGCAGTGAAAGACCTGCCCTCGGGCAGAATTAGTATGGATGAATTATTATCATCATTATTATTATTATTATTATTATTATTATTATGATTATTATTATGATTATTATTATTATTATGATTATTATTATGATTATGATTATTATCATTATTATTATGATTATTATTATCATTATTATTATGATTATTATTATCATTATTATTATGATTATGATTATTATTATGATTATTTTTACTAATATTCTTAATCAACTTTTATAAGATTCATGATGTGTTCCGTTGAGGTATTATTCAAAATTAATATAAAATTATGGAATATTCACCTGAAAGGTCCGTCTCCTCAACTTAATTAATCATTTAACTGTAGCGCTTTCGGGACTTGTCCCATCATCGGCAGGATTCAAAACTGCCGATGATGGGACAAGTCCCGAAAGCGCTACAGTTAAATGATTAATTAAGTTGAGGAGACGGACCTTTCAGGTGAATATTCCATAATTTTATATTAATTCTAATATACCTAGCAAATAAAATTTTTATTCATTTATGTTTTAATTCCATTGGGCCAAATTAGGAAATTTTATGATTCACGGAGTGAAATGGTGAAAGATGGAAAGATAAAGCGTAGAAAAATGTATTATTAATAAATGATTGTAAGTTCGCGGGAACTTTCTGACTGATACAATGCAAGCAAGTGCAGACACCCAAGACGTGAAGTGTGTTTGTTCATTAATAAATAGTTTGGCAATCTTGGAAACACCAGTTCCTGGTACATAATATAAATTGTCTATGAAGTTGTCATCAAACTCACACGAGTACCGAATTGGAAAACATGGCAATAAAAATACTTGGCATCAGATATAGTAAATTCAAATGAACACCAATCTTTCTCCCTCTTCGACTTGCTGTACAACAGTTGTCACTACGCAGACTGCTAATATTTCTTTTGTTCCAAGTCTGTCATGCATATTTTCGTCTCTAAGATCCATGAACCCTAAAAGCCTTTGAAGTTCTTTTTACAAGACAGTTCTAGAATTAATGCCCTCGTTAATAAATATTGGCATATTGTATTCCGTGTACATTTTAAAACACGTAGCAATATGCTAAATCAGGTCCAAATTTTCAGTTGTAATTTAAATTAGCCAACATATGTACAGCATTTATTTAAAGTGCTAATAACCATGAGCAAGCAGCCAGGGTATCCCTAGACCATGGTTCCCAAACTGTGCTCCGCGTGCACTAAAGTAGAATTAATAGTTACTTATAGTTACAAAACCAGAGGTTTGCAATATCAATAAAACTAAATATATGGTCACATGTAGAAATTCATTAAATAATGGAAATCGACAACTAATGACAAATGAGGGAAATTTTGAAGAAGTGGCTGAATTCAAGTACCTGGGAACAATGATCACAGATAGGAATGAGATGCACAAAGAAATTAAACATATGCTCAATTCTGGAAATGCGTGCTATTATGCATTGCAGAGACTTTTGATGTCCCAACTCCTTTCAAAAAATGTTAAGCTGAAAATATATAGAACTATTATTCTACCAGTTATATTATAAGGGTGCGAAACATGGACTCTTACTTTAAGGAAGGAAAGGAGATTACAAGTATTTGAGAATAAAGTACTTAGGAAAATTTTTTGGACCAAAGAGAGATGAACAGACAGGTGAATGGAGAAGACTACATAACAATGAACTACATGGTCTTTATAGGAAGCCAGATATAATAAGAACAGTTGAGTCTCGCCTCGACTGCGATGGGCAGGACATCTTGCACGTATGGGGAATGAAAGACGTGCATGGAAACTTCTTGTAGGAAAGCCAGAAGGAAAACGCCCAGTTGGTAGACCAAGAATGAGGTGGGAGAAAAACATTAACTATGATTTGAGGGAAGTAGATTATACAGGAATGATTGGAAAGCATTAGCTCAGGATAGGGATGTATGGAGAGCTCATGTCCGCACGGCCATGAATCTACGGGTTCGATAGTGCCAGTGAGTAAGTAAGAAAGTAAGTATATTGTATTCCGTGTACAACATTTTAAAACACGCAGCAATTGTTAAATATGCTAAATCAGGTCCAAATTTTCAGTTGTAATTTAAATTAGCCAACATATGTACAGCATTTAGTTAAAGTGCTAATAACTATGAGCAAGCAGCCAGGGTATCCCTAGACCATGGTTCCCAAACTGTGCTCCGCGTGCACTAAAATAGAATTAATAGTTATTTATAGCTATAAAACCAGCGATTAGTAAAGAGATACTCAAGTTAGAACACGACCGAATTTTGTAACGTGTTGTTTACAATATTTTATCCATGTTAACAGAATTTTAATATATGGCTTTCCCCCATTTATAGGTTTGCCGTCTTCAGTTTCCATTTATTTCTATCATTCCAATCTCCCTCTTCCAAATTCCTATCATCCATTATGGTTCTGACGTAGGCCTTCCATTTCCATCTTGGTCTGCCACTTTTATTTCTTCTAGGGGGTGACCATTGGTATATATTTTTTGGCCATCTTTCATTTTCCATTCATTGCACATGGCCATACCATTTAAGCGATTGATTTTCAATCCTCTTAACAACAGATGTGGTGACATTTATTTCTCTCCAAAGGAATTCATTTCTTACTTTATCCTGTCGTCGGCCGCGGTGGACTAGTGGTTATGCTCCTTGCCTCTAGTCCTGAGGGTCGCGGGTTCAAACCCGGCCGGGGTCGATGGATTTTTTAGGACGGAAAAATCCAAGGAGCAAGTCCTCCGGGATGGACTTTAAGACGTGGGTCCCGAGTCTGAAGATTTTCAGGCTCGTAAAAAATCCTTAAGCCTGAATGAAAAGGCCTCTAAGCAAAATTTACCGAATTTTCCCGTCCTAGTACTACCTTGGTTTCCTAGATGTCAGTATGAGGCGGAACGCTGACCACTGACCGCTCAAAATGACATCTATACGAAAACAAGTGTGACTAAATTAGTATGGTTCAAATTCTTCCCTGTAGGGGGAGAGCGCCTAAATCTTTGTAAAGGGAAAACATAGGCTTACAATACAAAACAATACAATTTTATCCTGTCTTTTTTTTTTTTTTTTGGAGGCTTCTTCTAAAATAATCAAATTCAACTGTTCTAATTTTATTCCTTTGTAATTCCGTCAAAGACTAAGTTTCACTTCCATGACAAAATATTCTGTATTATGCTCTTATAAAATTTTCATTTTAGTTTCCTTCGTAATATTTGTGTTCCAAATTATTCCATGTAATGTGTTAGTTGCATTTTTTGCCATTGCAATTTTAGTCTGTACATATCTCTCACAGGTACCTAAACTTGTAATTATTGACCCAAGATATTTAAAAAATTCACTTTTTTTTATTTCTCCTGTTTCAAGTATGAGGTCATCCACATCCTTTCCCAAACACTTATATTCTGTTTTCTGTAAAATTATATTCAGTCCCCATATTTTATATTCTTCCATTATTTATTTATCATATATTTCATATCATCTTCATCCCCTGCAAAAATTATTTGAACATCTGCAAACAACAATGAATCCAGCACTTTTCCTCCTATATGAATACCCGTTTCAGAAGATTTTTATAGGCCTACCATAAGTTAAGAGCCTGGTCTAAATAAATGTTAAAAAAATTGGTAACAAACTGCATCCCTGCTTAAGGCCTTTATTCATTGTGAATTCCTCTGTTAAATTATTCTGTATTTTTACTTTCGCTTTTTTATTACGATAGATCCTCCTAAGAATGGTGTATCTAATATATAAAAATGAATGTTTGTTTGTTTGTTGGTTTATTTGTTCGTACTTTATGCGCGGCCAAACCGTTGACCGGATTGTGATGGGGCTTTTTGCAAAATCTTCAGGAGATTCCCGGGATGAACATTAGGCTATAAGAGAGTTGTGGTACTCAACTCCTACATCCTTAAAAATCGCCCTTTGTAGTGGAAAACGTGAAAAAAGTAGCTCTTTGGACGCTTAAATGGCTTACTCTGCCTGAACCATAACAAATACACAAAATTAATGTACACAGAATTGAATGTCTCAAAAAGCTCTACAGAAAAGCTCGCGACAGCATATGTTTATCTCTTACGGATAACTCACAATAACCATTTTTGTCTTTTATTGATGTCAAGAAGATCGCCATTTGCGTATATCTCAATATATAAATTGCTATATTCAACGTATTGCTTATAGAATCACTCCAAAATAATGCTCTGGCCTATTCAGAATGTTAAAAAAGAGGAGCTTGATTTTAAAGTGATCAAATTAAACTGATAAAATCGAAGTGAAAAACGACTGTGATGGGTTGTAATTCAAAATTCATTGAAACGTGATTGGTCATTGACTCCCATTTGGGGCATGAGTTAAATAGTCCCCATAACCTAATATGTTACTATAATACCAGCCACATGGGATAGTGGTCAGTGTTTCTGTCTACTGTTCATGAGATTCCCGGGTTCGATTTCCGGTCAAACCATAGGAATTTTCCTGTGGTTGCGCATGGTCTGGTATTTAGGTTAAGTTTAGGTTAAGAACTCTCTTGGCGCTTCATTATTATTTATCATCCGTCATATCATCGGGGTCACGTAACTCCGCCTTCAAGGCGCCCAACTTCAGAAGTGTTTACAATTAAGCCAATGCCAGGAGAGAACAGCAGAAATGTCGAAATGACAACCCTGGGGTATTGAATAATAAAATTAACACTTCTTCTTCTTCACGGTTTAGGCTTATTTACTAGCATGTTCCGGCTCCAAATTGCTGCTCTTTCCATTTTTTCTTGGTCTTCCCAAATTTCTTCTTCCTCGTGCTGAATAGCTGTATGCTGCTTTTCGTGTTCTATTCTCAGTCATCCTTGCCAAGTGTTCTTTCCAGTTTGTTCTGTATTTCTCTATTGTTGTGTTTAATTCCTCTACTTTTAGTTGCTGTCTTATTTCTGTGTTATGTTTTTTGTCTGTTCTTTGATATCCTGCTATTGGTTTGAGGAATCTCATTTCAGCAGCTTGTATTCTGGCAGATTGTTGTGTTGTCACTGTCCATGTTTCGGATCCATAAGTAATAATAGGCACTGTCATTGTCTTGTATAATATCATTATAGGCCTAGAGTCTTTCCTGGCTTTATTTTTCAAAGTTCTTTTTTAGTGTACCTGTTATATAATTAAACTTATTTATTTTATTATTTATATATGTTTCTGCTGTGTATGGCATTTCGCAACCTAGGAAGTTATATGTTACTACTTGTTCTATTGGTTTATTTTGTAATATTATCTTTGTCCTGTCCACCGCTGTGGTCTCGAGGTAGCGTACTGCCCTGCCACGCAATCCCCGCTCGGGACAGTTTTTCTGGGTGAGGTTTTTATCGGGGTTTTTCCTCACCTGTAAGACAAATGTCAGGAAAACTTTAAGGCCCAAACGGCCCCCGAAATCATATGGCCATCGCAATCATCATCATTCATACTCATCATCATCCTTCATCGGTGTGGAAAGCAACGGGAAGCTACCACACCTAAAATTCCCTAGTAAAGCTGCAAAGCATAGCATGAAAATGCTATGATTGCAGTGAAAGACCTGCCTTCGGGCAGAATTACTATGGATGGATCTTTGTCCGAACTGGATGAGCGCCCTTGAAGGCCATTGTTTTTTATTTTTGTGAGGTAAATATATACATGCATAAAATTCAATTAAATCTAACCAGGATAATTTGAAAGAATATTGTCACTCTAGTGACTAGGTCTTACGCCAGGATGACGTTAATTGTTAATCATGAGATAATGCTAATGAAGAATAGCGCATTAGTCTTAAAAATAAATCCAAATAGCTCAATTAACGTAAATACAATAGCATATAAATGTTATCACCAAGTTCACAGCTTATCAAGTCATGAAAGCAATAAGATAAGTTCCAAATCATTGAGATGTGATTTCTATGCAGTAAATTATGTTTATTGTGAAGGCTGTCATCCATTAATACTGTGATAAATTCATGACGGCATATCACGAACACTGGTGATAATAGAACTATTATTTACACCATTATTTTTATATTTAGTAACAATTATATTCTCTCTTACACATTACGCAACGCGATCCAAAACAGTAAAACCAACTACATATATACAGCAATCAAATCAAACATAGGCTCAGTTCTGGAAATCATCCTAATATGCATTACAGAGGCTTTTGTCGTCCCAAATTGTCAGAAAATAAAAAATAGTTTTAAAAAACTAAAACAACACGCTTTATTAGAAAACCGAACGCTTGGGAATAAATAATTTTACCATCAAAAGCGTGGGGTGCTCTTTATCAATTAACATATTTGATAATAAACAGGCATTGGTAAAAATAAAGTCTCTAAGAAGAATACGTAAAAATAAAAGCACCCCACTCTTTTGATGGTAAAATTATTTATCCCAAGCGTGTTGGAAATTAAAATTATTTTTCATTTTTTTAGTTCGGTTTTCTAATAAAGCGTGTTGTTTTAGTTTTTTAAAACTATTTTTTATTTTTTATTTTTTAGTTTTAATATTTTACAGAATAAGATAAAAATGTAAATATCTTTAAATTCGATATGTAGTAATATGAGCTAAAAGTAATACTCTTCTAAAAAAAAAACTCCCAGCCGGATTTGAACCAGCGACCTATGGATTACTGAAATTATATACCACTAGATCATACGGCTCTACCAACTGAGCTCTTACAACAATTCGACTAAAAAGTCGGCAACTCTGCAACCTATTATACAAGTTTTCATTTTTTTTTATTTTCTGATGATTCTGGCCAGGATTTTAGAAACAAAATATGAAATTATTGTATTTTCACGGGTCCTTTACAAGTACACAAAGTTTCAAGTCGATCCAATGTTTATAAGTGGGTGAAAATCGTGTTCAAATATTCCGTTACGTAGATACAAAGACACTTTTTTTTCTGATGATTCTGGCCAGGATTTTAAAAACAAATAATAAATTATTATATTGTCACGGGTCCTTTACAAGTATACAAAGTTTCAAGACGAACCAATGTTTCTAAGTGGGTTAAAATCGTGTTAAAAATTCCGTTACATAGATACAAAGACACTTTTTTTTGATTTTCTGATTATTCTGGCCAGGATTTTAGAAAATAAATATGAAATTGTTGTATTGTCACGGGTATTTTGCAAGTATACAAAGTTTCAAGTCGATCCAATGATTTTAAGTGGGTGAAAATCGCGTTAAAAGATTCAGTTACATAGATAGATACAGGTCAAACAAATATAAAACGTGTAAAAAACATTAAACCAAAAATATATAAAACTGATATTCTACCAGCTATATTTGTGGATCAGTACCACATGTGACCATTGAGCGAAAAAGGTTCTTATATAATCTAAGTTTTGTTCTTTTAGATAAGCCTAACATTCTTTTATTACTATTATGACAATAAATGACGCTTTAATTTGTAGTTACTATGCAACAAAATCTATATTTTATATTCTAATAAAACACGCTACAAAACATAAGATACGGGTTCAACAAAACGTAAAATGCACTTTATTGATGAATGATAGTTGTTGTAATATAACAACAACGATTGTTGATTTATCGTGTCTTTTTTTTTCTCCAAAGCCCACATTACTCTTTCTCTAACATATCGTTTCCTCAATAAATAAACCCAATTGAATATACTAAATATCTTCTCCTTCTTCTACTACAAGGTTTAGGCTATGCAGCCTGTTCCGGCGAAGTTAAAATTGGAGTCCATCTTTACGTGGTCGGCCAACATCTCTTGTTCCTCTGGGATTATACAGGAAGGTTCTTTTTGGTATTCTTTCGTTGTTCATTCTCATTAAGTGTTCTGTCCATTTCTTATTATTTTCGCTGATTTTATCTTCAATTTTATATATATTTAATTCTTCTCGTATCGTTTCATTCCTTATTCTATCCGCTCTTGTTCATCCTTTCACATTACGTAAAAACAGCATTTCCGCAGTCTGTATCCTGCTTTTATCCCTTGATTTCATTACCCAATTTTCACTTCCATACAACAACAAAGGAACAGCCATTGTTTTATATAATTTAAGTTTCGTATCTTTCCTTGTTTTCCGACCTAAGGTTCTTTTTATGGTTCCACAAATAGCTTGAAATTTATTTACTTTATTTTCTATATCTTCATTTTCTCTATAAGTTACATCACATCCTAAATATTGGAAATGTGATACTTGTTCTATTATTTTGTTATCCAGTACAATTTTTGATCTAATTCCATATTTACCAATAAATGCCATAATTTTTTACTTATTTATTGATATTTTACAATTATATCTATTGGCTATTAATTTAAATTTATATGCTAACATTTGGAGCTCATTTTCGGATTCTGCTAAAAGTACAACATCGTCAGCGAATAATAAAGCATTTATTTTATCTTTATTATCAATTAATATTCCTTCATTAGTTAAAACCTTCTTCCATGCTTTTAGGATATCGTCCATATAAATATTAAATAATATAGGTGAGAGTGAACACCCTTGTCGTACTCCTTGGTTTATTTGAAAAAAATGTCTTATTTTTGGTCAACTGAGGGTCAATACAAATATTTGTTCCATAGTACAAGCTCTTAACAGTTTCTATTATCTGAATAGGGAGGCCTTTTTCTTTTAGGATATTCCACAATATTTCCCTGTTTACTCGATCAAATGCTTTATCTAAGTCTATGAATAACAAATGCGTTTCTAGGTTTTTTCTTGTCTCTAAATATATACTAAAATACTTACTTACTTACTTACTTAATACTTAATACAGACGTTACACTTTACAGCAGTTTGCCCTTGATTCCTGCTTTCCAGAGATCCCTATCTTCCCACTGTCCTTCTTCCATATCCCTCTTCATCATGACATCATATATTCCCTCAAACCATCTTCTTCTACTTCTCCCTCTCTTCTTTCTGCCTGGTACCATCCAATCTAACACATGTTTAGGACACTGGTCCTCCGACATCCGTTGTACATGTCAATACCACTGTAGAGCTCTCTTTGTTATCCTTTCGACAACAGTTTCTTGTGCATCCATTTCTTGTCTGATATATGTATTTCGAATATGTTGTAGCCTGGATATTCTCATACTTCTCCGTAATCCATCCATTTCTGTCGCCAAGATTCTTTTCTGCATCCTTTCATTTATTGTCCAGTTTTCTGATCAATTTGCAAGTATACTTTCTATTATTGTCTGTATAATCTCTTTTTTCGTTTTTTTTGGTCAAATTTCTATTCCATAAAAGATCATTCAGGGATCTAATCGCCTTTCTTGCACAATTTACTCTGTTAATAATATATTTTTCACAAGTACCAGATTTATCTATTATAGATCCAAGATGTTTAAATTCTTCAACACGTTTAATTATCATATTATTTATTTGCACGTCTTCTGAATTTCCTCCGATTACCATATATTCTGTTTTGATATAATTTATCTTCAGTACACCACCCACCTCAAATGCATCTACCAACTTTCCAAGCTTATATTCTACATCTTCTTTATCTTGTCCTATTATAATCTGGTCATCAGCAAATAATACATTGTGCAGTAAAGTGTCATTAATGTTGATTCCCATTCCCCTACATGACTTATTCCAAATTCCAAATGCCTCGTCATCTAATTAGTGACGCGCATGAATGGATTAACGAGATTCCCTCTGTCCCTATCTACTATCTAACTAACTCACTGGCACTATCGAAGCCGTAGGTTCATGACCGCGCGGACATAAGCTCTCCACATATCCCTATCCTGAGCCAATGTTTTCCAATCATCCCCTGTATAATCTACTTCCCTCAAATCATAGTTAATGTTATTCTCCCACCTCATTCTTGAACTGGGCGTTTTGCCTCTGGTTTTCCTACAAGAAGCTTCCATGCACGTCTTTCATTCCCCATTCGTGCCATGTACATTTACGATTACAAAATCATACCATTTACTCTTTAGAATTATGTATGATATTCTATCACTGACAAACTTAATATCTCGGATAGCGGATAAGATCCTCCTTCGGACTAAAAAACCCGTTCCAAATTCAGGTCTTTCTGCACCCCCGTAGTATAATGAAAAGCTTCCTGATTCCTGACTACCTTCTGCTGGCCACCTAACTTCCTGTAAAGCGACTGTATCCAAGGGTGATTTATTTAATTCACGGATTAATACCTCTAGCGCCCCGCTATTGTATAAAGTCCTAACATTCCATGTTCCTAGGAACGTGTCCCTATGTTTGAGTCTTTGGCATGGGTTCCCAGAATTAGTCCCTGCCTGGAGAACCGAATGGGGGGACTATTTGACCTCCAGAAAATTTTACCCCAGTTGAACCCATGTCCGCATTTCTTGACGGTTGTATTTTTACTGTGAAAGCTATCTAATATCTATACGAACTAAAATACTCTGAACGCAAATAAAACATTGTAGACAACACGTTGAAATATTAGGCTCTTAAAACACTCCCTCGGTCGTGTTCTAACTTCTCTCGCTTCTAAACATCTACTTTTGTAACTACAAGTCTAAATATGAATAACCATTATTTAAAAAGATGAAATAAGTACAAAGAGGCTCTGTTTTCCATCATTAGTGTCGTTTTATTTAATTTTCCATCAGGCTTTCACCCCCCCGTGGATTATCACCTCGACGTGGTGGGAGCGCCAAGTACTCAATGAACCAGACGACCAAATCGGGGAAGTTTACCTTTACTAGCTTGCCGATTGGTTAGAGGTGAGAGGAAACTAAGAATAGTCTGCAACGTGGGAGACGTCTGCCAGAAGGTTGACTTCGACCAGAGGAGCATGGATAGATGCTCTGAGACAGCAGCCCTGTCATTATCCTTACCCTGCACAGCGCTCGTAACGCGGTTAGGGGACATTTATTATTACTGATTCATCTCAAAGCAAAGGCCGGATTGGATTTCAGGATTGTATAATTATAAACCCAAAATGGAGAAGAATGTTGGGAAGACCATTGAAGAGATGGAAGGACCAATTCGACCTATAATGAGATCGGAACAGGCCATTGGGCTTAATCCTTGTTGTTGTTGTTGATGATGATGATGATCATGCTTTAATTGTCTAAAGGTACGTACACATATGCGCGCCGCGAACACGAACGGCGCGCATGCGCGGCGCGTGTTATGTTCGTCGAAATTATTAATTTCAACGAACCTCCTGCGATCCATAGGAAACCCACAAACCTTCAGTAGACATTTTGCAGAGCAGGTGTAACCAACCATGTCTATTCCCTTTCCGTTCTCCCGCTTGTCCTGCATTCTTTCCCAAAAATAGGGACTCTTTTTTAAAATGCCGCGGGACGCGGGACAAATTGTTAAAAATCGGGACTGTCCCGCCAAAATCGGGACGTCTCGTCAGGCTTATTACTTATTACATCTTATACCTTTATTTATACTTTTTCAAATATTATAGCATTAATGGAATTTTAAAAAAATATATGATTTGTATATATATGTTTAAAATTATTAAGAATCTATCTCACCATAACATGACCTTAATTTTTAATAAAGATGTACATGATTATTATACTAGAGGTTGTACTTTATTGAACAAATATACTAGTTTCTCAAAAAAAAAGGTATAAAAGGGATTCGTTATGCATTAATCAACCATTACAATAACTTACCTATTGAATATCAACATTTCACGAATGTTAAACATTTTTCTAATTGTATGAAAAAAATATTTTTTTCTCATTGCCTTCTTAGTTAATTTTGTTAATTTTATTATTATGAACATTATCCTGTTTAAATATTGTATTTATATGTGTATATATATTGTGCATCTATAGTAGTTTGTATTACTTAAACTTATGCCTGAATTTGTTTTCTTGTTTTTATTGTTAATTGTTTTATGCCATTATTTTTTGTATATTGCCCCTTAACATGAGCAATCTTGCTCTTTGGAGTCTTTGAAGAAATAAATAAATAATTAGTAATAAATGTGTTTATATATTGTATTGTTTTGTGATACTTCATACATAATATTATGAAATGAACGTCTTAAATAAATAATGTTTTCTAAATAATTCTAATTTATTCATACAATTACAGTATACAAGAAAAAAACACATAACATTGAAAAAAAACAGGCATCTCCTTTCAATTATTTTTAAAAATGATCCTTATGTTGAGGATCCCACAATAATTGCTTGCTTCTATAAATATCAATAAGTTTTAACATGTTTTCCTCTGACCACTCCATACTCAAATAATAATAGGTGCGCACCGAAAACAACGAAACTCTCAGGTACCCGTCCAAATCTAAACAGCGAACCATCAAAGTGTTCGTGGAAAAAACCGACAATGAGTGGATCGTGGTGCGAGACGCGCGCGCACCGTTCGCGCGCACCTTAAAACCCCGTCCAAATCTGACGAACATGGTGCGCGCGCGCAAGTGTGTACGTACCTTGAGATGGAGCCGAGGTAATTAAGGAAGAATCGGCCTAGGCCTGTATCTTTGTATACAGTTACATTTTTATTGATTTTTTAAGATTATACATTTGTGTTTTAATGAAAGATTGGATGAGATAAGTACAGCTTAAAGTAACTGAATTTAATTATTAACTAAAAAATCTTAAATGATTTTATGGGTCGAGAAAATCTTATATAGTTTAATGATTTTATTAGTGTACAATGCTAGGTTATTGAATTCGATTTTTAAAATTACTATTTAACATTTCGAAAATTATAATTTTCATCATCATCATCATAGTACATTCACGAATTTAGGCCATTTGTTGACCTGTTTCGGCCTCAAGAGAAACACCATCCAGAAGTCTTTTGAGTGGACGTCCTGGTCTTCTTCTTCCTGCGGGTTGATATCTTAACATTAAGTTTGGGTATTCTATGATCTTCCATTCGATGAACATGTTGTATCCATCTTGACTTATAATCAGAAATTTTGTTTTCTAAAGATTCCATGTGTAATTCTTTCTAAGATGTCTTCATTTTTTTTGTGATCTAGTAGTGTGTATCCTGCAGTCCTCCGAAGATATCTCATTTCAGCAGATCTAAGTCTCTGTATATCCTTCTGTTTCAACGTCCATACTTCGCTACCATACAAAGAGTTGGAAGAGCCAGTGTTTTATACACTTTCAGTCTTGAATGCTTTTGGACTAACTGTGGCTTGAATATAGAATTTATTAACCCTAAAATTCTTAAAAATTTAGATATTTTTGCATTTACATCCTTTTCTTCTTCATATGAGATATTGCATCCTAGATATGTAAAATTATTCACCTGCTCCAAAATTTTATTGTCCAGTACAATTTTACTTCTGACAGGATCTACACCTTGAAATGCCATAATTTTTGTTTTTTTCTGTAGATATCTTTAATCCATATTCTTTTGTAATTTTGTTAAGTTCATACAGACCTTTCTGTAGATTATCTTCGGAATTTGCTATAATTATAATTTTCAATCACTAAATTTGGTTGTATTTCATACACGTGCTTATATAAAATAACTCAAACTTGAAATAAAATTTGTGGGCCATTTCACGCACATATTGCAATTCCACATAACATGTCCTTCCGCGCACATATTTTACAGCCCTGGAACTTGAATTTAAATATGTTTATGGCCGGTTAAGCCACGAAAACTTGATTTTAATTCAATAGCGCAGGGTGTGGTTCAGATAGAAACGTTTGGTTGATTTCAGATTTTTATGGGGGTCAGATATGATGCTGAGAGCTGCGAAATGGTGAATGCAAAGATTAAGATATATTGAGTAGTCGATGTTCAGTTGTTATTTCTTTAAGCAACAATAGCAAGTTGAAAGCTATAAAAATATTGAGAACATACTAGGACCATAAAATATCCTTATTTTAAGAAACAAGTGAAGTGCTGGTGTACTTACTCACTAGCACTATCGAACCCGTAGGTTCATGGCCGCGCGGACATAAGCTCCCCATACATCCCTATCATGAGCTAATGTTTTCCAATCATTTCCTGTATAAACTACTTCCCTCAAATCATAGTTAATGTTATTCTCCCACCTCATTCTTGGTCTACCAACTGGGCGTTTTCCCTCTGGCTTTCCTACAAAAAGCTTCCATGCAAGTCTTTCATTCTCCATACGTGCACATGTCCTGCCCATCGCAGTCTACGAGACTTAACTGTTCTTATTATATCTGGCTTCCTATAAAGACCATGTAGTTCATTGTTTTGTAGTCTTCTCCATTCACCTGTCTGTTCATCTCTCTCTGGTCCAAAAATTTTCCTAAGTACTTTATTCTCAAATACTTGTAATCTCATTTCTTCCCTTAAAGTAAGAGTCCATGTTTCGCATCCATATCATTTAACTGGTAGAATAATAATTTTATATTTTTTCAGTAGCCTTTATTGGATAAGGTCACGAATTCAGACAGAAATGGATTGATCATATGGATGGAATGAGTAAGGAGAGATATCCATTGTTAGCAAGAAATTATCAAGCAAAAGGAAGACGTGATGTTGGAAGACCTAGAAGACGTTGGGCTGATGCATTATGAAGTCGGAACGGGCAATTGCCTAATCCCTGGAGTGATGATGATGATGATGTATTTTCAGTTTAACGTTTTTTGAAAGGAGTTGGGACATCAAGAGTGCAATGCATAATAGCACGCATTTCCAGAATTGAGCCTATGTTTAATTTCTTTGTGCATCTCATTCCTATTTGTGATTATTGTTCCTAGGTGTATTTGAATTCAGCCACTTCCACAAAATTTACCTCATTTGTCATTAGCTGTCCATTTCCATTATATAATGTATTTCTACGTGTGACCATACATTTAGTTTTAGGTGGACTAGTGATTAATATTCATAAATTAACAAGCTAATACCCGGCGTGCGCTGCTACCCTAAATAAATGAAAATTAATCTGATACTTACGTTATAGGTTGAATAAGTAAATAAAAAAATAATTATAAAGCTATATCGTAATTATTTTAAGATTCCCCGTGGCTGATTACCCCGGTGTTGCCTCGGAAGTCCTACTATATCTCTAATCTTCTTGTCATAAATGAGCTAAAAGCACAGGCAGCTCATTCGTTATTTGTTGAGTTATGCGTAAAAGAATACCCGCCATGTGCTGCTATGCTTGCACAGAAATCTAGGTACTTGTCTCGACCTTCTTGGCATCAATGAAAGACAAAATAGGTTATTGTGAGTTATCCGGAGACTTTTTGTAGAGCGTTTCGAGATATTCAATTCTGTGTACATTAATTTTGTGTATTTGTTATGGTTTAGGCAGCGCAAGCTGTTTTAAGCGTCCAAAGAGCTACTTTTTTGACGTTTTCCACTAAAAAGGCCGATTTTTAAGGGTGTACATTATAAACCCAACTGGATTTCTTAGGCTTAAAGGACCTTCGGGACTTGGAAAATCTGGTAGCGTTTATCTAGCCGAGCGTTAGTATGAGGATATACAGTATACATGTTTTGAAATAAACAAAAGAAGTCTTATTTTAAACTATTTTATTACTAAGGTATAAATAATTAGAATCTCTAAGTATTCTAGCCCTAAATAACTAATCTAAGCCTATATTAAAAACTACAGTACTTCCTTGGGGGGTTGAGAAGAGGGAGTTGTGGAATTTATAAATCTAACCTAATCTACATGATTAAAAATGTTATATCCCTTTTTTGAAAATTTAATATCAAAAATGTTAATTGTACTTGATTCAAATCATAATAGTACAGAATACATATTAAGAAAAATGGCCGGTGACTTACCCTTCAGCAGTTTACACACACAGACAGACAGACACGAGACCCTCACTTCTCAAGTGTTATATACTCAATTTGACCTCTAATTACCCTAACTGTACTCACTAACATTCCAATAATCTAAATGTAGGGATGTTTACAGTTAGCTATGCAAAACTTTGCTCTGAACTATATCATGTCTAAACTCTATCTCAACAGACTTTGAATGTCTAAACTCTATTTCAAAAGACTTTGCTTGAATAATTAAAATAATCTATAAAACAATAAAAAAATCTATATAAAAGACTATGTATTCATAACAGTGTATGAGTTAAGTATCGCAACTCTCTTATAACCTATGTTCATCCCGGTAATTTCCTGAACATTTTGCAAAACGCCCTCATCACAATCGGATCAACTGTATGACCGCGCATGAAGTACGAACAAACAAACATTAATTTTTATATATTAGATTACTATTTTCTTTTAACCATATTTCTTTGCTGTGGGTCGTCATATTTCAATTCCTTCTGGATTTTTTCGTGTTGAGACTTGAAAGTAGTTTTGAAGTTCCTTAGGACAGGTTACTGGCCCGACGCTAAGTAGTCCAGTGGTAGGGCTGCTACCTTTTAGTCTCTGGACAGACATTAGGATACTGCATTTACTCAGTACCCGATGGAACGGTTATACCGCCGTGACTCGTTCCTCAGAGCCTCGTTTGTGAAAACGAGAAGGTGAGGATGAGAATTGGGTAGGAGAGGTTATACACACGTCACTACCCATTACAAATGTTAAGATATCAACCTGCAGGAAGAAGAAGAAGACCAGGACGTCCACTCAAAAGACTTTTGGATGGTGTTTCTCTTGAGGCCGAAACAGGTCAACAAATGGCCTAAATTAGTGAATGTACTATGATGATGATGATGATGATGAGATTACTATTTTCGTCTTTGGTTCCCAGATTTACGGGTTCAAACTCGGCCGGATCCCATTGATTTATTCTCCTTCTTTTTCTTCTGTGTGCAGTAGGACTCTTCACTAAGAAATAATTCCTTAATATTTCGATTACGGCGCGGGATTCCTTTAAAATAGGTAATGAGTCTATGTTTCGCAACCATATAATGTAACTGGTAGAGTTCTAGTGAATTATTATTAAAATTTTACATATTTTGGAGACAGGATACAAAATGACTGTGAAGCTTGAGAATTTAAGTACGCGGCTCAGCCGTGAATTGAGTTGAAATGTTGAAGGGACAACCGAATGTCTCAGTTATTTACGACTCTAGTACATAATGTATGAAAACTCCGTGTTACTTGGACCGATGTCATTCCTCAACTTTCTTTCCGACACTTCAAGTAACGCAAAACCGATATAAGTACACTAATAGTCTATCTACAAACAATATCCTTTTATTTACCCGGCTCTGTAACGGAAGTGGTTATACACCTGCCCTTTACTTCTGAGTTCCGCAGTTCATGTCCCGGTCGTTCCATTTTGCGCTCGTTGTGGACGAATCGGAGACAGAAAGCTTTTCTCGAATATTATTTTGTTTTTCCTGTTAATAAATTTTACTATTTTATCCATTTCCTTTCATTTCATCTGTCCCTATTGCATTTCTTTAAGGGTTTCCGTACGTATGTACTTTATTTGAGAATAAAGTTCTTACGAAAATGTTTGGACCAAAGAGAGATGAACAGACAAGTGAATGGTGTTTATAGGAAGCCGGATATAATAAGAACAGTTAAGTCTCGTAGACTGCGATGAGCAGGACACATGGCATGAATGGGGAATGAGAGACGTGCATGGAACCGTTTTGTAGGAAAACCAGAGGGAAAACCCCAGTTGGTAGAGCAAGAATGAGGTGAGAGGATAACATTAACCCATTCGGGTGAGTTATTTTGGTGGTATTTTTCGTATTTATAATTAGGCCTACTGATTTATTATTATTATTATTATTTTTATTATTATTATTATTATTATATTATTATTATTATTATTATTATTATTATTATTATTATTATTATTATTATTATTACTATTATATGGGTGCGAAACATGGACTCTTACTTTAAGGGAGGAAAGGAGATTACAGGTATTTGAGAATAAAGTACTTAGGAAACTTTTTGGACCAAAGAGAGATGAACAGACAGGTGAATGGAGAAGATTTCAGAACAATGAACTGCATGGTATTTATAGGAAGCCAGTTATAATAGAACAATTAAGTCTCGTAGACTGCGATGGGCAGGACATGTTGCACGTATGGGGAATGAGAGACTTGTATGGAAGCTTTTTGTAGGAAAGCCAGAGGGAAAACGCCCAGTTGGTAGACCAAGAATGAGGTGGGAGAATAACATTAACTATGATTTGAGGGAAGTAGATTATACAGGAAATGATTGGAAAGCATTAGCTCAGGATAGGGATGTATGGAGAGCGTATGTCCGTGCGGCCATGAACCTACGGGTTCGATAGTGCCAGTGAGTAAGTATTATTATTATTATTATTATTATTATTATTATTATTATTATTATTATTATTATTATTATTATTTTTATTATTAGTTTGTACCTGCAGAAGAATAAGATGTTTTACTTTTTATTATGTCTAGTAATTCAACTTTTTACTGGAATTTTTCTTGCGATACACTATTGTGATTTGAGGGAAGTAGATTATACAGGGAATGATTGGAAAACAATAGCTCAGGATAGGGGTGTATGGAGAGCTTATGTCCGTACGGCCATGAACCTACGGGTTCGACAGTGCCAGCGAGTTAGTTAATTATGTACTCTGGGCACGCCCTAGCGCAGTTGGTTAAGGCAATACGCTACAAACCGAAAGATCTAGGGTTCGAGTCCCGGCGGAGTAAAAATTTTTGAACAGACCCAAATCTTCTGGTAGCACTATGACCTTCGGGTCGACTCAGCCTCTAACAGAAATGAGTAGTTGACGCTTGTTCTGATGGTAAAGGCGGTCTAACGCAGTGATGATATCAAGTGCCGATTGTCTAGGAAAAGGTGGAGCCTTAACTTCCTACTACCCCAAGACTCTCCTATGGCCTGTAGTGGGATCACTTTACCTTTAGTTGTAAGAAGACTGCACAACAGTGAACTACATACTCTTTATGGGAAACCAGAAGTATTGAAAACTCTTAAGACTGTAATGGACAGGACATCGCAGCACGATTGAAAATAAAACTTCTAGGAAGATAAGCAAGTAAGAATGAGGTGGTAGAATAACATTATCCATGGTTTAAGGGAGGTAAATTTTACACGGGATGATTATAAAACATTAGCACAGGATTGGGACTTATGGAGAGCTTATGTCTGCGCAGCCATGAACCTCCGGGATCGAGTGTTAGTGAGTTAGTTATGATTAGTAGTTTTATTATGATTACTATTACTATTATTAAAATTATTGTTATTATTATTATTATTATTACATTATTATCATTATTATTAAAAATTATTATTACTATATTACTACTGCATTATTATTTTTATTATTACTCATATTTTATTATATATAATAATAATAATTTATTATTATTATTATTATTATTATTATTATTATTATTATTATTATTATTATTATTATTATTATTATTATTATTATTATTATTATTATTATTATTATTATTATTATTATTATTATTATTATTATTGGTACGGACACATTAGAAGGATGGAAGAACGAAGACTACCTAAGATAATCATGGATTGGGAACCACAGGAAAGAAAAAAGAAGGGTAGACCAAATATTACGTGGATTCGGGAATCAATGAAACTAAGAGAGAATGGGAAATAGAAGAAGATATATGGATGAACAGACAAGAATGGAAAAATGTGTTGAATCAAATGTGTAGTTAACTGTGAACATGGGTACCGGAAAATGTATAGGCCTATTCATTGTAAAAGCCGGAATAATAAAAAAATATTACTATTATCATTTGTATCATTGTATAATAAATAATAATTATTATTATTATTATTAAAATTATTATTATTATTAAATATATTATCATTATTAAAATTATTATCATTATTAAAATTATTATCATTATTAAAATTATTATCATTATTAAAATTATTATCATTATTAAAATTATTATCATTATTATTATTATTATTATTATTATTATTATTATTATTATTATTATTATTATTATTATTATTATTATTATACCTGGAATGAAACAGGAAGGAAGATACCGATACCGAAACTCTTGGATGCAAGAAATAACAACTGGAATAAGAAGAAGGCTGGAGAACATGGCGTGGATGTAGGGCTATAGAGGAATAGAGAAGGAAAATAATAGGCTTACTTTCAGCACAGAAAGATGTGCAAATATTGAAAATCTGTATATAAATAAATGTAATCTATATTATTATTATTATTATTACTATTATTATTATTATTATTATTATTATTATTATTATTATTATTATTATTATTATTAATGTTATGTTTAGTAATCTATGCTAATTTTGTATTTATTTTGAAAGAAGGATGAAGACTTCTAAATATAGTTGTGAAACAGAATACAGGAAAGAAAGTTCAAACCTGCAGACATAAGGCGATATAGAAAAAACACTTGACATGCTCACATATACAAAGGTTAACATATTGTAGGTCACCGATGTAATATAACAAAAGCTAGCTATCACTTCCATATAATTTATTGGTTATATTAAGCAACTATACTTTTTAAAACAAACTACGCCGCGCCGATCCCCAATATCAGGAGAAAGGATACATTAATCTTCAACCTTTCGATTTTACTTTAAGGTTCAAATATATTTAAACTTATTTACGTTTCTATTTTCATTGGTTGAATACAACAGAATGTTTTAACAATTCGAAAATATTACAAGTAAATGTAGAAGTTCTATTCATCGCACTCTTCAAACTATCGCGAATAGTTTTAAAAGTTCGTTACATGTTTTAAGAAACGTGCTGTGTACTATAAACGGTGTAAAAAGCACTTTTATAATTTTCATTTATGTTCCTTTGGCAAATGATATAACAAGAAACGGAAACCCCAAGCCTTGAGGTCAAGTTATCGCTACAAAGCATCTTTAGCTTGGCTTACCTTTGCAGTTTTATATCGGCTTGCGATAAACAAATTCAGTTTCATGTCTCTTCACCAAAATAACATAGCCTCACACGCATAAACAGAGATAAAACGCATCCACAAACAAAATTACAACTGTATCACTTCACACAACTTCCTCATTTACGTACAATCACCAAATTAAATCCATAAATCTAACATCGTTGTTCCCGATTTCCGCCATAATGCGTCAACTGATTATCACGTCACAACATGGCGCTTCCCGAAGACTCAAGAATCTTCATTTGAAGCACGATAAAAAATAATAATGTATCATACTAAACATTGTATAGTCCAGATATTCTAACAAAAAAAAAAGGAGGTAGACAAATGCAACAATTAAATGACTGATTTCAGTTGTTTTTATAACCTATTAAAAGTTGGTAAATAACCAAAAATGTAGATAAATAAATGCGATGATTATCTAATAACTTTATAATATAAAAGACTACTGAAATCAACTTATTTAAAAGTTACATTTTTACATTCATCTAATGTAAAACTTATAGCAAAAATAAGAAACTATATTCCCCAAAAATAGCACCAACCTACACATGTATTACGATAAATAATCACTAAAATAATTACAAGTTGGGAAAATTATCGAACAAATGGACGAAATTATGTAACAATGAACTATCTGATCTTTATGGGAAATGAGATGATATAAGAAGTCTCGTAGACTTCGCTGGGCAGGACATATGGCACGAATGCGGAATAAAAGAGGGGCATACAAATTTCTTGTAGGAAAACCACAGGGAAAGCGCCTCGAAGAGAGGTAAAAATGAGGTAAGAAAATAATATTAACAGCGAAATATGAGATATTTATGGGAGATGAGATATTATAAGATGGATTAAGTATTATAGAGTCCGATGGGCAGGACATGTGCACGAATGTGGAATAAAAGAGGGGCATGACAACTTCTTGTAGTAAAACCAGAGGGAAAGCGTAGAGCATGTAGGCCAAGAATGAGATAAGAAAATTACATGAGGCCTAATCATGATTTTCTGGAGTTGAATTGTGCAGATAATAACTGGAAAACACTACCTTAAGATAGGGATGTGTGGAGAGCCGTATGCCTACGCGGCCATGAAACTCCGAGTCAGTAAGTATTCGTCTCTAGCCTACATAACTAACTCACTGGCACTATCGAACCCGTAGGTTCATGGCCGCGCGGACATAAGCTCTCCATACATCCCTATCCTGAGCCAATGTTTTCCAATCATTCCATGTATAATCTACTTCCTTCAAATCATAGTTAATGCTATTATCCCACCTCATTCTTGGTCTACTAACTGGGCGTTTTCTCTCTGGTTTTCATACAAGAAGCTTCCATGAACGTCTTTCATTCCCAATTCGTGCCACATGTCCTGCCCATCGCAGTCTACGAGACTTCACTGTTCTTATTATATCTGACTTCCTATAAAGGCCATGTAGTTCACTGTTTTGTAGTTTTCTCCATTCTTCACTCTGTTCATATCTCTTTGGTCCAAAAATTTTCCTAAGAACTTTATTCTCGTAATCTCCTTTCCTCCCTTAAAGCAAGAGTCTATGTTTCGCATCCATATAATATAACTGGTAGAATAACAGTTTTACATATTTTCAGTTTAACGTTTTTTGAAAGGAGTTGGGACGTCAGGAGTCTCTGTAATGCAAAAGGGCCTAATAGCACGCATTTCCAGAATTGAGTCTATGTTTAATTTCTTTGTGCATCTCATTCCTACTTGTGATTATTGTTCCTAGGTATTTAAATTCAGTCACTTCCTCAAAATTTTCCTCAATTGTCTTTAGCCTGCAGCCTACATGGACCTGCAATTATTTCAACTACTGTAAATGTCTAAGAAAAATCCACAGGAATAACTTATACACCTTCATGACATCTACAGAGTTTGTTTATCCCCTGAGATAAAACTGCATTAGGTGATGTACGATCCAGGTAGAGTTCTTGCCATTTTCCTTTCTTGTAAACTTAATTTAATGAAAAAACAATTAACGCGTTTTAATGTAAACTTGGCCAGTGGCTTCTAAATAAGAACAGCTTGCCAACATTTCCTGAGAAAAAATGTTTAAATATTTTACAACACTCTTCTTGATTATAAGCGACAGGTCACAGCTTAATGAATAATGACATACGACGTTCTTTCACGGGGAATCAAACCTGTACGTGAGGGGGGAGTAGCAACCATTATAAAATAAAACAAACCACTCCGAGTAGTACTAGAAGCGTTATAAATATTAAAAACCCACGAAACGTTTACTAATGCAATTTTTAACTGCGTAAAAATGTTACCTTTAGCTACAAATGTCTTTTTCAGCAGAAGCTCTTTTATTATTACACAACTAAACGTAAAAAAAAAGAGAAGATGCGTAAAGCGAAATGTTTTGGAGATTCCATGCCGTACTACTACTACTAGTAGTAAAGTATCTTTTTGTGTTATTTTTGCTCGACACTGCACCCTTATGAATGAAATTTCTCCCCACCCGCGTGGAAGACGTCAGAGCAAGAGGAAGGGTAAGAAGAAAAGAAGGGAATAAAAAACATGAAAAAGAACATTGTGAAGAGAGGGGTGGGGGACCCTGTTGAATGGAGAAGTGAAGCTCTACTGAGAAAACCATACAACACGCCACCTACAACCAATATCAACAAGTTATGGTACGAGCAGCCTCTTGGGCTAGTGGTCAGCGTTCCTGACTACTGTTCATTAGGTCCCGGGTTTGATTCCCAGTCAAACCATAGGAATTTTTCTTTAAAGAGAATTATTCCTGCGGTAGCACATGGTCTGGAATGTATGTTAAGTTAGGTTAAGAACTCTCCTGGCGCTTCATTATCATTTACCACTGATCATACTGCGCCTTACAGGTGCCCCAACCTAAGAAATGGATTACAATTCTGCCAATGCCAGGGGACAAAGCCAGAAATGTCAATAAAAGACAACCTGGTGGCATTAAACAAAAAAAAAGTTATGTACAACTATTAATGTATCTAAGTAATTCACTCACTCATCATTCCCTGTATAATTCAATCCCACTCTCTCACCTTATTCTTGATCTTTCCACACATTTCTTTCGTTTTCCATCCTTGTAACATGTCCTATTCATAAGCAGTCTTCAAGATTATTAAATCTAATCCACCGCTGTGGTCTCGAGGTAGCGTGCTGGCCCGGATTCTATCGCCGGTCGGGACAGTTTTTCTGGTATATATATATATATATATATATATATATATATATATATATGGCATAAAAAAATAAATGCCTGGACGGGATTCGAACCCGGAACTCTGAGTCTGTACCTCAGCGTGTTATCCATTACACCACCAGGCGAATCCAATTCAAACACTTATTGTTCTTATATATGTATTATATTCTCTATTATTACTAGATGTCGCGAGAACTCGGTCTTCACAGCCATCTAGTAGCTGACTATAAAATGTAAGCAAATATATATATATATATATATATATATATATATACTATGTTTGGCCACGTCTTCAGACATAAAATAAAAAAGTTTCCTCAACTTCCGAGCCTTAATATAACAATTATGAACTATCTTCAAATTGATTAATAATACATAATAGGCATAGGATATACAATATATAGATGGCAAGAAAAGAACAAAGAAAAACATAATAATAATAATAATAATAATAATAATCCATCCATCCATAGTAATTCTGCCCGAAAGCAGGTCCTTCACTGCAATCATAGCATTTTCATGCTATGCTTGCAGCTTTTTCCAGGGAATTGTAGGTGTGGTAGCTTCCCGTTGCTTTCCACACCGGTGAAAGATGATGCTGATGATAATGATAACGATGATTATGATGATGCTGATGATGGCCATATGATGTCGGGGACCGTTTGGGCCTTAAAGTTTTCCTGACATTTGTCTTACAGGCGAGGAAAAACCCCGATAAAAACCTCACTCAGAAAAATTGCCCCGACCGGGGATCGACAAGGCAGCACGCTATCTCGAGACCACAGCGGTGGGCAATAATAATAATAATAATAATAATAATAATAATAGTAATAATAATAATAATAATAATAATAATAATAATAATAAAGTATATAAAACAATGACCTTTCCTTTGTTGTTGTATGGAAGTGAAAATTGGATAATGAAATCAGAGGATAAAAGCAGGATACAGACTGCGGAAATGCTGTTTTTACGTAATGTGAAAGGATGCACAAGAGCAGATAGAATAAGGAATGAAACTATACGAGAAGAATTACATATATATAAAATTGAAGAAAAAATCAGCGAAAATAATAAGAAATGGACAGAACACTTAATGAGAATGAACAACGAAAGAATACCAAAAAGAACCTTCCTGTATAATCCCAGAGGAACAAGTGATGTTGGCCGACCACGTAGAAGATGGACTCCACTTTTAACTTCGCCGGAACAGGCTGCATAGCCTAAACCTTGTAGTAGAATAATAATAATACTAATATTAATAATAATAATATTAATAATAACCTATAATTTCAATAAATAATTGACTTGGTAAAGAAAGTGCAAAATATATTTAAAAAAATAGAAATATACCTAAAGATGTTTAGCTATACATTATAATGTCTAAGGAAATAAATAGTGAACTTATTTTACAAACTGTTTTTTAATTATTTGAGAAAATTTCGAAAATTTTTGGAGCAGAAAGAACAACCAGGCGAATGGAAAGAAACTGCTTAACAGCTAGGTTATAGCAAACCAGGATGATGGTAGGCTACTGACTTAAGCTGTCATTACATAACAATAATAATGAAATGTACATTTTTTTTTTCGGGAGACGGAATATCCAAAGGTTTTTTTTTTTTTTTTTTTTTTGAGAGGAAGTTAAAGCTGTCGATCAAAGAGCTTTGAGGCACGTTAAGAACCTCATATTAGCCCTATAAAAATTCTCAGGTGTAGAAGCCCACATATATTTTCGTTGTATGTGTCTGTGGCAGAAATGAATGACACGCGAGGAAAGAGGAAAACGGCATTGCAGTATGTTTCATGTAACTATGTCTCAAATTCCTAGAACCTAGCGATCAATTGAAGTTGAAATGCAAGACATTGCATCGATTGTTGTCTGTTGTTTGTTTGAGTCAAACAAGTCACAGATTCCATCCTCAGCACAGCCAATGCACAGTAATTAGATAACGACATACATCAATACATACAACTACATTGATTTTCTGTTAATTTAATATTCTAATTCAGCGTTACTCAACCCGTAGGCCACGACCCACAGATGGGTACTCAAGAAGTTTTGGTGATTTTTTTCATCATCAACAACAAGGATTAAGCACAATGGCCTGTTCGGATCTCATTATATGTCGAATTGGTCCTTCCATCTCTTCAATGGTCTTCCCAACATTCTTCTCCCTTTTGGTTTATAATTATACATTCTTATTGGTACGCGCTGTTCATTCATTCGTAATACATGCTGAAGGTAAGAATTTTGATAATATTTTATTCTTTCACAGAGATTAAATATATTAAGTTATGTTCTTATATCTTCGTTTTTCTTTTTATCGGACCTTTGGTATCCTGCTATTGCTCTCAACATCTTCATTTCAGCAGCCTCTATTTGTTTACTATCTAACGTAACGTAACGTGATCCCACTACAGGCCTCGGGAGGCCCTTGGGGCAGTAGGAGGTTAAGGCTCCCACTTTTTCTTGATAATCGGCACTTGATGTCAGCCGGGTTGTGAGCCCTGCGTGACGGCCGCCTTTACCCCCAGAACAAGCGTCTGGTACTCATTTGCGTTAGAGGCTGAGTCGACCCCAGGGCCATAGTGTCGCCAGAACGTTTTGGCCAGTTTAAAAATCCTGACCCCACCGGGACTTGAACCCTCGATCTTCCGACTTGTAGCGCAGTGCCTTAACCTTTACGCTACGGCGTGCCCCTGCTTGCTATCTGCCATTGTTAATGTCCAGGTTTCACATCCATAGATAAGAGATCATCATCATCATAGTATATTCACGAATTTAGGCCATTTGTTGACCTGTTTCGGCCTCAAGAGAAACACCATCCAGAAGTCTTTTGAGTGGATGTCCTGGTCTTCTTCTTCCTGCAGGTTGATATCTTAACATTTGTTTGGGTATTCTGTGATCTTCCATTCGATGAACATGTTGTATCCATCTTGACTTATAATCAGAAATTTTGTTTTCTAAAGATTCCATGTGTAATTCTTCTAAGATGTCTTCATTTTTTTTGTGATCTAGTAGTGTGTATCCTGCAGTCCTCCGAAGATATCTCATTTCAGCAGATCTAAGTCTCTGTATATCCTTCTGTTTCAACGTCCATACTTCGCTACCATACAAAAGAGTTGGAAGAGCCAGTGTTTTATACACTTTCAGTCTTGAATGCTTTTGGACTAACTGTGGCTTGAAGATGGAATTTATTAACCCTAAAATTCTTAAAAATTTAGATATTTTTGCATTTACATCCTTTTCTTCTTCATATGAGATATTGCATCCTAGATATGTAAAATTATTCACCTGCTCCAAAATTTTATTGTCCAGTACAATTTTACTTCTGACAGGATCTACACCTTGAAATGCCATAATTTTTGTAGATAAGAGATGGAACTGCCAATTTTTGTAAAACTTCAAAATAGTTTCTTTTCTAGTCTTATTCAATAAAATGTGTTTAATTGTGCCACATAGATAATTGAATCGTTGCATTTTAGTGTGTTTATCTAAATTTCTGTCATTGCCTAAATGACATCCCAAATAATTAAAATTCTGCACTTGGTCTATAATTACATTGTTTATCATTATTTTTGTTCTTATTGCACATTTTCTTTCAGAGCTAATATTTTTGTTTTAGATGTAGAGACACATTCAGTAATTCAGCAGAATCAGATAATATATTCCACTTATTGACGAATTCGCTTAATTTACGCAGTTCCCGCACTGACGGACTTCTTCTAGTTGGAATATAGATAAAATTGGCGTTTATCTGAAGGGAATGTGATAGAGGAGATAAACAGTTAATATGTTAATAACGTTAGAAATAGAGTGAAGAAGAGATAAGAGCGGACGTTTCTTTCTTCTGCTAAGAGAACCTGACCCTAATAATTCTTCCAGAGTAGATGGCTAAGTATAATGGGTGTGTGACAGTGACGCCAGTGAAATGTTAGCTCGGGTGACATGTGGAGGGACAGATGTCTACAGACAGAGAGCGCATGAGGTGTTAAACCAGTGGCGGATTTTCATTTAATCCCATCAATATAATGTAATGCAATAATGAAATTAATCTAAAATAAAATTTGGGATGATTAACCATCCATCATATTGCTCTACTGTCCAAGTAGGACCTTGACCTCTCCCAAACCGCTTCCTCCGTTCTTCCCTGCTCCTAGCCACTGCCTCCCAATTCCTTACTCCCAGAAGTGTAATGACGTCTATAGTCCACAGACGAAGAGAATGAATGCACGGGACAAAGGGGGGTACGGGGAATTGCAAGCGATACAATGGCATACAACAAATTTAGAAAAATATAACAGATTAAATGGTATAATTAGGAGAAATTTTGGAAAACAAATGAGGAAAGAAATCCAATTGAGATTTCATAATGCCATAGCCAAACCTGCTCTACTATACGGAAGTGAATGCTGGACACTTCGAGCAAAAGATAAATTCCGCATTAATAGTTCACAAATGAGATTCTTCCGATCACTAACTGGAGTAACATTAAGGGATAGAATGAAAAGTGATGAGATAAGGATGCAGTGGAATAGTGGGGAAATGGTTGAACATATACAAAATTATCAGATTAAATGGTTCCAACACGTCCAGAGAATGTCAAATTCCCGTTTACCAAAGATGATTTACCACCTCAACCCTAAAGGCAAAAGAGACATCGGAAGACCCTTCAACCGATGGAAAGATCAGTTTTTGTAGTCGCAGAACGGGCATCATCACCCAATACTGCATTCGGAAGAAGAAGAAGAAGAAGAAGAAGACAATGGCATACTCCCTGAGAATAAAGGACGTATTAAATACCTACTGCTTTCATTCACTTCGTCTGCGGACAATACATGCATTGTGTCCTGCAATCGCCCTCTTGGTCGTCCCACATTCCTCCTTCCTCCGAAGTGCGCCTATTGGTTCTCGTTATTCATCCTAATCGAGTCTTTTCAGTATAAAAATATTAACCTTAGCTTCCTTAAAAGATATTTTAGTGGACAAACACATCAAATTCCATGGCGCGACAGCTCTGGAAGACCTTTGGTGTACCAGCCGGTTGCTAGCGTCATATTCACATATGTTAATCGTAGAGGTGGACGAAGAGGTGACATGTGGTCAGCATTTCGCGTGCCCCAACCGTTTTCTCAACCTAGAACAGCTACATATTTTAGCTACCCAAATTCCTCACGATTCTGAATGGGCACCGGTACTATACTGACCGAAAATAAATGAGAATGTTTCTTCCTTGGGACTGGATCCAGCGATAGTCCGCTGTTCTGCACATACGGAACATGCCTTAAACCGCTCGGTTACGGCGCGGGACGGATAAACATTTAATACAGAAATTAAATCTACTATATTTATCATGTCCACCGCTGTGGTCTCGAGGTAGCGTGCTGCCTTGTCACGCAGCGGGCCCGGGTTCAATTCCCGGTCGGGACACATTCCTGGGTGAGGTTTTATTCGGGGTTTTTCCTCACCTGTAAGACAAATGTCATGAAGCTTAGGGCCCAACGGTTGCCGAAAGTCATCCGGCCATCATCATCATCCTTATCATTATCATCATCATCCTTCACCGGTGTGGAAAGTAACGGGAAGCTACCACGCCTATAATTCCCTAGTAAACCTGCAAAACATGGCATGAAAATGCTATGACTGCAGTGAAAGACCTGCCCTCGGGCAGAATTACTATGGATGGATATTTACCACAATCATCAACCACCAGGATCTGTGGTTAGAGCTTCAGACTAGAGGTCATGAGGTCTCGGGTTCGATTCCCACTATTATTATACTTACTTCTAGCCCCAATTTCTTAATGTTATTCAAGAGAATTTGCTTGTTGGCCTTAAGTATATCCTCCCAATCGCCTAATAACTACACCATCAGCATAATGTATAGACCTATATCTATATTGGTGTAGCCCATTATTGAGCCATGGCCTCTCGTTTTTAAGGGGTTACTAGATTAAGTTAATTTTTAGTTACCTTATATTAACACATGCGGATGTGAGGCCAACAGCGGCTGACAGGCCATTTGCTCGTAGATGTCAAGGATGGCAAGCGGTCAACACACCGACACAATGCGAAATCTAACAGGCAAGTAAGGAATTACTAAGACGTTTATGTCGGTAAAGTTTGCTTAGAAGTCTCTATATTCAGGCTTAAGGATCTTTTACGAGACTGAAAATCTTCAGATTCGGGACCCCGGCTTAAAGTTCCTCCCGAAGGTTTAACTCCTTGGACTTTTCTGTTCTAAAAAAAACCCCTTCGAACCCGGCCGGGTTTGAAGCCGCGATCTTCGGAACCAGAAGCAAGGAGCATAACCTCTATTCCACCGCGGCCGACATCAGCCATTGAGTTGTAGGCCTTCTTTAACCTCTAAGATTTGATGGAATGCTCTAGTACAAAATTAAATAGTAGAGGAGATAGTGCATCTCCTTGCTTTAATCCATTATGAATTTCAAAGTATCGCCCTTTCACTAATTAACTCACTGGCACAATCGAACCCGTAGGTTCATGGCCGCACGGGCATAAGCTCTCCATGCATCCCTATCCTAAGCTAATGTTTTCCATTCATCCCCTGTATAACCTACTTCCCTCAAATCATAGTTAATATTATTCTCCCACCTCATTCTTGGTCTACCAACTGGGCGTTTTCCCTCTGGCTTTCCTACAAGAAGCAGCCATGCACGTCTTTCATTCCCCATCCGTGCCACATGTCCTGCCCATCGCAGTCTACAAGACTTAACTGTTCTCATTATATCTGGCTTCCTATAAAGACCGTGTAATTCATTGTTATGCAGTCTTCTCCATTCACCTGTCTGTTCATCTCTCTTTGGTCCAAAAAATTTCCTAAGAACTTTACTCTCAAATACTCATAATCTCTTTTCCTCCCTTAAAGTAAGAGTCCATGTTTCACATCCATAGGCCTATAATATAACTGGTAGAATAATAGTTTTACATATTTTCAGTTTAACGTTTTTTGAAAGGAGTTGGGACGTCAAGAGGCTCTGTAATGCATAATAGCAAGCATTTCCAGAATTTAGCCTATGTTTAATTTCCTTGTGCATCTCATTCCTGTTTGTGATTATTGTTTCTAGGTATTTGAATTCAGACCCTTCCTCAAAATTTCCATCATTTGTCATTAGCTGTCCATTTCCATTAGGCCTATATAATGTATTTCTATGTGACCATATATATATAGTTTTATTGATAAGTATCGCCCTTTGTCCACCACAATTTTTAAAATTGTAAACCATCGCACAAGAAACATTAATGAGGCTTCTGGTACAGCAACAAAATAGTTGGGATCTATCTGATTGTTTTATATTGACTGAAGCTTTGGATGGCGTTGAAATTTCCATTGCTAAAATGTGTGCACTTCCATCTGCAATAAGAGTGAAAGGGAGGGGGTAGAATGTATTAAATATCATTATAATTTCAGTAGAGTGGTTGACGTACACACATCCGAACTAGAAGCGATTTAGCAAGTGTCATTCTATGTAGCTGCGTGATGTATATTCAATGATTTTTCAGGTTTCCTCAATTATTCCAGTCAAAGCGCTGGAAGTATCTTAAAATATCACAATTCCATCACTTGGGCAATCCATGATCATTATTAATTTAAATTCCAAACTGACAAATGGATACAGGCCGTGTGTAAAGCATTTTACAAACTAGAAACACTAAATACGATATCGTTATTTAAATTTAAATGGGAGGAAGTTGTGCAAAATTGTGAAAAAAATGTTAACATGTTGGCTCATGTATTACAGATAATAACGACGAAAACATTGAAGTACAAATAAGACTGAAACTGGCCAAAAAAACTAAAAAAATAATGACGAGTAATAACACATACTCACACGCACTCTATAGAGTAATATTAAGAAATTGGGACTGGAAATACACATCAATACAAACTAAATAAAGGCCTATGTCCATACATAGAAATGTATTAAATAATGTAAATGGACAACTAATGACAAAAATGAAGGAAATTATGAAGAAGTGGCTGATTTCAAGTATCTAGAACGCTCCTGGAATCTCCTTCCTCAAGATATCAGGGGTTTGCGCGCACACATTGGAACCTTTAAGTCACGCTTAGACAGTTACCTGTTGTCTAATAATTAATTTTTCTCTATTTATATAATTTTATACTATGTCATTAATCTTTTCCTCGTTTTTTTATATATATTGTACATATTATATATTTAATTCGTTAAATTTAGAGTAAATCAAAATACATTATAAGTATTAATTGTATTGTATTCATAACTTGTAATCGTTTATATATATATTGTAATTTAGATTTAAGACTATTTTTTTTGTTTGTATTTTTTTTAAACCTGGTTGAGTGGTAGACAAGGCCTTAAGGCCTTAACTCTGCCAGGTAAAATAAAGCTATTATTATTATTATTATTATTATTATTATTATTATTATTATTATTATTATTATTATTATTATTATTATTATTATTATTATTATTAATAAATACAAATATGAATGAGATGCACAGAGAAATTAAACATAGGCTCAATTCTGGAAATGCGTGCTATTATGCATTACAGAGACTGTTGATGTCCCAACTCCTTTCAAAAAATGTTAAACTGAAAATATATAAAACAGTTATTCTCCCAGTTATATTATATGGATGCGAAACATGGACTCTTACTTTAAGGGAGGAAAGAATATTACGAGTATTTGAGAATAAAGTACTTAGGAAGAGCACAAATACCAATGGAAAGAACATTTAGACAGAATTGACAATACAAGATTACACCTACAAACCACAAGGGAAAATATCTTTGGGACGGCCAAGGAAACGTTGGACTTGAGACCGGAACAGGTCACATTGACCTAATCCTGGAAAGGAAGAAGAAGAAGAAGAAGAGAAGGAAAATGTTTGGCCAAAAAAAGAGTTGAACAGACAGCTGAATGGAGAAAACTACATAATAGTGAACTACATGGTCTTTATAGGAAGCCAGATATAATAAGAACAGTTAAGTCTCGTAGACTGCGACGGGCAGGACTTGTGGCACGTATGGGAGATGAAAGACGTGCATGGAAGCTTCTTGTAGGAAAACCAGAGGGGAAAACGCTCAGTTGGTAGACCAGGATTGAGGTGGGAGAATAACATTAACTAGGATTTGAGGGAAGTAGATTATACAGGGGATGATTGGGAAACATTGGCTCAGGATATGGATGTATGGAGAGCTAATGTCTGCGTGATCATGAACCTACGGGTTCGATAGAGCCAGTGAGCGAGCGAGTGAGTGAGTGAGTGAGTGAATAACATACACTCAGCTACTAAAATAAGACTACATAAAATTTTAGTAAAAACAGTTTTGACTTATGGTAGTGAGACATGGAGCCTCACTAAAAGATCAGAAATAGCTCTAAATAATTTTGGACTAAAAAGAAGTGCTCAGGAAAATATTTGGACCTACAAAAATTAATGGTCAGTGGAGAACACGATACAACAAAGAATTGTACGACAAATATAATGACCTGACCTTGTTACTTTTATTAAACCAAAAAAAAAAAAAAAAAATGGAATGGGCTGACCATGTAGAAACGCTCTCAACAGACGTAGCACCAAAAAAGATGCTTACAGCAAGTTTTATGGGGAATAGACCAGTTGGAAGACAAAAAAGAAAATGATGGGAGAATGGTATTAATGAAGATGCTGCAAATCTACTTAAGTGTCGCAACTGGAAGCTTGCTGCGTAAAATAGAAATGATTGGAGGCAGAAGTTAAGGGAAGCCAAAGCTCGAATTTGAACCACTCTCAGCCTTTGGATGGATGGACGCAGTAAAAAGTAAAGAGAAATGTTATGTAGTCTTCTTTATTCAGGTAGCGGAAAATCGTTCCGACTGACATCTTGTGGCCAACGTAACAGTTAAGCAAGTTAAGTCAGTCGGAACGATTTTCCGCTACCTCTTGTGTGAATTGAGAACACTTCATATATAAGAAAAATGTATGTTTGTGTTGGAATACTTGGGTCGATCAGGTCATTAGAACGCTAACGTACAGTTACAGCGTGTAGAGACTCGGGTTCAAATCCCGACTCAAGCATTCATTTTTCTTTTCATATCATATTTGCCTTCATTGCCAAATGTCAAAAATATAGTATTAACATCTAAATATACATATATATATATAGGGGATTATAATGGCATCGTATCATCTACGCATATATAAACTCAAATAAAAAACGGAAAAACACAATACTGTTGCAGTATGTCAATAATTAGAGAGAATAAGTTGACTTTCCCCCAAAAAAAAATGTGAGAAATTCCTTAAAATGAAGTGAGAATTTGAGATCAAAGTAATCCAAAATTACCATATTTACTATGTAAAACATGCCTTACTCATTCCTCAGACAGTACAGCCAACTTATCACAAAAACATGCAAACAAGTGAACGCTGAACTAATCTGGTGTACACTAACTCCTTAACATTCTCATCCTAATCTGCTCAAACTAACATTAACTTGTCATTTTCTTACCCTAACTTGTCTACTAATTTAGGTGGACTCCTAGGATAGAATCACCTTATATGTGAGAAAACATATTGGTAATTGGTTCAAGCGGGAACGTGTGTTATAACACTGGCCAAAATATGACTTGCTCTCCGATCGAATATTCACAGGTGATACCCTGACATAGAATAACAAAATTCTTTATAACCATTTTACTTCTTAGTGTATCTATTATCTTTGAACACCATGGTTTTATTTCATATTTGGGGATAGTTTAGCAATACCCTATTATTATTATTATTATTATTATTATTATTATTACTATTTTATTGAATAATGTTATACAAGTAATGATAAATCCTTCCACTCTTGTCATTTCAGCATATTTCGTATCGATTTGTTTTAATAATCAGAAAAGTTTAATACAAAACCGAACACAACTGAACTTAAAATAAAATAATGCTTTGAAAATATGGCAACACTGGTAGCCGTATGTTTGCACCAAGTTTATGATCTCTGCTACCTTGCAGACGTGTTCGAATCGAATTTCTGAAACGTGATATATATTTTTTTAAAGCCATTTAGTTTTTATGTGATTGCTCAGCAATTAAAAACGTAACTGGAGAATAGGCAAACCAAAAGTGGTGAACAATGGACCATACAAGAACACAACTTCATACTTCTCAGATATTAAACTTGATGCAAGCTTCTGGAGAATCTAATTAAGAAATACGTTAATTCTTTAACCTGAATTTGAATCATAATTCTCATTGAGAACATAATAATAATAATAATAATAATAATAACAATAATAATAATAATAATAATAATAATAGTTAAATTATACTTAATGAATGTTGGTAGACCAAAAAGAGATGGATTCAACTTTTTGAATGAGAACCCATGAGACCGGAACAAGCCACATGGGCTTAATCCGTGATTGTTGATGACTATTTAACTCATGTCCCAAATAGGAGTCAATGACCAATCACATTTCAATGATTTTTAACCTTCTGGCGGCACTATGGCCCTGGGGTCGACTCAGCCTCTAACTGAAATGAGTACCAGACGCTTGTTCTGGGGTAAAGGCGGCCGTCACGCAAGGCTGACAACCCGGCTGACATCAAGTGCCGATTGTCAAGAAAAAGTGGGAGCCTTAACCTCCTACTACCCCAAGGGCCTCCTGAGGCCTGTAGTGGGATCACTTTACCTTTTTTACCCAAATAGGAGTCAATGACCAATCACATTTCAATGATTTTTTTATTTACAACCAATCACAGTCGTGTTTCTCCTAAAATTTACCAACTAAACTTTATCATAATAAAGAAAGCACCTCCTTTTTAACATTCTGAATAGGTCATAGCATTATTTTGCAGTGACTGATTCTCTAAGAAATACGGCTACCAGATTGTATATATAGTGCATGAATATCAACAAGTAGCGCATACGAGAGATAATATAAAAACATCTGAAACAATTGACTATACCACAAAAAAAAAAACTGCACTTTCTTAAACGGATTATTTTCCAGGAAATGATGCAGAAAAATATAATTGTCATATTTACATCATAGGACATCATAAATTATTTAATACCTATAACGTTGGTTATAAATTTCTCCACTAGGGTGCATTCTTACAACATTGCGATCTCTTGGCAATAAATAATATTATGATCTGGTTGCAGTGATCGAACATATGTTACATATAAATACAAAAAAAATACAATAATAGTCATACTAAACAATTAATTATCTGTCAAATTGAATAATAATGAAAATAATGTCTAATAATACAATAAAATTAAATACAATTAAAATTAAATTAATGATAGAATGAATACAGAAAGGAATAACAGTTCGAATCTACTATACAAAAAAAGAAAAGAAAGAAAAAAAATACAAAGAAAGTAATAAACTACAATGAATTAATCTATCGCTTATTATACAAGGCATTAGGTAAATATATTAACAAATAATAAATGAAAAAACACATTATTAATTTTTAAAAATGTCATATTAGTGAGTTGTTTCTATTAATAATTTTATTTTCAATTTGTTTCTGAAAGATGGTAAAGTTTGGCAGTCTCTGACATAGGGTGGAAGGGAATTCCATGTTCTAGAAAGAGAAATTGTAAAAGATTTCAAGTAATAGGTAGTGTGATGAGGAGGGATATAAAGGACACTCCGCTCAAGGGATCGGGTATCTAATTATGTGTATCAGAGAGTCTAGTGAAGCGGTGTGATAAATAATAAGGTAATGATGTGTGTAATATGTTATAGAGAAGGCATAGGGAATGTATGGTTCTACGATCTTGTAGACAAAGCCAGGGATGGTGTAACGTGATCAAATCTGCGTACACCACAAATAAAACGTATGCAAGAATTATGAACACGTTGAAGTCTTTGGGTAAGAACAGTATTTAGGTCAGTAAAAAGAGTACTCTGCTAAAAAAAATGAATGAATCAAAAGAAAATGGTAATAAAAAGTTATAAAATATTTTTTACCGCCAGAAGAAATAAAAGTTAAGGTTATTTAATATTCATAAAAGAGATGATCTAGTGATCCAGTGGAAATCATTCTCGCATGTCAATTCAAGACTCACATTTATTTATTTCTCCTGTATCTGTACGTCATTGAAGGTTATTTATCTATTTAAGTCATCAGTTATCCTCATTATTGGTGATAATCCATCAATCTGTATTAAGATGTTAAATGAATGCATTATCATACAGTTAAGTTTTAATACTCAGATATCAATTTATAAATCATTTTTCTCAAAACTCAGTAATTCTCTTCCGATGGCATATTTGATCAAGGCGGAGGGGTTTGCATGCTTAAATAATTCTTGGAGCTATGTTTGGTTGCAACATTTGTACCAGTAGTCACCATACTCATGTTTTGCAGGGACTCCTGCCATCTCAGTGTCTCTCAAAAAACGTTAAACTAAAAATATATAACGATTATCATTACAGTTATATGGATACGAAACGCGGACTCTTACTTTAAGAGAGGAGAAAAGATTAGGAGAATGTAAGAATAAAATTCTTAGGAAAGTTTTTGTACCAAAGACAAAAGAACAGACATGCGAAATTAGAAGGCTATATATGTCAGTAAGCTACACGATCTTTATGGGAAACCAGATGTAATACGAACTCTAAAGTCTCATAGACTGGGATGGGCAGGACATCACGATTCCATACATAGTCTATAGTAATTCTGCCCGAGGGCAGATCTTTCACTGCAATCATAGCATTTTAATGCTATGTTTTGCAGCTTTACTAGGGAATTATAGGTGTGGTAGCTTCCCGTTGCTTTCCACACCGGTGAATGATGATGATGATAATGATAAGGACGATGATGATGGCCGGATGATTTTCGGGGACCGTTGGGCCCTAAGCTTCCTGACATTTGTCTTACAGGTGAGGAAAATCCCCGGAAAAAACCTCACCCAGGAGCTTGTCCCGACCGGGAATGGAACCCGGGCCCGCTGCGTGACAAGGCAGCACGCTACCTCGAGACCACAGGGGTGGACAAACATCACGATTGGGAAATGAAAAAGATGCATGAAAAACTTCCAGTATGAAAATCAGAATAAAGGGCCCAGTAGGAAGGCCAAGAATAGGTGGAAGAATAATGGTAACCATCATTTGAGCTAGGTGAATTGTATATGAGATTATTAGAAAACATTAACTCAGGATAAGGGTGTATGGAGAGCTTGGGTCCGCGCGGTCATGAACCTATGAGTTCGATATGCCAGTGAATTAGTAAGTTAACAATAATAATTAATAATAATTTGTATATTCCTCTGGTTGACAAAGGGATGTAGGCATACTCCTTAATCCTGGTGTGTATACTTCTGAAGTAGAGTACATCGGGTTCAACTGCACATCATATTTTTGTGTACAGAGAACACTGCAAGGACAAAGGCGCGCCCAATCTTCCGTCGGTGCATTCATAACTTGATGTTATACTTACTAAAACCCCTTTGCCTTGTAATAATACAAGGCCTTCAGATAAAGACGCAACCCTAGAGCTCGGTAACCAGCCGGCAGGCCAAACGGTTAAATCACTCCCGTTTCCCGGTCAGTGAACTAGCGAGCGGAGGTAAAACAGGTTACATTCGCATTCTTCCTACCCCTATCTAATGTTGTTTTTGTAACTATACGGCACAGACGTACTTTGCGATTTTTTTTTAATCAACTTGTGAATTTGTTTTCAGTTGTAACTGTGTTGATTTCAGTTTAACATGGTACATACCACTGAAGAGAGAACATTTTTTTTTGACAAATGCAAAGAAGAAATCTTACAAAAGTTGTCGCCGTAAATTTTACTGTCAAATCCCTAATGCAACTGTTTCAAATAAAGCCAAGATTTCAAATCCTTGAACATTAGAAGAACTTGAAGAAAACATTCGAACTGTGATCTCCAACATTTCAAGGATGGAATTGGATAGCGTGTTTCAAAATCTTCTCCAGTGTGAACGTTGTATTGAAGCTGAAGGAGGTAATTTTGAACATCTTTTATCACAGCACAAAAATCAAATTTATTCCATTTTAATCTAATAATTGGGCCCTAATTTCACCGCTACTTAGATTTTTTTGACGAGACTACCATGTGAGATCCACGTGACGAGCGATTTGCCAGGCGATAGAGTTGCGTCTTAAAATGAAGACCTTGTGCTATCTTCATATTAGATCTGAAAATGTGGAATTTGGTCCTTGTTGCTATTCTCTCACTTTCCACAGACGATACTACAAGCCTAGTTGGATAAAAGCTGGATTTACCCTATGAATTCTTCATTCTACATCACTAGGGTTCCTATATTTGTGATTAACATCCTGTACAATATATAGCAGAGAGGACAGAACATCTCTAACACCTTAGTGATCACAAGGTGGGCAAACGTCCAAGCACTTAACTGTGAAAGTGTTAAAACCGTGTTACAGTCCATTTCTTCGCATTTCGTTATCCAAACATCAAACACCGTGTATGCTTCAAGTATGTCACTCATCAGCAGCCATCGAATTTTATGTATTGCCTATATTTTTTTCCTAAAGGAATAAATAGAAACCGACAATGAAGGTACAACTTTCAATAATTAATTTATTAATTTCCTTTATTACACAAATAAAATAAATATTTCTCAATATCAAATAAAACTTAGATAGCCACTGAAATGAAATTTTTAAGATCCGTAAAAGGATGTACACGCATGGATAGATTACACAATGAATCAGTAAGAAATGAACTGGGGATATATTCAATAGTTGATAAACTAGAAGATCACAAATACCAATGGAAAGAACATTTAGACAGAATTGACAATACAAGATTACCCAAAAAGATCAACACCTACAACCACATGGGAAAAGATCTTTGGGACGGCCAAGGAAACGATGGACTTGAGACCGGAACAGGTCACATTGACCTAATCCTGGAAAGGAAGAAGAAGAAGAAAAGGTTTATTTTAGTACTTAATTTTTTTTTTTTTTTCAGTTGAATGTTAAGTTTCGTCAATTGGCTATATTTAATTTCGGAGAAGCAAGGGAATTAAAACAGAATTAGGGTTTCAATATCCATCCATAGTAATTCTGCCCGAATGAAGGTCCTTCACTGCAATTTTCATGCTATGCTTCCAGCTTTACTAGGGAATTGTAGGTGTGGTAGCTTCCGGTTGCTTTCCACACCGGTGAAGGATGATGATGATGATGTTAATGACAAGGATGATGATGATGATGATGATGACCATATAATTTCTGGGACCGTTTGGGCCTTAAAGTATTCCTGACATTTGTCTTACAGGTGAGGAAAAACCCCAATTAAAACCTCACCCAGAAAAACAGCCCTGACCGGGGATCGAACCCGGGCCCGCTGCGTGACAAGGAAGCACGCTAACTTGAGACTACAGCGATGGACTTTCAATATTATAAATCTATTTTAATAAAATAATTTTTAATAAAAATTTACTTGTTAACTAAAAGGAGGTCTATTTTGCGTTACAGAATGAGTTGTATAAAAAATTAAAGTTTTATCAGAAGTAATGTAAATATTCAACTCATGGTAGGCGACATAAAACAGAAGGAAATTTAAAATAAAATTTTACGGCCTTCATTTTACTTAGTATAAAATAAGTTGTATTTTTCCCCCAATAAATAAAAATAATTTACTGTAGAATTAGTTTACTGCTTATTATTTCTGTGTGTTAAAGAAAGATACAAAAATGAACTTACTTACTTACTTACTCACTGGCACTATCGAACCGGTAAGTTCATGGCCGCGCCGACATAAGCTCTCCATACATCCCTATCCTGAGCTAACGCTTTCCAATCATTCCCTGTATAATCTACTTCCCTCAAATCATAGTTAATGTTATTCTCCCCCCTCATTCTTGGTCTACCAACAGGGCGTTTTCCCTCTGGCTTTCCTACAAGAAGCTTCCATGCAAGTCTTTCATTCCCCATACGTGCAACATGTCCTGCCCATCGCAGTCTACGAGATTTAACTGTTCTTATTATATCTGGCTTCCTATAAAGACCATGTAGTTCATTGTTATGTAGTCTTCTCCATTCACCTGTCTGTTCATCTCTCTTTGGTCCAAAAAAATTTCCTAAGTACTTTATTCTTAAATACTTGTAATCTCCTTTCCTCCCTTAAAGTAAGAGTCCATGCTTCGCACCCATATAGCTAATATAACTGGTAGAATAATAGTTTTATATATTTTTCAGTTTAACTTTTTTTGAAAGGAGTTGGGACATCAAGAGTCTCTGCAATGCATAATAGCACGCATTTCCAGAATTGAGCCTATGTTTAATTTCTTTGTGCATCTCATTCCTATTTGTGATTATTGTTCCTAGGTATTTGAATTCAGCCACTTCCTCAAAATTTCCCTCATTTGTCATTAGCTGTCCATTTCCATTATATAATGAATTTCTACGTGTGACCATATAGCTATATAGTTTTATATAAAAATGAACTACAAAACAGTTATATAAACTGAACGAAAGAATTAAGTATAGAAAATAAACTGCAATGAATGGGACACTTAAGCAGTATTGAGAGATTAACTTATTGAGCTTAAGTGCCGACTTAACAATTAATATCTTTATGTATTTTTAGCCTATATTATGAAATAATATTTAAGGACATGGATGGCTTCCCAAATGAGTGATCGGCTTAATGCAGGGCCTCCTCCGAGACAACACAACATATAAGATATAGAAATAAGTAAAAAAATCCATATTTGTGCTTGTTTATTGTCTCAATATTCACAAAATACTTTTTTTGTGCAATAGTGCATTTCGTCGTACTTACAGCAATGGTGACCATGATTGAAAGTTCAACTTCCTACAACTATACTGTAATATTAAATTTACACCCACGTGCGGTAAGTAAAACACCTGCCCTCTATGCATACTACGTACAATGTAAAGTAAAGTAATCCCACAACAGGCCTCAGGAGACCCTTGGGGTAGTAGGAGGTTAAGGCTCCCACTTTTTCTAGACAATCGGCACTTGATGTCAGCCGGGTTGTCAGCCCTGCGTGACGGCGGCCTTTACCCCCAGAACAGGCGTCTTCCGTTAGAGGCTGAGTCGACCCCAGGGCCATAGTGCCGCCAGACAGTTTGGGTCAGTTTAAAAATCCTGACCCCAACGGGACTTGAACCCTCGACCCTCCGGCTTGTAGATCAGTGCCTTAACCACTACGCTACGGCGTGCCAAAAAATACCAAAAAAGGTAGTTTTAATATACAATATACGAAATAAATCACTTCAACTTAAATGAACTGAACTTTATTTGAGACAATATAAAACAATAAATACGTACTTGTCGCCATCTTAGCACTAAATGGTCTCACGGCCTCCTGTACTTTCAACTAATAAACACTGCCCACGCTGTTAACGTTTGTCAATTGTTTATAATGAACGGATACATTTCCAACAAAGATGCTATTATTATACTCCATCCATAGTAATTCTGCCCGAAGGCAGGTCCTTCACTGCAATCATAGCATTTTCATGCTATGCTTGCAGCTTTACTAGGGAATTTTAGGTGTGGTAGCTTCCCGTTGCTTTCCACACCGGTGAAGGATGACGATAATGATGATGATAAGGATGATGATGGTGATGATGGCCATATGATTTCGGGGACCGTTTGGGCCTTAAAGTTTTCCTGACATTTGTCTTACAGGTGAGGAAAAACCCCGATAAAAACCTCACCCAGAAAAACTGCCCCGACCGGGCATCGAACCCGGGCCCGCTGCGTGACAAGGCAGCACGCTACCTCGAGACCACAGCGGTGGACATTATTATACTATTATTTATTAGCTTGAAAACACCATCGCGCAAAAAATAATGTACAACGCACGTTTGTGAAGTGTTTTACAGAATCTCGGAAATTAAAAACCGAGCTATCGCTCGGTTTTTAAACATTTTCTTCGATTCTGTAAAAACCACTTCCCAACATCGCAGCATAATATACCATTGTATTGCCAATGGTAGAAAAGCACTAAGGTACAGGATGAGTGGAGAAAGCTTGTTGTATGGGCAAGGCTTGTCAACTGGGCGTGGGAAATTAAACTGAAATATGTTGGTATCACTGTAATAAACATAAAATATAACAATAGAAACTTTATTCTATTTTACATACAAGATGACACGTTTGTACAACCATGTCAATGTTAAATGCAAACTATTGTTTTGTCATTATTTATTATTCCTTTTACTGGCTTCTATGTTAGTTAGGAATAGGCTAATGCTCTAGGAAGAGCAATTGATTCTGTGTTCTACTTCCATCTACTGAACTTTCCGCACTATGAGGATAGATACCGTTATTGAGGTATATTTTCAAATTACGTACCATTTCAGCAGATCACGTTACGTATGAGATGTGTATTTGTATTGTAAACAAAGAGGTGGTGGTGTCCGGGGTGATTCATAAATATGGCTATACGTTTGATCGCGTTGTGTGATGAAAATATTACCATTACAGGAAATATGAAATTACCGTTGGAAAGGCAATTATTCAAATTACAACAATGGAATAAAACAAAACAGTGTAGATCTTACGTCATTAGTCAAAATGGCGTTGAATATGCAACAGTAAATTACAATTGCTGCATGGGCAATAACGTATGTGACTATTGGTTGTGGGGTTATTTGAAGGAGCAGGTATATGCCCGGAAACCTCAAGACGTCGACATGCTGAAATTAGTGATTGAGGAAGAAATTAGAGCTATTCCTCTAAACATGTAGCATAACGCAATGAATGACTTCCCAAAGCGTTGCCAATTATGCTTGGATGTAAACGGCGAACAGTTTGAAGCAATAAAGTGGCTTGCTTAGTGTTGTTGTAAGTGATTTGTTTTGTTTTGTTCTATTGTTGTAATTTGAAGGATTCACTTTCCAATGATAACATCATATTTCCTTTAATAATAATACTTTCCTCACAAAATGCGATCAAACGTATAGCCATATTTCTGAATCACACTATACAATTTTAGTCGCTGGATTATGCAGTAGATTCCTGCATAAAATTGTAAATCCCTCCGCAGTACATATGTCGACAAGGCATTTGCCAGACATACTATTGTTAGCGATTGGTCTATCGGATGGGAACGTTAACACAGGCAGCCACCTTGGTCCTTTTAGATATAGCTACATGATGGCACCGGGTTTCATATTCTCCACTCTCTTCATAACCATTCCTCATACAACTCAAATTTTTTTATGTTTTCTTTCTCCATGGCGCGACAGTCTAGAAGGTCCTTGACCTGCCAGCCGGCTGCTGGCCTCACATCCAAATGTGTTAATCATAGAGCAAAACGAGCATCCAGCCAGTGTACGGGTGACATGTGGTTAGCATGTCGGGTCCCCAAACCGGCGGTTTTCTTAACCTGAAGCCGCTTCTTTAGGAACAATAATCACAAATAGGAATGAGATGCACAAAGAAATTAAACATAGGCTCAATTCTGGAAATGCATGCTATTATGCATTACAGAGGCTCTTGATATCCCAACTCCTTTCAAAAAACGTTAAACTGAAAATATATAAAACTATATGGAAGCGAAACATGGACTCTTACTCTAAGGAAGGAAAGGAGATTACGAGTATTTGAGAATAAAGTACTTAGGAACAATTTTTCACCAAAGAGAGATGAACAGACAGGTGAATGGAGAAGACTACATAACACTGAACTACATGGTTTTTATAGGAAGCCAGATATAATTAGAACAGTTAAGTCTCGTAGACTGCGATGGGCAGGACATGTGGCACGAATGGGGAATGAAACACGTGCATGGAAGCTTCTTCTAGGAAAACCAGAGGGGAAAACGCCCAGTTGGTAGACCAAGAATAGGTGGGAGAATAACATTAACCATTTGAGGGAAGTAGATTATACAGGGGATGATTGGAAAACATTGGCTCAGGATAGGGATATATGTAGAGCTTATATCCGTGCGGTCATTAACCTATGGGTTCGATAGTGACAGTGAATAAGTTAGTTAGTTAGTTAGAAGCCTCTATTTATTACAGCTACCCAAATTCCTCACGATGCTGGATGGGCACCGGTCCGATACTTGCCAAAATTCCACGAGAAAATTTCCCATGGAGACTCAAACCAGTACAAGCCCTGTAGCTTTGCGCCAAACTATATAAACGCCCACCCATCTTACACTTCTCTCTGTAGACAATACAAGAATACGTGATATAAATAAAGTAGTCTACCGAAGAAGGCGACTCCGTGGCTCAAGCGGTTAGACGCTGTCACACTGGGGTCCCGAGATCGAGTCTTGGTCACTTCGTGTGGGTTTCGTGGTGGACGAAACGGAGCTTGGGCAGATTTTTTCCCACCATTTCTTCATACTCAAATTGCGTAAATTGAAAATATAGCGCAGAACCCGAAGTACGAAACGTACAGTGGCTGGCATGTGGAATACACACATGTCGATCAAGATTAAGATAATAAAGTAGGATACTAAACATGAGAGGATAGAAAGAAATAAAAACGACTTACGTAAATGTATTTACGTAGATTGAGATGGAATTAGTATTAATCCCGGAGAAGGTAGTATTCTTGGTCTGCCCTTGGGTACAGTAGAGATAGCTTAAACGATTTGATTAACGGGAAGTTTGATTGATAGTATAGTGTTTGTGTTTACCATCTGCAAAAGTAATAAAATGTTTCGTCGAATTAGGAATGCGATGGCGTACCCGCGTAATAAATTTTTCCACTCAGTCACACCTGTCTCTCTATGGATTAAGCAACCGTTTGAAATGATGGCTGCTTTACTGTAATATGCTACCAGCTGCTAGAATGCCTCAATTAAACTCTTATCACTAATTCAGAAACTAGTTCAGATCACATATATTAAACCTTAAATTCCCAATTTGTCCAGGCACCAGATGGATTAGACTTAGACATTCATAAAAATAATTGTTGCCCAAGAGAAAGTCTTCCGCTGCAAAATCAGCATTCTCCACTCGTGCCTTATCTCAGCTTTCCTTTTTGTATATTAATACAAACCATTGATCTTAATATTAAAAGGAGATTACGAATATTTGAGAATAAAGTTTCTTGGAGGATAAATTTTGAAACCAACGACACATGAAAAGAGATAGCGTGAATGGAGAAGACTTGCAAACAGTGAATTACATTGGTCTTTATAGGGAAGCCAGATATACTGAGAACAGTGAGACATCTATATGGACAAAACAAGTGTAACTAAATTAGTATGGCTCAAATTATTCCCCTTGTAGGGGGAGAAGAGACTAAATCTCTGTAAAGGGAAAAACATGGGCTTACAATTAAATTACATATCCAATGCGCCTTACAAGGCGCCCCTCCCTCCTAACTTAAAAAGTGTTGTTACAATTTCTCCAATGGCAAGAGAGGAGAAGAAGCCAGAAATGGCATTAAGACAATCTGGAAGCATTAAAAAATGATCGGATTTCGTTGATTTTTTTGGAAAATACGTTATTCTTTTTATTTCAGTAACATGTACAGATTGACTTCTAGATAGGATGGGTGAAGATATGTACCCTCAAAACCATCTCCCGGTTTCTGTCGGACATGTTGCCCCTGCACCCGGAACAACTGTTCCAAAGCCTTTACTCTATTTTCAAGCACTACTTTTCCACGTTCTCAGGCAATTTCGGTTGTGTTCTTAGAGATAATTGTAGGCCTGCACCAGAACGTTCATCCATGGCGACCCCACTGTTGGTCTACGAGTCCATCAGACTTAAACGGCATTAATATCAGTCTTAGATCCATCGATCTTCCCCCTTTCTGCAGAAGGAGACGTGTCCTGCCGCCGTTTCGAAGACCGGCGAAGAACCTGTTACAACATACAGGCCTCCACAGTACGAGCATTGTAGTGAACCCCTGGCAAACACATGATCAACGAGTCCGTAGACTGAGCCATGAGTCAACGCAGCCATCCCAAACTACGCTGCTTCGGGCCGTACCCTAGTCTGTCAGCCGGGGACGCATCCTGCCGCTGTTGTGAGATCAGCATGGAGCTATGTAAGCTCCAACAAAAAGATTATAGTACGACAGGGCATTCATCTCCTGCCGACTCCAATAATGGTCCATGAATCCCAAATCGTATATTGTTGCCAAAACGTAAGTAGTCGGCCGACATTTTATAGCAGATGTACATTTTTCAATCTTATCAGTGACAAAATAATAGATTTAATATTTCAAGGAAGGTCCACCGCTGTGGTCTCGACGTAACGTACTGCCTTGTCACGCAGCGGGCCCGGGTTCGATCCCCGGTCGGGACAGTTTTCCTGGGTAAGGTTTTTATCGGGGGTTTTTCTCACCTGTAACACAAATGTCAGGAAATCTTTAAGGCCCAAACGGTCCCCAAAAACATATGGCCATCGCAATCATCATCATTCATATTCATCTTGGGTTAAGCTTAGGATTAGGGACTCTCCTGGCGCACCATTATTATCATCATCACCACCCATTATATCATCCGGGCAACATAACCCCGCCTTCCAGGCGCTCCAAGCTCATAAATGGCTTACAAATACGCCATGCCAGGAGAGAACACCAGGAATGTCGAAAGACAACCTGGGGCATTTGCAAAAAAAAAAAAAAAAATTCAAATAAGTAACACTATGAGGTTTATTTTATATATTATGAGCACTACTCACCTCATATTTTGTAGTATTTTAGAAGACTTAAGTTTCAGTGCCTTTAGGCACCATTGTCAATTCTTTCTAACTCTGATGCCTAAAGGAACTGAAACTTAAATCTGTAAATTTTTTTCAAAAATATTTTCCTAAGAACAACCTCAATAGCTTCATTTCTACGAATTCGCTAATTTAAATCACAATATTCGCCACACTATTACCAACTGTACATATTTATTTAAACTATTATTAAGAAGAAAAACTCAAACACGTATTACTCAATAATGGAGCAAGTTTATCATAAGTAATGCCACGAGTGATTTCCAAATTATCGATAAATTCACGACTCACGCCTGTTCAACGTATTTGTTGGAGAGTCAGTCACTGCAAAATAATGCTCTGACCTGTTCAGAATAGGATAAAAAAGGAGGATCTTTCTTTATGTTAGTAAACAGAATTCGATAAATAGCGAGGTGAAACACGATTATCAATGGTTGTAAAACAAAATTCATTGAAACGTGATTGGTTCATTGACTCCCATTTGGCCAGTTTAATAAAAATACATCTTCTTCTTCTTCTCCTTCACTTCATGGACTAGGCAAATTGCCTGTTCCGCCTCACAGTTGTTCTGTCCATTTTTTCACTGGCCTTCCTACATTCCTTGAACCTCTTGGCTTGTAGTTGAATGCTGCTCTTGGTAATCTTGTTACATGCATTCTTTCTACACGTGTAAACCATTTCTCCCTGTATTCTCTGATTTTCTCATTCAATGGATATATATTTAACTCTGTTCTTATATCTTCATTCCTTATCCGATCCAATCTTGTGCAGCGTGTTGTTCTTCTAAGAAAGTTCATTTCTGCGTTTTGTATTCTACTTTGTAATTTTTTGGTCATTACTCAAGTTTCGCTCCCATAAAGTAATGCAGCAACTGCCAATGTGTTATAAAACTTCAATTGAGCGCAATAAGGCGATTGCGATAAGCTGATTAAAATGGCCAAGGAACTTGTCTCGACCGAGAATCGTACCTAGGTCCGTAGCGTTCGAGGCCACAACGTTACTCCGACAACATAGCGGTGGACAGAAATTAATAATGAAGATGGGAAATTATAGTAAAGCTAAGAATGTGACTGAATCCACCACTGTGATCTGAAGACAGGAATGATGGATAGGACAGACCTTGGACCAAAGTGCCGAGTGGCTGTGGACCGCAAACTGATCTTTTCTCACCACCAGACATCCTCTCTAAACACAGCTATCTTACATAATTGTGCAGGTAGCCTAACTGGCTGCTCTGCGCCAACAGGAAGGTAGATATTTCTTAAATATTCTATTCTAGCGCAAAAGGCAGTGGATATAACAAAAGTTACTTTTCCATCGCATCTCGTGCTACCGACATACGCTATTTGCAAATATGTTTATTCACGTCTTCGCCAAATAGCCTATAACACAAACGAATAACATATTCTATACAACTTTTATAAGATTCATGATGTGTTCCGTTGAGGTATTATTCAAAATTCTTCTTCTTCTACTACAAGGTTTAGGCTATGCAGCCTGTTCCGGCGAAGTTAAAAGTGGAGTCCATCTTCTACGTGGTCGGCCAACATCTCTTATTCCTCTGGGATTATACAGGAAGGTTCTTTTTTGTATTCTTTCGTTGTTCATTCTCATTAAGTGTTCTGTCCATTTCTTATTATTTTCGCTGATTTTATCTTCAATTTATATATATATATATATATATATATATATATATATTATTTAATTCTTCTCGTATAGTTTCATTCCTTATTCTATCCGCTCTTGTGCATCCTTTCACATTACGTAAAAACAGCATTTCCGCAGTCTGTATCCTGCTTTTATCCCTTGATTTCATTATCCAATTTTCCCTTTCCACCACAACACCAAAGGACCAGCCATTGTTTTATATAATTTAAGTTTCGTATCTTTCCTTGTTTTCCGACCTAAGGTTCTTTTTATGGTTCCACAAATAGCCTGAAATTTATTTACTTTATTTTCTATATCTTTATTTTCTCTATAAGTTATATCACATCCTAAATATTGGAAATGTGATACTTGTTCTATTATTTTGTTATCCAGTACAATTTTTGATCTAATTTCATATTTACCAATAAATGCCATTATTCAAAATTAAAGTATAAAATTATGGAATATTCACCTGAAAGGTCCGTCTCCTCAACTTAATTAGTTACTTAACTGTAGCGCTTTCGGGACTTGTCCCATCATCGGCAGGATTCAAAACTGGTGTTTTGGTCCCGAAAGCTTCTTCTTTCTTCTTCTTCCTTTCATGTGAAAGACCTAGTGGTCTGTTACGGTCTCAATCCAACGTTTGAAGGGTCTGCCCAAAGATCTCTTGCCTGGCGGCTGGTAATTTAAGATCTGACGTGGTATTCTTGTTCTGCTCATTCTTCGTACGTGAGATTTCCAGTTGTTTCTGTATTTTTTGTACATATTCCATGACTGATTCTGTGTGCAATTCTTTGATAATCTCAGAATTCATTTTATGGTCTGTCCTTGAATAGCCTGCAGTACGTCTCATAAATTTAATTTCTGCTGCAGTTAGTCTTTGTTCATCTACACTGCGAATTGTCCAGGCCTCGTCCCGAAAGCGCTACAGTTAAATAGTTAATTAAGTTGGGGAGACGGACCTTCAGGTGAATATTCCATAATTGTATACTTTAATTTTATTCTTTACAAAATGGACAAATATAATGCTTTGGCGAATAGAATTTTCAGCTTTATGAGTTTGAGGGTATTGTGGGTGCCTGTTTCTAACTGAATAACTCACTGGCATTATGGAACCCGTAGGTTCATGGCCGCGCTGACATAAGCTCTCCGTACGTCCCTATCCTGAACTAATGTTTTCCAATCATCCCCTTGATAATCAACTTCCCACAAATAATGTTTGACTGGACATTAACAAAGGCAGATAGTAAACAAATTTTAAGTACAGAAATGGATATTTTAAGAAGATCAGCTGAAAAATCTAGAATGGATAGAATACGAAATAAAGAAATAAGGGAAATTATCGGTGTACAAGAGGAGCCGGACATCATAGACATCATAGAAAAGAAAAGATTGCAGTGGTATGGTCATGTCAAACGATTGCCAGAGCAAAGATTGCCAAAAATTGTTATGGAATGGATCCCAATAGAAAGGAGGAAGAGAGGAAGACCGAAGAAAACTTGGATAGAAGGGGTACAAGCAGCTATGAATATCAGAGGAATGGAGGAAGATCAATGGATGGATAGAGAGGAATGGCGTTTGGTTTCCGGAAGACGGCGGCAGCTGCCATGATACCGGATGATGATGATGAGGAGATAGTAAACAAATAGAGGCTGCTGAAATGAAGATGTTGAGAACAATAGCAGGATACTAAAGGACCGATAAAAAATAAAAACGAAGATATAAGAACTGACATTTAATCTCTGTGAAAGAATAAAATGTTTTCAAAATGCTTATCTTCAGCACGTATTACGAATAAATGAACAGCGCATACCAAGAAGAATGTATAATTATAAACCAAAAGGGAGAAGAATGTTGGGAAGACCACTGAAGAGATGAAAAGACCAATTCGACCTACAATGAGATCGGAACAGGCCATTGGGCTTAATCCTTGTTGATGATGATGATGACATTCTCTCAACTCATTCTTGGCATACCTATTGGGCGTTGTTTCTGTTTCCAAACTCAGACTCTCTCATTGGCGACTTTACACTAAAAATCTAATGATACAACTGAACTAGCTTAAATGTCCTGCAGGCGTCGAATAATGAGGAGAGAACATAAAGACAATAAAATCTCTGTCTATTTTGTCCGCATTCAATCAGTATCACATAGTAGACCCATATCAATCGCAGAGTGACACAATGCAATATTACGCAACGCTAAGTAGTACCATTTCCTCTTATTGTTTAAACTAAGATATCAAAGGGTCCAGTTAACCCAGGACTTTAATATTTATACACATGGACTAGTGGTTATGCTCCTTGTCTCTGGTCCCGAGGGTCGCGGGTTCAAACCGGGCCGTGGTCGATGGATTTTTTAGGGTGGAAAAATCCAAGGAGCAAGTCCTCCGGGAGGGACGTTAAGCCGTGGGTCCCGAGTCTGAAAATTTTCAGGCTCGTAAAAAATCCTTAAGCCTGAATGAAAACGCCTCTAAGCAAAATTTACCGAATTATCCCGTCCTAGTACTTACTATCTTGGTTTCCTAGATGTCAGTATGAGGCGAAACGCTGACCACGGACCACTCAAAATGACATCTATACGAAAACAAGTGTAACTAAATTAGTATGGTTCAAATTCTTCCCTGTAGGGGGAGAAAGCCTAAATCTCTATAAAGGGAAAACATAGGCTTACAATACAATACAATACATGTGATAGTATAAAGTTTGAAGATAGCAAATGCATAAAAAACAAAAGATACCAATTTGCTTCTTTCCCTAGTTTTTTTTTTACAATTTTTATGGAAACTGAAAGCCTGCAAGTGGTCCGTTTTCAAATAGGGACTATGTAAATTGGGTCTCCGTCAATTTTCCACCCTTATGTGGTAGGTGCATTGGGTCTTGAGTCCAAGTAGCATTCTCTAATTCCTATATCCCCGTTGTTTTTTTTTTAATATGTGTTAATATTTGAAGAAAAAAAATAATTGGGCACCAAATTAAGAAATCATCTATTTTAAACTTTATTGATAGGCCAACATTGAAAGATTTTAAATCCGAAATTTACATTTTATGAAGAAATTCAACAGAGCAGGCTAAAAAAAAAAAAAGACAGTTAATTGATGGAAAAATTACTCTGCTGACAACGATACAATTAATACGTCCCTTTTTACAAAATGGTGAGTTTTGAATTTGTACAATCAAGCTAAAAATAGTTTTAAGTCTAATTTTTAAACATCATACATTTTGGAGATCGGTGCAGCCAATTTGCACGCGATGTTCCGTGGGTGTTACTAAATAGGCTGGGACCTGTGGCAAGAAGTAATAGACTCGTAAGTACTAAAACGTACCATTAATAGTAATAACTGGAAGGCGCACAAACGTGCACACGAGTCTATTACCAACATAGAAACCCAAACGAATGGTACCTACCCCTCTAAGCTATAATGAGTAACATATACACTCGGAGTGGGGATGGCGGCTTTATGGGAGGAGTCATCGCCCTTATAAGACGAGGACACGTGTGAAAACACTCTCACGCTCCTACGTTCTGCAATACTCAAGTTCTTCAGTAACCGTTCGCGAAGGTGATATTAAAACACGTGGGCGGAAGTAATTCATCAACTCCACTCCGAGTTAGTGAAGTATAAAACACTGTAAATCTACAATTGTACATACAAATTTATCCAATAAACTAAAATAATAAGTGTATAATTTAAACATCCCTGAGGGATCATATTCTACCCTGAGCGAACCCGCACAGACCCAATTTACCTATTACTACCTTTTCTGACCCGGACCAAAATTGCCTTTTATTATTTTTCGGCCCAGGACTCACTCTACTCTATTTTCTAATATTGGAGCTCAGCTTACTTTTGCCATTAATTCACAAGCACACATGATCAAATGAACCTTCTAGACCTGTGGGGTCATGGAGGTGGAAGATCGATCAAATTAAGGTAAATGTCATTATAAAAAAATGACTGTAGTCCACCGCTATACTCTCGAGGTACCTTGCTTCCTTGTCACGCAGCAGGGCCAGGTTCTATCCCCGATAAAGTTTCCTGGGTGAGGTTTCTTTCGGGGTTTTTCCTCACCTGCAAGATAAATGTTAGGAAACTTTAAGGCCCAAACGCTCCCCGAACATCACAATTCATATTCGCCTTAGATTAAGTTTAGGATTAGGGACTAAACAAATAGAGGCTGCTGAAATGAAGATGTTGAGAGTTTGGAAATTCAACAAAAACTTATGTCGATGGAATTGGATTTCTTGAGGAGAGCAGCAAGATGTTCAAAATTAGACAAAATAAGAAATACTGTCATAACAGAAAGTGAATATTGGTTATTCAATAGTAGATTATATACGTTATAAGCAATTAAATTTGTATGAGCACGTACGACGATGCAAGAAGAAAGATTACCCAGGAAAACATTGGAATGGTGTCCACCTGGAAGAAGGAGAAGAGGAAGACCTCGAAACTCGTGGATGCAGGAAATAAGAACTGGAATGAGAGCAAGAGGACTGGAGGATATGGATTGGATGGAGAGAGACGAGTGGAGAAGAAAAATAAAACTTTAGGCACAGAAAGATGTGTAAACATTAAAATTCTGTATATAAATAAAATCATCGGAAAAGAACCTTGTCCACGGAACGATTTGAAATTCTTATGAGACAACCACACTTATCGGGTCATGTGCTCGAAGTTCAGAAATACCTATGTGGGCTCGATGTAGGAAGCGAAACATGGAGTCTTACTTTAAGGGAGGAAACAAACTATTTTGAAGTTTTACGAAGTATTGGCAGTTCCATCTCTTATCTATGGATGTGAAACCTGGACATTAACAAAGGCAGATAGTAAACAAATAGAGGCTGCTGAAATGAAGATGTTCAGGCCAATCGCAGGATACCAAAGGACCGATAAAAAGAAAAACAAAGATATATAAGAACAGAACTTAATATATTTAATCTCTGTGAAAGAATAAAATATTATCAAAATGCTTATCTTCAGCACGTATTACGAATGAATGAACAGCGCATACCAAGAAGAATGCATAATTATAAACCAAAAGGGAGAAGAATGTTGGGAAGATCATTGAAGAGATGGAAGGACCAATGCGACCTATAATGAGATCGGAAAAGGCAATTGGGCTTAATCCTTGTTGTTGTTGATGATGATGATGATGATGATGATTAAGGACTCTTTGCGAACTACTATCATCAACATCGTAACCCCGCATTCCAGGCGCCCAAATCTCAGAAGTATGTTACATTTATGCCAATGCCAGAAGAGAACACCAGAAATGTCGATATGAAAACCAGTGGCATTGAATTTAAAAAAAAATTACATTAACCGAGCGAATTGGCTCAGGCATGTAGTGTGAGGGATGATGAAGAAGAGAAGGGAAGAAGGTACTGATTTGTGTACATGAAATGTCAAGACGGTTTCTACATTTGAAGCTATTTGAGAAAAAAAGTAAAATAGATTCCTCACTAATTGGCAAGTGGAGCAGAGAGCATCCTATTTTAACTTTGAGCAGATTCGACAGCTGCTGCATTTACTCTACGTCATCGAGAAGCACAAACAAACTTAATAGGATAAATAAGGTATTTTTGTGACATGATGGTCCACCGCTGTGGTCTCGAGGTAGCCTAGTTGCTTCCTATGCAGTGGGCCAAGGATCGATCACCGGTCGAGACAAGATTCCTGGGTGATTTTTCCCCCCTTGCCTGTAAGACAAAAGTTAGGAAACTTTGGGCCCAAACGATCCCTGAACATCATCTGGCTATTACTATGATATTCATCCCATTAGATTAAGTTTGTCCACCGCTGTGGTCTCGAGGAAGCGTGCTGCCTTGTCACGCAGTGGGTCCGGGTTCGATCCCCGGTCGGGCAGTTTTCCTGGGTGAGGTTTTTATCGGGGTTTTTCCTCACCTGTAAGACAAATGTCAGGAAAACTTTAAGACCCAAACGGTCCCCGAAATCATATGGCCATCATCATCCATATCATCATCATCCTTCACCGGTGTGGAAAGTAACTGGAAGCTACCACACCTATAATTCCCTAGTAAAGCTGCAAAGCATAGCATGGAAATGCTATGACTGCAGTGAAGGACCTGCCTTCGGGCAGAATTACTATGGATGGATGGAGATTAAGTTTAGGATGAAGACCTCCCCCCTGGATCATCATTATCATCAACATCATCACCTATCATATATCGTTGGGGCAGCGAAACTTCGCTTGCAGGCGCCTCAACCTCAGAAGAGGGTTACAATAGCGCCAATGCCAGGAGAGAATACAAGAAATGCCTTAATGACAACCCGGTGGTATTGATTTAGTATATTAAAATGCGAGGTTGAAAGTGGTTTTTACAGAAGGGAGGAAATTATTAAAAACCGAGCGACAGCGAGGTTTTTAATTTCCGAGACTCTGCAAAACACTTCACAAACGTGTGTTGTACATAATTTTTTGCAACGATAAATAATAAATAATAGTAATATAATAACATAATTGTTAGAAATATTTGCGTTCATTATAAACAACTGAGTCCACCGCTGTGGTCTCGAGGTAGCGTGCTGCCTTGTCACGCAGAGGGCTCGGGTTCGATCTCTGGTCGGGACAGTTTTTCTGGGTGAGGTTTTTATCGGGGTTTTACCTCACCTGTAAGACAAATGTCAGAAAAACTTTAAGGCCCAAAAGGTCCCTGAAATCATATGGCCATCATCATTATCCTTATCATTATCATCATCATTATCCTTCATCGGTGTGGAAAGCAACGGGAAGCTACCACGCCCTAGTAAAGCTCCAAGGCATACCATGAAAATGCCATGATTGCAGTGAAAGACCTGCCCTCGGGCAGAATTACTGTGGATGGATAAACAACTGACTAACGTTAATAGTCTGGTCAATGTACCCTATATATTGTAAATGCCGAGAATAATTTAGTTGAGACTACAGCAAGTCATGACACCAATCAGGCATAAAATGACGGCTGTACGAATTTATTTTTTATATTGTTTCAAATAAAGTTCAGTTCATTTAAAATGCAGTGATTTGTTTCGTATAATGTATATTAACACTACCTTTTGTAGATATTGTTGTATATACATTGTACGTAGTATACATAAAGGTCAGTGGTTTTACCTCCCGCCCTAGGTAAGTAATTTGTAAATATTACACTCTAGTTATTTATACGTGGGGGCACGCCGTAGCGTAGTGGTTAAGGCACTGAGCTACAAGCCAGAGGGTCGAGGGTTCAAGTCCCGTTGGGGTCAGGATTTTTAAACTGACCCAAACCCTCTGGCGGCACTATGGCCCTGGGGTCGACTCAGCCTCTAACGGAAATGAGTACCAGACGCTTGTTCTGGGGTAAAGGCGGCCGTCACGCAGGGCTGACAACCCGGCTGACATATAGTGCCGATTGTCTAGAAAAAGTGGGAGCCTTAACCTACTACTACCCCAAGGGCCTCCGGGCCTGTTGTGGGATCACTTTACTTTTACTTAGTTATTTATACGTTGGCAACCCTGAAATTTAGGAAAGTGAACTTTCAATCTTGGTCGCCATTGCTGTAAGCACGACAGAACGCACTATCGCGCAAAAATATAGTTTAATGTTTTTGAAGAAATTGAGACGATAGAGTACATGTATTATTATTATTATTATTATTATTATTATTATTATTATTATTATTATTATTATTATTATTATTATTATTATTATTATTATTATTATTATCATAAGTAATGCCACGAGTGATTTCCAAATTATCGATAAATTCACGACTCACGAAGTGAGGAGTGAATTTATCTAGAGAATTTGGAAATCAAGAGTGGCATTTGTTAGGACTATTTAACGAATAAAATTAAGCTGTTTACTCACAAATCATTGTTTAACTATAGTTATTTTAAAATATTTATGTATTTAATGTAAACGGCGATGTTTGAAAACAAATCAGAAATGTGTGGTTATGTGTAGTCACTGCAACTAGATCATATTATTTATTGCTAAATAAGATCGCAATATCGTAAAGAATGTACCAAAGTGGAGAAATAATTAAACATATCAAACTATATATCATAATCAACATTACGGGTTATTCATTTATTTTTTTAGTAAACAACTCAGTAAAATCAAGGAAACTTTTCATTATTTGCTATATTCAATGTATTTGTAGGAGAAAAAGAATGATTTGACCTGTTCAGAACATTAAAAAAGGAGGAGCTTTCTTTATCACAAAAGCAGGAGCTGATAAAGAGAAATCGATAAAGAGCGAGGTGAAATACGACTGTCATTGGTTGTAAAACAAAAATCATTGGAACGTGATTGGTCATTGACTAGCATTTGTGGCATGAGTTAAATAGCCATTATTATTATTATTATTATTATTATTATTATTATTATTATTATTATTATTATTATTATTAGCCAATACATGTGCTCTAGTAACACAACATCCACAAGCCCTGTTCCATACTGAAGCCGAACAAATGTCCTGATAACAGCAGCTTTATCACGTATTCAAGATATCAAAGTGACAAAAAAACGTTTAAGCTATAATCAATCCATCATCATCAGTGAGTTGACATTGATAATGGTATTTTATTTCTGTTATAGACAATTATGTACTTTTCAAGTTGGATTGATTCACTACCAATCATTATTCTTGATTACACAAAAAATACCCATAAGTCAATTCACTTTATCATTTAATGCTTGTAATAAACAATATTAAAGTGTAGATTATGTACTACACGGTGTCTACAAAGTTTATGAAAATTTTCGGACAAAAGATATACGAACAAGCAGATAAATAATGAAAACACATAACAGTAATTCCCATGATTTTTAAGGAAACAACATTAAGCTGAGCAAGTAAAGCTAACTTACTTACTTACTCACTGGCACTATCGAACCCGTAGGTTCATGGCCGCGCGGACATAAGCTCTCCATACATCCCTATCCCGAGCTAATGCTTTCCAATCATTCCCTGTATAATCTACTTCCCTCAAATCATAGTTAATGTTATTCTCCCACCTCATTCTCGGTCTACCAACTGGGCGTTTTCCCTCTGGTTTTCCTACAAGAAGCTTCCATGCAAGTCTTTCATTCCCCATACGTGCAACATGCCCTGCCCATCGCAGTCTACGAGACTTTACTGTTCTTATTAGATGTCTTCCTATAAAGACTATGTAGTTCATTGTTATGTAGTCTTCTCCATTCACCTGTCTGTTCATCTCTCTTTGATCCAAAATTTTCCTAAGTACTTTATTCTCAACTAAACCTCATTGATTGCGTTAGGGAGGACAGTTGACACCAATGGAGAATGAAAAACGACCACGGGAACACCTTAAGAAAACAGAGGGAAACGCCTGGTAGTTAGGCCAAGAATAACATTTAATCATGATTTGGGAGAGGAAAATTATACAGGGAATATTTGCAAAATATGATATCAGGATAGGGATTCATGGAGAGGCCATATCTGCGTCGCCATTATAGTATCAGCATGTTATAAAATAAAATAAGTTAAAATGCACCTTCTTAGGTCAGAGCCGTCGTCCTCAACTTATAAAATATGTAGGCCTATGTTTTTTTTGTCTGGAAGGCCTTTCAGAATCTCCATTCCATCTTCAGCAGGTCTTTCTTCGCTACATTACTTGATGTTCTCGGTGCTGGTCCTAATGTAGTGTTGTCGTGACACCGAGACTGGGGGACTCGACATGCTGACCACATGTCACCTACACTGGCTAGATGATCATCTACCTCTGTGATTGACACATGTGGATGAGAGGCCAGAAGCCGGATGTTAGGCTAAGAGCCTTCTAGGCCTGTCGCGCCAGGAGTAATTATTATTATTATTATTATTATTATTATTATTATTATTATTATTATTATTATTATTATTATTATTATTATTATTATTTTACTGTCATTATTAGAAAAATAACTAAGAAATAGGTAAGCCTACAATAATCTTTAGAAACTTGTTTGATATTAGGATAGCCATAGTATGAAATATGTCGTTATATAGTTGAGTATATCGGAACTAATACAGACAGCACAGAATAAAGTCTTGGACTAGGGCTCTGTGAAAATCGCAATGGGAAAAGAAATCAAGCACAAAGTATAAAATGAGTGGAATAGGGGATGTGCTATCTCTTGATTCCTGGACACTAGGAGGGTCCCGGAAAAACCTATAACAGCACCTTGCAGAAGTAACTACCTTTATCATTTCCTGTAAATCTTCGAGGAAGAAGAAATTATGACTATTCGTTGACGATTAACAAAATACAAATCGATTAAACTTGAAAAACTATTATAACTACAATCAATGGATTTTTAATGACGGATCAGTCTAGTTAATTAAGTTATAGACTTCTTCTTCTTCTCCATTTAACCTCTCATCTTATAGGTACTTTACAGTTTCACTTGCCAGAACATGGAATTCCCTTCCGCCCTACGTCAGAGACTGTCAAACTATAACATCGTTAAAAAACAAACTAAAGAATTATTTAATAACAAACTAACTTATACACCTCACTGATAGTATTCTTTTAACAATTAATAAATTTAATTATTTATGAAAATAATATTAAAATTAACAAATATTTTCATTTGTTTTGTTTTAAATATTGTATAATTGTAAAATTAGTTTTCTATATCTCATTATTTTTCTTTGCTTTTTTTATATAAATTAGATAGGGACAATATACCAACAATTTAATTTATCTTGGTTGTATACATTTTATTATTAGTTTTAGTCTTAATCTTAACTATCATTAACTGGTTGTATTATAGATCGCAGTATAATAGATATTATCTTATTCATCAAATCTTCATTTAGTTTTAATATTAGAAGTAATTAAGATTGTTATATTCTGATGTAATATATGTTTGTCATAAGTAATGCCACGAGTGATTTCCAAATTATCGATAAATTCACGACTCACGAAGTGAGGAGTGAATTTATCTAGAGAATTTGTAAATCAAGAGTGGCATTTGTTAGGACTATTTAACGAATAAAACTAAGCTGTTTACTCACAAATCATTATTTAACTATAGTTATTTTAAAATATTTATATATTTAATGTAAACGGCGATGTTTGAAAACAAATGAGAAACGATAGGTACGCTTCATCTGTTTTTTTTTTGTTTATCACTGCAACCAGATCATACTATTTATTGCCAAAGGAACGCAATATTGTATGAATGCTCTCTAGTGGAGAAAAAATGAAACACACGAAACTGTATATTAATTCATTTCTGATGTCGTATGATGTAAATATGACAATTATATTTTTCTGGATTATTACCTGGGAAAAAATACATTTAAGAAAGTGCAAACAGTGGTTTCTTTTTTTGGTGGTATAATAAATTGCTACAAATATTTTTATATTAACTCCTGCAAGCGCTATGTGTTGACATCCATGCACTATATACACAATCTGGTAGCCGTATTTCTTATGGGATCAGTCACTGCAAAATAATGGTCAAACCTGTTCAGAACATTAAAAAGAAGGAGCTTTCTTTAATATGGTAAATTTAACATTGATAAATATTTGGTGAAACACGACTGTGATTGGTTGTAAAACAGAAATCATTGAAACGTGATTGGTCATTGACTCCCATTTGGGGCATGAGTTAAATAGTCCTGGTAAGTGGAAGAGAAGGCCAACTGGACTTAACTCCATCAGGCTAAATAAATAAATAATTACTTTTATATGTCGTAAAGTGGCAGGACCTGACAGGAGAGGTAATTTAAACTTTGGACATCACCCAATACTTTTTGACCACACAAGGACATGGAGAGCTTCTCCGAATACCTAATCACCTCTCCCTAGGGAGACAATACAACATTTAAAATGAAAAACTCCAGTGTCAAACCAATATGACGAATATGATAGGCCTAGGAGTGATGATGACACTATGATATTTGGCGACTGTTTGAGCCTTAAAGTTTCCTGATTCGTCAAACAGGTGAATAAAAATCCCTAAAACAATTACAGAGGAAACGCCTCCCTCAAGTCATGGTTGTTATTTTCCCATCTCATTCTTGGCCTACATATTAGGCGCTTTCCCTCTGGTTTTCCTACAAGAAGTTTCGATGTCCCAATTTTGTTCCCCATTCGTGCCACATGTCTTGCCCTTCGCTTAACTTAAATCTTCATGTTACATCAGGTTTCCCATAAAGATCATTTAGTTAACCGTTCTGTAGTTTTCTACATTCGCATATAAGTTTATCCCTCTTTGATATAAAAACTTTCCAACAAACTTTGTCCTCAAATACTGGCAATATTTACTCCCTCCTAAAATTAAGAGACCATGTTTCCTATCCATATAGGCCTAGGCCTAATATAACTGGAGAAATAACTGTTTAATCTTTTAGAGAAAAGTTGGGACAAGAGTCCCTCTAATCCATAATAGCATGAATTTCCAGAATTGAGCCTAAGTTAAATTTCTTTGTGCTCCTCATTCCTATTTATAATTATTGTTCCTAGATATTTGAATTCAGCCACTTCTTCAAAAATTTCCCTCATTTGTCATTTCCAATTTACATTATGTAATGTATTTATACGTTGTGTGAACATATATTTAGTTTTATTGATGTTTACTTACTTACTTATTTACTGGCACTGTCGAACCGGTAGGTTCATGGCCGCGCGGACATACGCTCTCCATACATCCCTATCCTGATCTAATGCTTTCCAATCATTCCCTTATAATCTACTTCCCTCAAATCGTTGTTAATTTTATTCTCCCACCTCATTTTTGGTCTACCAACTGGGCGTTTTCCCTCTGGTTTTCCTACAAGAAGCTTCCATGCACGTCTTTCATTCCCCATACATACCACATGTCCTGCCCATCGCAGTCTACGAGACTTAAGTGTTCTTATTATATCTGGCTTCCTATAAAGACCATGTAGTTCATTGTTGTGTAGTCTTCTCCATTCACCTCTCTGTATTGGTGTTTATTCCAGCCTGAATAGTGTTACTCAATAGAGTGTGCGTTTTGATCCTTAGTGTCCCCTCGCTATCGCCTAATTACACATCATGAGCATAAATTAACAGCTTATTAATACCATTGAGTTTTAGACCTTCTTCGTCCTCTAAAGAATTGATGGCAAGCATTAATTAAAAAATAGAATAGCTGAGGAGACAGTGCATCTGCTTATTTTAACCAATCCTGAAATTCAAAAGTAGCTTAAAAGAGTTTATCACATCTACGTCTGTAATTGACATGTAGATAGCTAGATACCGCTGCAGTCTCGAGGTAGCGTATTGCCATGTCACGCAGCGGCCCCGGGTTCGATCTCCGGTCGGCACAAGTTTCCTGGGATTTTTTTTCGGGGGTTTTCCTCACCTGTGAGACAAATGTCAGGAAAATTTAAAGCCCAAACGGTCCCCGAACATCATCTGGACACCCTTATCATCATTAACATATTCATTACGTTTAAGATTAAGGCCTCTCCTGGTGCATCATTATCCAGGGATTAAGCCTGTTGCCTCGTTCCGATTTCATGAAAGCTAGAATTGTTAAATTGTTCGGACCATTTTCTGTGTGGGCGTCCACCATTTCTCCTTCCGTGAGGTTTATAATTTAGCAATAATTTTGGAAATCTTCCTTCTGGCATTCTATCTATATGTTCTTTCCAGTCGTTCCTATATTTAATTATTCGGTCTGTAAGTTTGAAAATATTTAGTTCCTTTCTTATATCTTCATTCCTTTTCTTATCCAGCAGAGTATATCCTGCTATATTTCTTAAAAATCTCATCTCAGCTGCTTCCAATCTTTGTTCTTGTCTCTTAGTGATCGTCCAACATTCTGATCCATACATCAATAGGCCTACAGGAATAGCCATTACTTTATAAAACTTAATTTTTGTTTCTTTTCTTGTTTTTTTCATCACCTATCATATATCATCGCGGCAGCGTAACTCCGCCTTCCAGGAGCCCCAACCTCAGAAGTGAATTACAATAAAAGAAATAACAGAATGCCGAAATGTCAACGTGGATGCATTGAATAAAAAAGAATATCTAGAATTGCTCTGTTTAAAGTTCATTCATTAATTTTTAGAATTCTTGTTATAGGGTGAATGTCCCATGTCCATGGGCATTGTAAGAATAAAACAGGAATTGCATACTTCATTTACGTACTAATGCTATGAAGTATGTCTATTGCGGTGAAGCTGGAGGTTGAAAACTGTAGGATTTTGAGGCTGGGAGTGACAAAGACTACAAATCACGAGGCCAGCCGATAACACTACGCCATGAGAAAGAGACCGCGCTGTTTTATGACGTTTGTTCATCACGTCGTCATAAATTAGAAACCCGAATCTCGTTCTAACACCAGTCCTCTCTTCCTCCCGTCCCTCCGCTAAGGATGGTGCGCCCTATCTCAAGTCTCATGTACCCAAACTCTGTAGCAAACTCCAGCTCCTGATATCTCCAGTGGCGTCATATTGGTATCCACTTGTGATGGTGTGTATGTGTGTGTGTTCTAATGCGCCCACTGTACTTTACGTGATTCGGGTTCAGCGCAAGGCTGATAGATGGCGATCATCATCATCAAGGGATTAAGCCTGTTGCCTCGTTGCAGTTTCATGAAAGCTTCTTCTTCTTCTCCATCTTCTTCTCCTTCTTCTTCGCGGTTTAGGCTTATTTACTAGCCTGTTCCGGCTCCAAATTGCTGCTCTTTCCATCTTCTCTTTGGTCTTCCCAAACTTCTTCTTCCTCATGGTGAATAGCTGCATGCTGCTTTTGGTATTCTATTCTCAGTCATCCTTGCCAAGTGTTCTTTCCAGTTTGCCCTGTATTTCTCTATTGTTGTGTTTAATTCCTCTACTTTTAGTTGTAGTGTTATGTTTTTTGTCTGTTCTTTGATATCCTGCCATTGATCTGAGGAATCTCATTTCAGCAGCTTGTATTCTGGCAGATTGTTGTGTTGTCACGGTCCGGATCCATAAGTAATACTGTAATAGGCACTGCCATTGTCTTGTATAATTTCATTATAGAGTCTTTCCTGGCTTTATTTTTCAAAGTTCTTTTAGTGTTCCTGTTATATAATTAAACTTATTTACCTAGTTTGTTATTTATATCTGTTTCCACTCTGTATGATATTTCGCAACCTAGGAAGTTATATCTTACCACTTGTTCTATTGGTTTATTTTCTAACATTATCTTTGTCCGAACTGAAAGCTAGAATTGTTAAAATTGTTCAGACCATCTTCTGTGTGGGCGTCCCAACATTTCTCCTTCCGTGCGGTTTATAATTCAGCAATAATTTTGGAAATCTTTCTTCTGGCATTCTATCAATATGTTCTTTCCAGTCGTTCCTATATTTAATTATTCGGTCTGTAAGTTTGAAAATATTTAGTTCCTTTCTTATATCTTCATTTCTTTTCTTATCCCGCAGAGTATATCCTGCTATATTTCTTAAAAATCTCATCTCAGCTGCTTCCAATCTTTGTTCTTGTCTTTTAGTGATCGTCCAACATTCTGATCCATACATCAATATAGGAACAGCCATTACTTTAAAATTTTGTTTTTGTTTCTTTTCTTGTGTTTTTAAGGGTTCTTTTAATAGTGCCACACATTAGATTAAATTTATTTATTTTGTCATTAATATCTTCAGTTTTAACATATGATAAATTGAAACCTAGATATTTAAAACTGTTCACTTGCTCTAAAATTTTATTATCAATGGCGTTAATGTGGTCTGTTTTCAATTCAGGCATCACTTCGGCAGATCACTTTACACAGTTGATGTATTAAGTACAAAGAGGAGTGTAGAATGACATAAAAATGTTATACAAAGAAAATAATTACCAAAAAAAAAAGATTAATAGCAGAAATGGCCTATATAAAAAAAGAACAAAATAAAGCATTAAATAAACAAAAAACATTTAAATGAATGGTGTGGAACCTATGATATTTACTTACTTACTCACTGGCACTATCGAACCCGTAGGTTCATGGCCGCGCGGACATAAGCTCTCCATACATCCCTATCCTGAGCTAATGCTTTCCAATCATTTCCTGTATAATCTACTTCCCTCAAATCATAGTTAATGTTGTTCTCCCACCTCATTCTTGGTCTACCAATTGGGCGTTTTCCTTCTGGCTTTCCTACAAGAAGTTTCCATGCACGTCTTTCATTCCCCATACGCGCAACATGTCCTGCCCATCGCAGTCTACGGGACTTAACTGTTCTTATTATATCTGGCTTCCTATAAAGACCATGTAGTTCATTGTTATGTAGTCTTCTCCATTCACCTGTCTGTTCATCTCTCCTTGGTCCAAAAATTTTCCTAAGAACTTTATTCTCAAATACTCGTAATCTCCTTTCCTCCCTTAAAGTAAGAGTCCATGTTTCGCACCCATATAATATAACTGGTAGAATAATAGTTTTATATATTTTCAGCTTAACGTTTTTTGAAAGGAGTTGGGACGTCAAAACTCTCTGCAATGCATAATAGCATGCATTTCCAGAATTGAGCCTATGTTTAATTTCTTTGTGCATCTCATTCCTATTTGTGATTATTGTTCCTAGGTATTTGAATTCAGCCAATTCCTCAAATTTCCCTCATTTGTCATTAGCTGTCCATTTCCATTATATAATGTATTTCTACGTGTGACCATATATTTAGTTTTACTGATATTTACTTCCAGTCCTAATTTCTTAGTGTTACTCAATAGTGTGTGCGTGTTGGCCTTTAGTATCTCCTCGCTATCGGCCAGTAGTACCACATCATCAGCATAAACTAGCAGCTTATGATTCCTTACTAAAATATTTTTAATTATAAATTGTAATTTTAAATGTATTCATTTAAATTTGTACTCATATATTTATAAAAAATAAAAATATTTAATTGTCTTGGTGATGGTAACTATGTAAAATAAATTTATAAACAACCATGTCTTGAAAATGATCTCACATAAGGAGATTGAAACGTCGACACAACAAATTTATGTTTTGACTGAGATAACGTTTATTTCTTTGTAATTATAATATTAATGAGTGTATGTTTAATTTACTTGTGTTGTTTGTTGAATGAGGAATGTTGATGAAGAGAAGGGAGAAGGTGAAACCCGGTACCGGCACGTAGCCTACTGCTGTCGAAAAGCACCAAAGGGGTCATGAGAGAAGAACCAGGTATTCCGAACAACGACCTACAACTCATATAAATACCTTTGAGTATAACAACAATAATTCCTTGGATGTGACGTATCTTCTTTATTATTTTATTTAAAATTAAGTTTTATTTCATTCTTATTTATTTGAGTTCGCGGGACTTTACCTCGTTATCGGTATGATAAGTTAATATATTTAGCGTGAAAGAGATATCGCAATCGATATTTGAGGTCGCTGAATAGGGAATTAAAAGAACATAGCACATTTTGCTGATGATAGAACAGCATTCCGAAAGGCCTACGATTTTTAAAATACAGTTGAGGACGACGGGACTAATTTTATGATTTTACATCATGAATCGAAATATAAGTCTCGTAGACTGAAATGGTTAGGGCATGTGGTACGAATGAGGAAGCAAAGACGGACATGGAAACTTTATAAGAAAAACAGAAAGAAAGCATCCAGTAGGTAGGCCAAAAATGAGATGGAAGAATAACATTAAACAGCACTTATCGGTGAAATTGAGACTTGAAACTTGAGAATATTAATACCAAAATGTGAAAGTACAAGAATCAGGAATAAATAAATAAATAAATCAAGTACCGTAGCGTAGTGGTTAAGGCACTGAGCTACAAGCCGGAGGGTCGAGGGTTCAAGTCCCGTTGGGGTCAGGATTTTTAAACTGACCCAAACCTCTGGCGGCACTATGGCCCTGGGTCGACTCAGCCTCTAACGGAAATGAGTACCAGATGCTTGTTCTGGGGGTAAAGGCGGCCGTCACGCAGGGCTGACAACCCGGCTGACATAAAGTGCCGATTGTCTAGAAAAAGTGGGAGCCTTAACCTCCTACTACCCCAAGGGCCTCCGGGCCTGTTGTGGGATCACTTTACTTACTCTGTAAGATCATGTTTATTTAAAATTTAAATGTGGAGTAATTTGAAGAGTTTTGATTGGCATTACTGGAAGATAAATTAAAGTCGTTGCCACACTACCCACATACCCACACTATAATCGTGTTCCATGTATATTTTTATTATTCCTTTATATTTTAAACTATCTTTACCAAGCCATTTACTTATCTAATTACACTGAGCAACAAAAAAAACTTTTTTTTTGTCTCAGAAAGAAAAATATGTGGTTCTGATAGAATTTTTCTGTTGAATTCAAATATGATATCGGTTTTTTCCATCGCTCAAGGTTTCCGAGAGACAGGAATTTATAATTTCAAACACTTTAATATTTTCTACATTCGTAACTACACAATATTCGAACATTCGGACTCGCCTAGAAGTAAGAAATGACGATTTTCTGCTATATTTCGCCTGTGGAGCATCCCTCTTGATGGTCCAAGAATAATCGGCCAGCATATTAGGATTCCGTTTGCCTTGATATCTCTTTTCCAGGGCTGAAATCTCCTGATGAAAGTGTCCCCCGTTTTATTTTACAATGGACAAATGGACGAAAAAAAGTTTATTAAAAAATAATTATTTAAATCCATTAATTGGAATTGAAATAAAAAAAACAACTGTGGGTAATGGAGAAATTCCGAATACATATTTGAAAACACGATAAAAACTGCATTAAGTACAACTATTGGTACTCATGAGACAAACATCATGTTGACCAGTGTTATAGGTTATTATTATTATTATTATTATTATTATTATTATTATTATTATGTCCACCGCTGTGGTCTCGAGGTAGCGTGCTGCCTTGTTACGCAGCGGGCCCGGGTTCGATCCCCGGTCGGAGCAGTTTTCTGGGTGAGGTTTTTATCGGGGTTTTTCCTCACGTGTAAGACAAATGTCAGGAAAACTTTAAGGCCGAAACGGTCCCCGAAATCATATGGCCATCATCTTCATCATCCTTCACTGGTGTGGAAAGCAACGGGAAGCTACCACACCTACAATTCCCTAGTAAAGCTGCAAGCATAGCATGAAAATGCTATGATTGCAGTGAAAGATCTACCCTCGGGCAGAATTACTATGGATGGATGGATAGATTATTATTATTATTATTATTATTATTATTATTATTATTACTATTTGTCTTTCTTTCCCTTGTCAATTTTATATTGTGTAGTCTATATATCTATTATGTATCATTAATAGCTTAATAATTTTCATTGTATGTATAATTTAACCCTGGTAAAGTGTAAGAGAAGACCTTACGGTCTTAACTCCATCAGGTAAAGTAAATAAAAATAAATAAAAACTTGTTTCACGCCACTGAAAAGACAGAATACATGCCCATCCTACTAGAGTGTGTATATGCAACATATATTGTATATAAAAAAAGTGCCATCTTATTTTTATCGTTCTTCGTCCCATCTGCTGAAAACGTCTTTTTTTTTGCAAGAAAAATCTCGACCCGCGGCAAAACGCGTTCTATTCTAAAAAGAAAGTCAAAAACCCTTTTCTACGCAGAGTTATGGAATTAAGGTTTAAACATTTCATACAATCTACTTTATACGACGAATAACAAAAAGTTTATTAAATATATTCGCATAAAATATCGCTAATAAATTATTTAATATATTTACAATCATCAACATCATCATACATGGCATGACAGTCCATTTTGGACCCTAGCCTTCCTCAGAATGTCCTGCCACACTTCTCTATTTGCTGCTAAATTCTTCCAATTTCTAGTTTTATTTACTCTAATATCCTGCAAGACATCATCCTCCCATCACAATTTTGGTTTTCCAACTTTTCTGGTTTGTAATGGTTGTGCCATATAGGGCATTGTCATATTTTAAAATAAATCTAAATTTATACCGGTATTTGTTCTAACCTCGACCACATCATTACCCAGTGTAAGGTACATATGTTAATTGGTGTTTCTCGTATAATTCAGACTATTATTATTATTATTATTATTATTATTATCATCATTAATATTATTATCATCTTTATTCCATTACTATCATTATTATTATTATTATTATTATTATTATTATTATTATTATTATATCATCATTATTATTATCATCAATATAATTATCATCATCATTGTTATTATCATCATTATTATTATCATCATCATTATTATCATCATTTTTATTATCATCATTATTATTATCATAATCATTAGGCCTATCATCATCATTGTGATCATTATCATTATTATTATTATTATCATAAATATTATTATTGCTATCGTATATAATGTTGTTTGTACATGAAATTTACATTGCAACATTTAATATATTTTTAACTCTTTATATCATAATTAGTATCCATCCATAGTAATTCTGCCCGAGGGCAGGTCCTTCACATTTTCATGCTATCCTTGCAGCTTTACTAGATGTGGTAGCTTCCCGTTGCTTTCCACACCGGTGAAGGATGATGATTATAATGATAAGGATGATGATGGCCATATGATTTCGGGGACCGTTTGGGCCTTAAAGTTTTCCTGACATTTGTCTTACAGGTGAGGAAAAACCCCGATAAAAACCTCACCCAGAAAAACTGCCCCGACCGGGGATCGAACCCGGGCCCGCTGCGTGGCAAGGCAGCACACTACCTCGAGACCACAGCGGTGGACCATAATTAGTACAGTGTATATCTATAGTTGTCAAATATTTATTTGTATTTGTGCTGGTTGAGTGGAAGAGAAAGCCTAATGACTTTAACTCTGCCAGAATAAATAAAACATTATTATTACTATTATTATTATTATTATTATTATTATTATTATTATTATTATTATTATTATTATTATATTTTTAACAGTTTTATTATTGTCCATACGTATCAAATGTCCAGTCCAGACCAATCTATTAATTGTTATATACTTCACTAAATCGGGTTCCTTATATAATTCACACAGCTCATAATTTCTTCTTCTCCAAATATTACACTATTTCAGAGCCCCAAAAAATAGCTCTTAATATATTTCTTTCAAAAGTAGCCAGAAATGTCTCATCTGACTTTAAAAAAAGTCCAAATTAATATGTTTAAAATATCATAAAAATGCCAAACATACCGGTACTTGACGGCCAATGTAACACACGCCAAGATATAAAAAATGCTGGGTTACCTAGGGGTACTTCTTTATTTCCACTCTCTTCGCAGCAATTTAAATGTCAGCTTATAAAATAATTTCTTCAAGAGGGGGTGGCTTGGACGACTACAACTTACAACTATGTACCTGCTGTGTTTGCAATCTTCAGTTTTATGTAAGGATTTCTCTCAAGAAAATACTGTTAAAATGGCAACCCAGTTCCCTATTCTAAACACACAGTAACTTCCTGGGTTGAATCTGACTGTAGGCATCTTTTCATTTAATCAATTTTTATTCTCTGCCTCTTTGACGATTTCCATTTCTTTCAAAATATTTTGTTTGTTTGTTGTTTTCTTCGTGCATTTTTGTTATATTTTGGAAGAAATAGAAGTCGTCAAAGAGGCAGAGAATAAAAATGTATTAAATGAAAACATGCCTATCAACCAAAGCCCCCTATATAAAATTTACAAATAAATAAATTCAATAATAACAAGAGTCATGAAGATGAAGTAAAACTTCAAAAAGCTTCACGAAGACATAAGTCATGGAATATTAAAGTTGAGGAAGACAGATATACCTTTTTTAAAAATATTTTTATATTCTGTCTTCCTCAACTTTAATATTTCATGAAAAAGATTTGCCTTCCTTTGGCCAGCAACCAATCGAACGGACTATTATTATGCTTTCAATTCTTATACGAGAATTTCCCAGAAGGCTCAAAGTAATGATGACGCTGGAGGGAAAATTTTCTATAGGATCGTAACAGGCCTTGGCCTAATACTTGGAAGGAAGGAAGAAGAAGAAGAATAAAAGATATAACCTCAACGGTGTAATATAAAATTTAAAAAAATAATATGACTATTTAACTCATGCCCCAAATGGCAGTCAATGACCAATCACGTTTCATTGTATTTTGATTTACAACCAATGACAGTCGTGTTTCACTTTTCTCTTTATCGATTTCTCTTTATCAGCCCCTACTTTTGTGGTAAAGGAAGCTTCTCCTTTTTAATATTCTGAACAGCTCAGAGCGTTGTTTTTCTCCAACAAATACATTGAATATAGCAAATAATGAACAGATTCCTTGATTTTACTGAGTTGTTTACTAAAAAAATAAATTAATAACCTATAATGTTAATTATAATATACAGTTTGATGTTTCATCATTTCTCCACTAGGGTACATTCTTGTAATATTGCGATCCTATTTGGCAATAAATAATATGATTAAATTGCAGTGAACATACATAACCTCACATTTCTGATTTGTTTTCAAACAACGCCGTTTAGATTAAATACATAAATATTTTAAAATACAGATAACTATATTTAAATAATGACTTTTGAGTAAACAGCATCATTTTATTCGTTAAATAGTCCTAACAAATGCCACTCTTGATTTCCAAATCCTCTAGATAAATCCACTCGTCACTTCGTGAGTCGTGAATTTATCAATAATTTGGAAATCACTCGTGGCGTTACTTATGATAGGTATATATACCTTTCACTCATACATTGATAATAAAAATAATGCGGATATGGTTGGGTGAATTTGTTGGCCAAATGGTGTTCGGGGAATATTTGGTCTTAAAAGTTTTCCAACATTATGTGTCGTACAAATGAGGGAAATACCCTTAAAAACCCTCACCTAGGAAGTTTACCACGACCATGTTCCGAATCCAATTCCGCTACAACGATGTTACCCCGCGATCACAATTTGTTATAAGAGAATCCATTAATTAATGTAATGTTAGCATTAGAGTACAGAGATCGAGGTTCTATACCCGATGAGGCAATTCTGGCTGAAGATGGATGGATGTGCGATACATGCGGCCTACATTTCCTTATCTCGAATAATCGTGATTAGGATTTGGGAGAGTTGACATTGTTGATTGATTCCTTAAGATGATTGATGGCGAAGTTGATTGATAATGATGGACTGGCTCGATGACAGCGCTGGATCTCACAGTATGTAGTCATGCTTATACTTCTCTCCAATGATTACCCACCTTCCATATAATTACACGATAAGCAAATTACCTTTTTTACCCATTAATTTAAACAGATTTACACGCTAATTAGTAGGCCTATACCTTCTGCTGACAATAATAATTTAAATACTTTTAAAAAAAGCATTGATTTATACATATTGATAACCACATAAAATGCATTATAGAGACTCTTAACCCAACTTCTCTCATAAAATGTTAAACAGTCATTCTTCCAGTTACACTGTGTGGGTACTTTATAATTATATTTACAGGAGTAAATTTAACTTTTTTTCCTCAACACTTCCTAGGGCTTGCAGGATTATTGTTTGGAATTATGTACCTTAATGACAGTAATAATTAAAAATATTATAATGATATTGTGAAAAGAAAAAATAATGTCTGAACCAGGAATCGATCCGTGGACCTCTATTTTTACTGCTTATAAAAGTAGTGGTGTAAAATTCTCAAATATAGGTACTTCAAAACGAAGCCGGGCGTTGGCGATGGTAGTGACACCTACCTGACAGCGGACGAAACGAGAATTATAGATTTGTATATGTGGAAAGAATTGTTAATGGTTGTGCCAGGTCTGGAATGGTGTAGTGGGCTGCACACTAGTCTGGAAAACTAGAAGTCCATGGTTCGATTCCTGGTTCAGACATTATTTCTTCTTTTCACAATATCATTTATAATAATATAATATGATTCTTTATTGGAACTGTGTTAAAATAACAGTATTGAAAAATGTTAAATAATAAAGTAATAATTTAGCTTTTTTTTATGGAATCAACAGGGGATTTAGTTAGATTTTTTCTATTTAAGAATAATTCTGGCATTCCTGGTAAAAATACGTATATATTTTATTTCTTTAAGGGAGGAGAAAACATTACGAATATTTGAGAATAAAGAGTTTAGGAACAATTTGGAATAAAGAGAAACAAACAGAGAGATGAATGAAAAAAAAAAACTAGGCCTATCACTAAACTTCTTTATGAGAAAACAGTTCCGATTGGAACAGTTAAGTCTCGTAGAATACATTGGGCAGGGCACGTGGCATGAATGAGGAATGAAAATTGGAGGACATGGAAACTTTTTGTTCGAAACGCAGGGAAAGTGCACAATCGGCAGGCCAAGAATAAGTTGCAGAATAAAATTAACCATGATTTGAGGAACACGAATTATAGGGTAATGTTCTAAAAATATTATCCAGGATAGGGATATATGGAAAGCTTAAGCCCTATGAACGTCCAGGTTGGATAGTGACTCTAAGTTAATATGACACCCCTCCCACTTAATTCTAAAAAGGACATCTGAAGCATGACAACAATCACTTTTTTTTTGTTTCAAAACGACAACCGTAAAACATCTTAAAATTGGGCTGTATATTCGCGCGGCAATGAACCACAGGGTTCTATAGTGCCAGTGAATTACCTATTATTTAGTAGCGGGCGCGTATTAAGTGCTCTTACAACATTCTATCGGAAGGAAATGTAGAAATAGTCTAATAATAATAATAATAATAATAATAATATTTTGAAGAAGGGATAAGGTAAGAAACAGCACAATAAGGGAAATTATGCAAGTTGAAAAAAACACATTAGGAAAAATAGAAATTAAACGTTTGAAATGGTATGGAAACCTCATAAGAATGGAAGAAGAGAGAATACCAAAGAAGATCCTTAATTCGAAAGCTAATGGAGGAAGTGGAAGAGGCAGGCCTAGAGAAAAATGGTTGGATGGAGTGAAGAGAAGAATGGAAGCTAGAGATTTGAGGGAAGAAGATGCTTTAGACAGGATCCCCTGGCGGCAAATCACTTTGGGTTGAAGGAGAAACACTGTTTTGTGGAATATTCCTAAATAAAAATATAATAATAGTAATAATAATTACTTATGATGATAATAATAATAATAATAATAAAACTATAAACTAATTAAGGAATGATTGAAGGCGCGATGTTGTTTTGTTAGCTCGGTGAACTGTCATTACATTGTGTACTACAGTTGTGAGATAAATTTATCAACGACGAAGAAAAATATTTTATTTTTTGTTTATCCTTACAGAAGAATGGACTCGGATCCATTCTTACTTGTATTTATATTAAGGAACCTTCTTAATATAGAAGTCAAAGACTACATCTTTGATCAAGAGCCAACATTTTTAATGTTATTGGATGTTCTTTCCAAGTTCTCCGTTTCACCTGTTAATGAATAAAACACTGGCACCACTTTCTTTTCCAAACTACAATCTTACACAAAGTATCGGCTCAATCGGTAGCATTTCAAATTCTTTTTACGATAAGATCTGAGTTCAAATGTGGGATCTCCCAATCTGTTACCACTTTTCTTTTTATGATTTTCTTAATCGTCGGGTCATTTTCTTATTTGGAATGTAATTCTATCTATCCATCTATAATGGTGTAACCCAATGTTGGCAATGGACTCTCCGTTGTTAGGAGTTACAAGGCCAAGTTAATTTATTTACCTTATTTGCCCATAGATGTCATGAATTGCATGCGGTCAACATACCGATTCAATGGTACATCTAGCTGGCAACTAAGCTATTACTAGGATGTTTGAGATCGGAAAATTTTGCTTATAGGCCTTTTTATTCAGGCTTAAGGATCTTTTAAGAGTCTGAAAATCTTCAGACTCGGGACCCACGGCTTAAAGTCGCTCCTGGAGGACTCCTTGCATTTTTTCATCCTAAAAAAATCAATTTTGGGATGTAATTTAGGTAATGACAGGAATTTAGATAAACACACTAAAATACAACGATTCAATCATCTATGTGGCACAATTAAACGTGCTTTATTGAATAAAATTAGAAAAGAGACTATTTTAAAATCCTACAAAGAATTGGCAGTTCCATCTTGTCAACTGCGGCCGATAATAATAATAATAATAATAATAATAATAATAATAATAATAATAATAATAATAATAACAATAATAATAATAATAATAATAACTTAATAATACAAAGCATTATTTAAAAAAATAGAACCGACCATGATTAGAACCCGGAATGCCTACATGACAGTTCAGCGTCTATCCATACGAGCTACGCCCTTACGCAGTACGTAGTTTTTTTTAATAAGCACCTAAAGGAAATATGTTACAAAGAATTGCTAATATTTCCAAAACAAGGAACCTTTAGTCCCCTAAACCAGGTACGATTTTAAACTGTAGCTTTATCTTTAGAGAATGAGGCAGGCTTACAACTCAATGGTATTAATAAACTGTTAGTTTATGCTGATGATGTAGTATTGTTGGCTGATAGCGAGGAGATACTAAAGGACAATACGCACACACTATTGAGTAACACTAAGAAATTAGGACTGGAAGTAAATATCAATAAAACTAAACATATGGTCACACGTAAAATTCATTAAATAATGGAAACGGACAGCTAATGACAAATGAGGGAAATTTTGAGGAAGTGGCTGAATTCAAATACCAAGGAACAATAATCACAAATAGGAATGACATGCACAAAGAAATTAAACATAGACTCAATTCTGGAAATGTGTGCTATTATGCATTGCAGAGACTCTTGATGTCCCAATTCCTTTCAAAAAACGTTAAACTGAAAACATATAAAACTATTATTCTACCAGTTATATTATATGGGTGCGAAACATGGACTCTTACTTTAAGGGAGGAAAGGAGATTACAAGTATTTGAGAATAAAGTACTTAGGAAAATTTCTGGACCAAAGAGAGATGAACAGACAGGTGAATGGAGAAGACTACATAACAATGAACTACATGGTCTTTATAGGAAGTCAGATATAATAAGAACAGTTAAGTCTCGTAGACTGCGATGGGCAGGACATGTTGCACGTATGGGGAATGAAAGAGTTGAATGGAAGCTTCTTGTAGGAAAGCCAGAGGGAAAACGCCCAGTTGGTAGACCAAGAATCAGGTGGGAGAATAACATTAATTATGATTTGAGGGAAGTATATTATACAGGGAATGATTGGAAAGCAATAGCTCAGGATAGGGATGTATGGAGAGCTTATGCCTGCGTGGCCATGAACCTATGGGTTCGATAGTGCCAGTGAGTACGTACGAAAGTAAGGTTTATTACTTTAAACTCACAAAACTGCATTTCATTTAAGATATACAGAGCGTGTCCCCTCCTTGTAAACTACAGAAGTCCCAAAAGACGAGTCGCCAAAGCAACAGTAACAAATACGTACTTGTTCATGTCTCATTTAAGATGGCCATTAGTGTAGTTTAAAAGTGTTGCATGTTTGATGTAACAGCCTGTAGATGTGTAATATAACATTGTGAGGTTGTACATTACTGCGTCACTCAGTCTCCAATCAATCAAGCCATTACTTATCACCTCTCGTGTCCCCAACGCTTGACCTAAACTCGTCCACCTTGCGTGAACAAACACCGTCCTCAGCACACACAACGCCATTAATAAGCGCGTTCTAGCAAATCAAGTAGCGAAAATGAAAACTATTTCTATAATGACGTCATTATTAATTCTTTCTCTCGGATACTAGCAGCCTCACATGTGAACAAGAAGTTTCACAAAAGTTTTTACTTTAAGCACTCCTGTAAATATAATTATAAATTGAATCTTTAATCATTTAGGGTGGTCTTGTGAACAGAGCTTCTGGTTACAGTTCATCAAAGCCCCGGTTCTATTCCTGCTGTGGTCTCGAGGTAGCGTGCTGCCTTGTCACGCAGCGGGCCCGGGTTCGATCCCCGGTCGGGGCAGTTTTTCCTCACCTGTAAGACAAATGCCGGGAAAACTTTAAATCCCAAACGGTCCCCGAAATCATATGGCCATCATCCTTATCATTATAATCACCCTTCACTGGTGTGGAAAGCAACGGGAAGCTACCACACCTACACAATTCCCTAGTAAAGCTGCAAGCATAGCATGAAAATGCTATGATTGCAGTGAAGGAGCTGCCTTCGGACAGAATTACTATGAATGGATTCCTGCTCAGGCAAAAAGGAATCTTTTCCTTAAACATTTTGTATTGTATTGTAAGCCCATGTTTCCCTTTACAGAGATTTAGGCGCTCTCCCCTACAAGGAAGAATTTGAACCATACTAATTTAGTTACACTTGTTTTCGTACTAGATGTCATTTTGAGTGGTCCGTGGTCAGCGTTACGCCTCATACTGACATCTAGGAAACCAAGGTAGTACTAGGACGGGAAAATTCGGTAAATTTTGCTTAGAAGCCTTTTCATTCAGGCTTAAGGATCTTTTACGAGCCTGAAAATCTTCAGACTCGGGACCCACGGCTTAAAGTCTCTCCCGGAGGACTTGTTCCTTGGATTTTTCCGTCCTAAAATATCCATCGACCCCGCCCGGGTTTGAACCCGTGACCCTGGGTACCAGAGGCAAGCAGCATAACCACTAGTCCACAGCGGCCGATTTCCTTAAACATACAGGATGCTATAAAATTCCCCTTACAAACTTCTAGGACATGTAGAGGAGACTGCGTAGACAATATTCAGAATTGAAAACCATGTCCGGAAACTTACCGTTTCCGAGCTACAGCCGTTTGAAAAGAAGCATTGCTTGAATGTACGTCACGTGTCTTAAGTTATAGCTTCGCGATTCGTCTAAATCGAAAATTTCCCTATCGAGTATTCCAAGACTTGGCGTTTTTTTTAAAGTCAAAAATTTAAAAACTGTAAATATTGATTGTGGATGGTGTATCCAAGGTTGAGATTTAAAAATCCCCTACCCCGCCAGGAATCGAATACGGGTCGCCGGAGTGGAAGATAGGGACTCTACCGACTATGCCACATCGACTTTTCAGTTATCAATTTCTTTCGCAATGTATGTTGCATTTCACTAGAATTTTGTACTTTCTAAACATTTTTATTACATTAACTAATAATGCAGTTAAAACTGAAATTATAATTTCTTTTTAATTCCATTTTTACGTCCCATTTTTCAGTTTTTAGGTATATATGTGTTTGGGAAAGGATATGGATGACCTCATACTTGAAACAGGGAAAATAAAAAAGTGTGAATTTTTTTAATATCTTGGGTCAATAACTACAAGTTTAGGTACCTGTGAGAGAGATGTACAGACTAAAATTGCAATGGCAAAAAATGCAACTAAGACATTACATGGAATAATTTGGAATAAAAATATTACAAAGGAAACTAAAATGAAAATTTATAACAGCATAATACAGAATATTTTGTCATATGGAAGTGAAACTTGGTCTTTGACGGAATTACAAAAGAATAAAATTAGAACAGTTGAATTTGATTATTTTAGAAGACGCCTCCAAAAAACAAGACAGGATAAAATAAGAAATGAATTCCTTTGGAGATAAATGAATGTCACCACATCTGTTGTTAAGAGAATTGAAAATCAAACGCGCTTAAATGGTATGACCACGTACAAAGAATGGAAAATGAAAGATGGCCAAAAATATATATGCCAATGGTTACCCCCTGGAAGAAATAAACGTGGCAGACCAAGATGGAAATGGAAAACCTACGTCAGAACTATAATGGATGATAGGAATTTGGAAGAGGGAGATTGGAATGATAGAGATAAATGGAAACTGAAGACGGCAGACCTATAAGTGAGGGAAAGCCGCAGAAGAAGAAGGTATTTTTTACGATACGTTTACGCCTTTTGAAAAGTCTTATAGGCATTTGATAGGTCCTCAACTTCAGAAAGAAATTATTACGAACTAAACCGTCACTGATGGTTATAATAGTTGATAAAATGTATTTACTACAAATGCAAAAATATGTAACCGTGATTATGATGACAAAATTACTTTTATTTGTGTAAAGATAAGTTTAGGAAAGAGGAACATAGTATTAAAGTCATCAGAATATGATTGTCTCTGATTTTAGCAAGGAAATATTAGGCTATATCATTGAATGTAACAGATTAACATGGCCGCATTCAATCAAACCTTGTTATCAGCGAGGGAGAAGTTAACAAGAGCTTTGTCAATAATCAACGTATGGTTAACAACGCACACTAGCAACCATTTCCTTACACTCACCTTGCATGTTTCGTTCACATAATAATAATAATAATAATAATAATAATAATAATAATAATAATAATAATAATAATAATAATAATAATAATAATAATAATAGGCAATAATAATATTTTTTATAAACTGGTTTACAATGTAATAAAACATTATCCTGTGCCCAAAGCATTTTAAATGTTTATCTTCTTTCTCTACTCTTCCCTATCTTCCCATTCCAATTCTTCCAGACCTATCCTCCTCATACCTCATCCATATATTTAAATCTAAGCCGACCTCTCTTTCCTTTCTCAGGTGGAATCTATTCCAAAGCTTTTCTGGGTAATCTTGCCACTGCCATTATATATATGAGGCCATGCCATTCCAGCTATCTGTATGTCACAAAATCTGATATTGAATTTTGGACTTCCATTTGTTGTCTGATGATTGTAATAATAGTAAATAATAATAATAATAATAATAATAATAATAATAATAATAATAATAATAATAATAATAATAATAATAATAATAATAATAACCCTCAGGGGTCCTCATCTAGAGGATATGTGGATGGCGACCACAAGGTGCCCAAGCTGAGCAAAACATTTCTTCCACTTACTTGTGTTTTGCACTCTTTTAACTTTACTATCTAACCTCTCTTGGTTGACTCTTTTTTTTCGACCCCGACGCTATTAGGGCATCCGAGGGCTAGGGAGTCATTCCTTTCTTCCATTTCTTCTTTTCTTTATTTTCTTTTCTTCTCCAGAAAAGCCTGACCAGAGGCTATAAGATGGCAGCCCCATCACTGGTCTTGCCTTCCTTTGGCCAGCAACCAATCGAAGGGACTATTATTATGCTTTCAAGTCTTATACGAGAATTTCCCATAAGGGAAAATTTTCTATAGGATCGTAACAGGCCATGGCCTAATACTTGGAAGGAAGAAGAAGAAGATAATAATAGTAATAATAGAATGTTTAAATCTCGATCAATAGGTAATAAATATTTTTGCGCGATAGTGTGTTTTGCTGTAGGCCTGCTTACAGCAATGGCGACCATGATTGAAAGTTCAACTTCCTACATTTCAGGGTTGTCAACCTAAATAACTATACTGTAATAAAATAACTATACTGTAATAAAATAACTATACTGTAAAAATATAACTATACTGTAATAAAATAACTATACTGTAATAAAATAACTATACTGTAATAAAATAACTATACTGTAATAAAATAACTATACTGTAATAAAATAACTATACTGTAATAAAATAACTATACTGTAATAAAATAACTATACTGTAATATTACATATTACAAACACACGTGTGCGAAGTAAAACCACAGACCTGTATGTATACTACACACAATGTATATACAAAAACATATCCAAAAGTTAGTGTTAACATACATTAAGCCTATACGAAACAAATCATTGCATTTTAAACGAACTGAAATTTATTTGAAACAATATAAAACAATAAATACGTACTTGCCGCTATTTTGTCACTATATTGGTGACACGGCCTCCTGTAATTTCAACTAATAAGCATTGCCCACACTGTTAACATTAGTCGGTTGTTTATAATGAACGCAAATATTTCCAACAAAGATATTATTATTTTACTATTATTTATTATTTTAAAAACACCATCGCGCTAAAAATAATGTACAAAACAGGTTTGTGAAGTGTTTTACAGAATCTCTGAAACCCCAATTTTGTAAAAACCACTTCCCAACCTCGTATCGTAATAGGCCTATACTATTAATCTAATCTTAGAAGAATGGTAAAATTTAAAAAATAAATAATGTAAAACAAATTTAATTTTACAAAACTTAACAATAATGTAAAACAAATTTAATTTTACAAAAATTAACAATAATGTAAAAAAAATTAATTTTACAAAAATTAACAATAATGTAAAACATATTTAATTTTACAAAAATTAACAATAATGTAAAACAAATTTAATTTTACAAAACTTAACAATAATGTAAAACAAATTTAATTTTACAAAAATTAACAATAATGTAAAAAAAATTAATTTTACAAAAATTAACAATAATGTAAAACATATTTAATTTTACAAAAATTAACAATAATGTAAAACAAATTTAATTTTACAAAAATTAACAATAATGTAAAACAAATTTAATTTTACAAAAATTAACAATAATGTAAAACAAATTTAATTTTACAAAAATTAACAATAATGTAAAACAAATTTAATTTTACAAAACTTAACAATAATGTAAAACAAATTTAATTTTACAAAACTTAACAATAATGTAAAACAAATTTAATTTTACAAAAATTAACAATAATGTAAAACAAATTTAATTTTACAAAAATTAACAATAATGTAAAAGAAATTTAATTTTACAAAACTTAACAATAATGTAAAACAAATTTAATTTTACAAAAATTAACAATAATGTAAAACAAATTTAATTTTACAAAAATTAACAATAATGTAAAACAAATTTAATTTTACAAAACTTAACAATAATGTAAAACAAATTTAATTTTACAAAAATTAACAATAATGTAAAACAAATTTAATTTTACAAAAATTAACAATAATGTAAAACAAATTTAATTTTACAAAAATTAACAATAATGTAAAAAAATTAATTTTACAAAAATTAACAATAATGTAAAACATTTAATTTTACAAAAAATAACAATAATGTAAAACAAATTTAATTTTACAAAAGTTAATAAAGTAAGACAAATTTCATTTTACTACAGATAAAGCAAAGGCAATTAATTGTTATATTGATAGGTCCTAAAAGGAAATGGCATTTCGAAAGAGTTCCCCTGAAAATGGACTATGACAGTTTTTAGCCGTCACTCTTTGCAATTTGGATGTGTGTGAAGCTGCATGACAGTAATTTTAAATCAGCTGTGAATTTGTTATCAATTTTATCTGAGATTGGTTATTCATCACCTATTTTTTCATTCCCTTTAAGTTTGAGTGAAGTTTTTAATTTTTTTTTATCTATAGGCCTAATTTTAATTTTTGATTGGATATTTAGCCACAACAATGGTTTAAGAATAAGCCTACAATTTCAGCTAGGGGACCCGACATGTTGAACACATGTCAGCCCTACACTGACTGGATGAACGTCTACTTCTATGATTGATACGTGTGGATATGACGCAGCAGGCAGCTGGTAGGCCAAGGCCCTTCTAGGCCTGTCGCGCCATGGGGTTTATTATAGTTTAGTTTTATTTTTGCAATAAATTAAGAAATAGATGAATACAGACATAAATGGAAGGAACACTTGGAGTCTTGGAAAGAATGGATGATAGGAGAATGCCGAAAGTAATTCTGTTAGCTATATAAACCAAGAGGACGACCAGGGAAGAAATTGAATGAGAACGGAAGAGGCCAATGGGCCTAAACTATGAAAGGAAGAAGGAAAAAAAATATATTGCCATACGCAACACAACTGATTCAAGCACTACTGACATGCTACGATAATAAATATGTCGTTATTTCTATAATGAGAGATAAAATTAGTTAAATTTATTATTTATAAATAAAAATGATAATTATTGTCATAAAAGGAATATGTACCAGTGCTTGGCATATTCCAGCACACCTCATAGAGGCGTTGCCAGAAATTGAGAGGAGTAGGGGGGGGGATATCAGAGTGGGGGGCAGGACTTCCACCGCCCCCACATCGTTCCCCTCGTGTCTTATTTAAATATAAAACATCACATAATTACTTCAACATGGAGTTACTATTTATAACACCACTCCTATATTAACATAAGTTTTAACCATTTCATTTATCTTCTTCCTTCTAGCGAATTCCAAAGCAATGTAGATATATCACATTGTTCTCATCAAAATATTTTTAAAATTCTTTTATATAAATCTTCGTCGATCCTACTTAATAGAACTGAAAATGATCACATATTTTATTCTGTTTGATATTATTCTGTTTATATTATTCTCTTTTGCATTAATTCTTTGTATGTGTTAAAGTGACTTTCACATTTTGAAATTTTCTCCCAACTTTGTTTTATTTTATTTTAAAAACAAAATATGCTTACATTCAATTGAAATCAATTTATAGGTAGAAACAAATCTCTTAAAACTTAAACTAAGATTATTTAATTTAAATGTGAAATCAATTTTATTATACAGCTGTGAAACTTGGAAGCTACAAAACAAATTGAAAATAAATTTTAAATCTTTGCAAATCGTTGCCTGAGAAATATCTTAGAAATATGGTGGCCAGAGGTTATAACAAATAAAGGACTTTGGAGAAGAACGAATCAAAATGAAACCTGTAAAGAAAATCAAATTTAGAAAATGGAAATGGGTTACCATGTGAATGGGTTACAGAAGGGGAGAAGGAGAGAGAGAGAGAGAGAGGAGAGAAAGATGAAAGAGAGAGAGAAAGAGAAAGAGAGAGAGAGAGAGAGAGAGAGAGAGAAAGAGAGAAGGAGAGACGAAAAAAAGAGAGAAAGAGAGAGAGAAAAAAAGAGAGAGGAAAGAGAGAGAGAGAGAGAGGAGGAGAGAGAGAGAGATTAAGACGAGAGATGAGAGAGAGGGACAATGATAACATAACAAAAATGACATTTGATTGGGACCTCAAGGATTGAGAAGGCGAAGAGGAAGATCTATGGCAACATGAAGTAATACCATCAGGGATGAAGCTGAACAGGGAGGGATGAGGTGGGATGAAATTAAGGCATTGGCAAACAATAGAGATCGTTCGCGAACATTTATTAAGGCCCTATGCTTCCCAGTGGAGTGACCAGGACTACTTCTACTTGTTTTATTTTATAATTTAATTACTTTGTTCAATTTGGTATTAATCTATTATATAATATTTTGTTTATTTTATTTTCCCTTTTATTTTTTTTTTAAATTTTTATGTGCCAGAATTTATTTTACGTTATATGCCTACCTTGAAACTGTCTCCTAAATGTAGCCTATATCATATAGGCCTATATTTTGTTTTCCCTCTCCCTTTAACTAAATATTTGAAACGTAGGCTTATATATTTTAGATGTGTAGGCCTATTACAAGCTAATACCCGGCATGCGCTGCTACGCCTAAATAAATATTGAGGGTTAATCAATGTATGTATTATACAGTGCGACGAATCAAACATTGGTGGTTGCTAGAGTAAATTTTTAATTTCAAATTTCAGGTAAACCCTCACTTCCAACGTTCGGATTTCGCTGATTTTTGGACAACGCACACCTCGGTTTATTTTAATACGATATTCCGAGTTTTGTTGTGAAACATCGAAGATTGCTATCGCTATAGCGATTTTTTAATTTTCGTTTCAGAAGAACTCCTACACCTAATGATTTTAGAACATAATAGATTACGGATAAACACTCGCCGCATCTGAAAATCTGTATATACAAATTTTCACGAAGATCGGTTGAACGGACAGACATACATTCATTTTTATATAGGCCTAAGTATGAAATATAGATTTTTGTAACTGAAAGACACCCGAACACGAGCACTTGCTCATTCGGGCGCCAATACTGTGTATAACATTTACTTGTGATTAAAATTTATTCTTATTCTAATCTACATCATACACACACACACACACACACACACGCACACACACGCACACACGCTCTAAAGACTGCAATTTTTCTTTTTTATTTCGTAACAATTCGCCGTAGAGCAATCTACTAAAATTATAAATGTTGACTTTTCCGGGCACATAGGCCGTGGTTGTGTGCCTTAAAATTCCTCGAAAGAGACAGTTTTGGTTGAGCTAGCCCTCGAGGATGCCGGACGCAGTCTCTGTCGAAACGTCGAGGAATTTTAAACCTCACAACCACGGAAAACAAGCCCAAAAAAAAAAATATATAGATCATGAATTTCAAAACTCCCGCAAATTTTGACCTGATCCAGAGGTTCATCGGTCTACCGATAGAAGTAAGAAGAAAACCGCCAAGAAACGACATAACACCGGAAGACCAGAGGCTACTGAAGATGGAGAGATAGCTCCGAAACTGCAGTATAGAAGAAAAAGGATATGAGGTGAGGTAATAAAAACATTAATTTAATTCTTATATAGATCATAATTGAACTCCGGCTGTGAAAGCCTAACTCCATTCCGTTAAACAATAAAATCGGACCATTAGATTTGGAGTTCCCCTGAAGCAAAAAATTAAAAAAACTACCTATCTTCAGAGGTAGCAATTTTCAATTTTTCGCAACGAAACTCGGTATGTGCCATTAAAATAAAACGACAAAGCTGTTCAAAAAAATTAGGTTTTTGTGGGGTGTTGTGTTTTATTATTCGTGGATTTTCAACCATGTTTCTCGTTTTTACCGACTTTTTTTTTCCATTATGCTCAATTTTTTTATGTGATGACGCAATTTGTTTCTGATAGTTTTTGGAAATTGTGTTAAATATGTTTCTGATAGTTTTTGGAAATTGTGTTAAATATGATCGCGTTTATTGAAAAAAATGGATTAATCTGATTTTTATCATAATTTTTGCGCTTTTTTACTGATGGATTTTGGAAAATCTATTTCACATTTAGGAAAGAAAATTAAAGATTTTTTCGAGCTTAAATTGATTTATAAAATTAAATGTTGCGTTTTATTTGTACCAGATTTAGAAAAATGTATTTGAAATGCTGTTGTTTACTGAAGAAAAACAGGGCTAGATGGTTTATTTTTAATGTAAGTAGCGTTTATTTCGGAAAATCTGTTCGAAATTCTCGTCCATTTTGAAAAAAATGTATTGACAATAGTTATATATTTAGGCCTAGTGAAGGAAATTTCAATTTTAATGAACTATTTTTCACTGTAATGCTGCATTGCATTCGTCATGGATTTAAAAAAATGTTGATAATACTCTTTTTTATTGAAGAAGACAATATTCTACACTTTTGAACGAATGCTCCTACAACAAAATGTAAAAAATGAATAGCTATTATTGCAAAATTATTCCTAGATAACCGAACAAACTTCCTTTTTATATCTTTCATAACACATTATATAAGGAGTGATTTCAAATCCTGGAAGAATTAAAATATAAACTTCTAGGTGTTCAAAAACTCAAAAATACTGATAGAGAATTGGACCACCTCCAAGTAGTTTTTTTAAAGTAGTGCTGAATTGGGTAGGTGGTGGAATTCGTGAAATGTGTTGACAATACTCGTGGTTTCTGAAAAAAATATTAAAATCCTACGCTTTTTTTGAACTTTCGTATCAGCGAATTCTAAAAGAACATAGGCTAGCTATTGAACTTGATCTCATGAAAATGTTTATGAATAGTTTTAATAAATATTCATCGATTCTACCTAAACACACACACACATAGCCTAAATTATATAAACATATAGCCTACAGGGCCTATATAAGTCAATATGTGCATATTCGTGGTTTAGACATGTACTTCTAATCAGCAGATCAAAATATTTTTTTTTTTATTTTTACGTTTTCTTCTTAGAGACTTTACTTTTACCAATATCTGTTTATTATCAAATACATTAATTGATATAGAGCACCCCATGATTTTGATGGTAAAATTATTTTATTTTTGTTGATAATTCTAGTTTTATTCTATATGTGTTGGAGATGATTTTTTGTTGACCACTTTAAATTTATCCCAAGCGTGTTGGAAATTAAAATTATTTTCATTTTTAGTTCGGTTTTCTAATAAAGCGTGCTGTTTAGTTTTTTAAAACTATTATTTATTTTATGCTATGTTTTGTTGAATTCTCTCAATATCTTTCAGGCCGCGTATGGGTATTTTAATGTGTTTTTTTTTTTCTGAACAGAGTAGGCTATGCGTCTGTTTCTATGACGCGGTTACAAATTGCGGCAAAAGGAATTTTCCTCATGAAGAGTTAACAATTAGGAAGTGGACTGTGATGACAGAAGGGGCGATGTGTCTATCACGGAGGGTCCAACTCTTTTAAGGGTTGTGAAGGGTTGGAGGAGGGGGATGAAGACGAAGGTCTTGTCGCTGCTATGCCCGGGCAGCTGACGTCTTGTGACCCGAGCGAACGAATGCCACAGACTGATCGATCCAAGACAAAATGACGGACAGCTACAAGCAAGAAGTAGCGAAGCTTCAAATGTCACATACAGGTCTTTGTGAGCGGGCACGCCGCGCTTAGCCGGCGAGTTGTCCGCTCTCCTGCCGATACACAAGCTTACACCGATGTCCTCACAACCTTATGCCTTATTCTCTATTTTTCTAGTTTGTATCACATATTGTTTTTAGTCCTTTCCGAGGAATTAGAAATAAATTGAACAATGATTAAAACAGTGGAATATTTTAAGTAATTGGGGTCAATAATTTAAAAAAAAATGGATCATCTAAATTAGACATCAAAAAAGAATAACAGAGACAAAGAAAGTTATTGGCATATTAAATTATATTTTATGAAGTAGGAATAAAATCTAGAGCACTAAATTATTAATATACAACACAATTGTGAAGAGTATTTTACTAGGGATATGGTGCAGAAAAATGGACGTTGAAGCAAAAACACAGAAATAAATTATTAGTCACAGAAATGGAATTTTTAAGAAGATCGGCAAGAAATCAAAATTAAATAAAATAAAAAAATAATAGCCTACAATAAGAGAAATAATGAATGTAGAAAAGGATATTGTACAAGAGATTGAAGAAATCCAACTAAGATGGTATGGGCACATAATGAGAAGAAGGGACACAGAAATAAACAAAGAGGTATTGAAATGTATACTTCCTAGAAAATGGAAACGTGGTAGACCAAAGCCAACGTGGATAAAGGGAATTCAACACAACATGAAGAAGAGAAATATGACAGAAGCAGACACACAAAACTGGGAAGTGTGGAAGAAAAAAAAAAGTATATTTTTGGTTGAGGAAACCTGTGTAAATAACAGAAACAACCCTGAAATAAAAAAAAAAACATGGTAGTAAAAGATTCCGGGGTATGTGGCCGTGGTCTATAACTGGCGTTTCTTCCAGACGTTTCTCCCTCAACTGCGGAAGGCATCTTCAGTGGCGAGCGCTTCAAGCTGTTGTTTCCCTGTCGTAGACTCGACTTCGCACAGGGAAACAACAGCTTGAAGCGCTCGCCACTGAAGATGCCCTCCGCAGTTGAGGGAGAAACGTCTGGAAGAAACGCCAGTTATAGACCACGGCCACATAGCCCGGAATCTTTTACTACCATGATTACCGGCCGTGAAAGCCTGCATTCCACTAAAAAAAACATGTTTTTAATCGCTTTATCCTTCTAGTATACGCAATACTTCAACATTCATTGTTTTTCAATAACACCCTCCCCTTTTGTCCAATGACTGCTAACAATCTTACAATAATACAATAAGCTCAGTGCCCACTAGGGAGCGGATTTTTACATGATAAAAGTTAAGTTTACAACATAGTATAATGAATAACATGTCAGTTTTCTCCAATCAACTGAAAACAATTATAACATAGGCCTACCTTTAAAAAATTGAATACTTTTTATGGATCTAGAAATATTATCTTGATAGAGCCTACATATTTTGAATGAGCACTAGCTAATACCCAGCGTGCACTGTTACGCCTAATTAAATTAAATGTGTATTTAGGCCAATGTTAGGTTGAATAATTAAAAAGAAAAAATGTATATCGTAATTATTTGTAGATACCTCGTGCTCATTAACCAGCGTTGCCCTGGAATCTATTTATCCCGATCTTCTTGTCTTGTGAAAGACAAAAATGGTTAAGTTATTGAGAGTTATCTGTAAAAGAGAGACATGCTTTCTCGGACTTTCTTCGTAGAATTTGTTTAGAAATTTAATTCTGTGTATATTAATTTGGTGTATGTGTTATGGCTATTTAAGAGTCCAAAAATACTTTTTTAGTGCGCCAATGATTTTTTTAGCTCCGGCCCTATAGTAGGCCTACGTACGGTAATATGTTATATACGTTAGTTGTCCCCAAAAAATTCTAAAAGATGGTAAAAATCCTATTCAAATATGTCAAATAGTTTTTTGAGTTCATAAAGGACAGAACGACTCACAGACACTCATTTTTATATAGGCCTAGCTATAAAGATTTGCATAAATATTATAGTAATCTATGCTGGATTCTTAACTTTAGTAGGCCTACATAGAAATCCATTCCCTAGCAATAAATGTCTTAGATATAGGCCTAATAGAAGTGGCGACTTTTGAAAATGCTTTACACCCCAAAATGCTCATATAAAGGCTTTTTAACGAATTTTGAAATTACGACAAAATCCGAAATTGGCCCCAAATGCGAAATCTATACCACAATTACGCATACATGCGAAACAGACGATTTAATTTTTTCCTCTTTTTTCTTTTCTTTTGGAAACTTCGAGATAAATAAATGTTAGACAGCCTGTAAATGCTGTTGCCTGTTAACTTCAAAATATCCGAACTTTGCCCAAGCAGTTTTGCGATATATTTGAGATCCAACCAACAGTAGAATCGAGCTGTAAATATTATTTTATTAGTTCTAATTTCAAAGGAAATTAGAAATATAATGGAAGCAGAAGAAAACATAACTCAAAGAATTGAGGAGAAGGAATTAAAGTGGTTAGGACATGTTTAAGAATGGAAGATGACCGATGGCCAAAGCAACTAGGCTAGGCCTCTATATCAATGGCATGCGACCAGAAGGATGAAGAGAGGGAGACCAAAGTTAACATGAAAGGAAAACATGAAGACATTAATGCAAGCAAGAGGGTTAAGCATTGAAGATGCCCAAGATCGTAGGCTTTGGAGGTTTGGCACGGGAAGACGACAGCAGCTGTAAAAACCCGAAGATAGATAGAGTTTTAATTTCAATTGTCTTTAATTTTATTGTATTAGACATTATTTTTTCTTAATGATCAATTAGGCCAGATAACTGAGGGGTGTAGTGAGAGAGGGAGCTATGTCACTTTGAGAAGAAATGCAAATAATCAGTAGTATTTATATTAAAATTTATATATTTCCTTTTACATAGTTTACATAAAAGTAAGTTAAAGAAAAACAAGTTATCCCTTATTGTACAAATAATTTGTAATAGGCCTACATTACTTTATAAAAGTCAATTTATTTAAATGTTTTCTCAAAGTGGCATAGCTCCCTCTCTCTCACTAGACCCTTCAATTGTTTATTATGTATTATTATTATTGTTTCGATCCAAATTTTGAAATTTTACATATTTGTGATAAGGGTAAGAAGTTAGATCTTTTGGAGGCTGTAGAAATTAATAAATTTAAAAGTAGTAAAAAACTGTTAAATTCTCAACTTGATTTGAATGAATCCCCTTTGTTAAATTTAAAAATTTAAATAAATATTGTTGTATTGTTGCTTAGATCAGTTGATATGTACTATAATAACACAATCCATAATTTGTTAACATGTCTGAAGAAGGTACAGTGTACCGAAACAGCTGTCACTGAATTATATAATAAATATGAAAATCAAATAAAACTACGTTTTATTTTTATTTAAGTTCAGTTTATTCAAGTTCAGTTGGTACAGACTGAAGAAGAAGCAAAGATGCTTTGAAACATGTCTTACAAGAAACAATGAAATATGAGGTAAGATGAAGGCAGACCCAAATTTATTTATTAAGTATAATTTATAATGTTACTTCCTATTGTATTTTCATAAGAAACCATGTTTACTGCTAGTTCTATTAATATTATTTATCATAAGTAATGCCACGAGTGATTTCCAAATTATCGATAAATTCACGACTCACGCAGGTTAGGAGTGAATTTATCTAGAGAATTCTGAAATCAAGAGTGGCATTTGTTAGGACTATGTAACCAATAAAGTTAAGCTGTTTACTCACAAATCATTATTTAACTATAGTTATTTTAAAATATTTATATATTTAATGTAAACGGCGATGTTTGAAAACAAATTAGAAACGATTGGTACGCTTCATTTGCTTGTTTTGTTCGTCACTGCAAACAGATCATATTATTTATTGCCAAAGGAACGCAATATTGTAAGAATGCACTCTAGTGGAGAAAAAATGAAACACATCAAACTGTATATTAATTAATTTCTGATGTCCTGTGATGTAAATTTGTCAATTATATTTTTCTGGAATGTTATTACCTGGTAAAAAATACATTTAAGAAAGTGCAAACAGTGGTTTTTTTTTTTTGTGGTATAATCAATTGCTACAAATGTTTTGCCGATAGGGTTACCCATGCCCGGACTGGTCGAAGGTGATAAGCCAGACGAAATAAGTACCTTGGTCGAAAGATTGACGATCTTTCACCGTAAAAATACAACCGTCAAGAAATGCGGACATGGGTTCTACTGGGGTAAAATTTTCCGGAGGTCAAATAGTCCCCCATTCGGTTCTCCGGGCGGGGACTACTTCAGGGAACCCATGCCAAAGGCTCAAACACAGGGACATGTTCCTAGGAACATGGAATGTTAGGACTTTAAGCGAAACATGGACTCTTACTTTAAGGGAGGAAAGGAGATCACGAGTATTTGAGAATAAAGTTCTTAGAAAAGTTTTTGGACCAAAGAGAGATGAACAGACAGGTGAATGGATAAGACTACATAACAGTGAACTACATGGTCTTTATAGGAAGCCAAATATAATGAGAACAGTTAAGTCCCGTAGACTGCGATGGGCAGGACATGTTGCGCGTATGGGGAATGAAAGACGTGCATGGAAACTTCTTGTAGGAAAGCCAGAAGAAAAACGCCCAGTTGGTAGACCAAGAATGAGGTGGGAGAATAACATTAACTATGATTTGAGGGAAGTAGATTATACAGGGAATGATTGGAAAGCATTAGCTCAGGATAGGGATGTATGGAGAGCTTATGCCCGCGCGGTCATGAACCTACGGGTTCGATAGTGCCAGTGAGTAAGTAAGTAAGTTTTAATAATAACTCCCGCATGCACTATGTGCTGACATTCATGAACTATATATATACAATCTGGTAGCCGTATTTTTTAGAGAGTCAGTCAATGCAAAATAATGCTATGGCCTATTCAGAATGTGAAAAAGGAGGTGCTTTCTTTATTATGATAAACTTTAGTTGATAAATTCTAGGCGAAACAAGACTGTGATTGGTTGTAATTCAAAAATCATTTAAACGTGATTGTCATTGACTCCCATTTGGGGTATGAGTTAAATACTGTCGTCATTATTATTTGCCGATTCAATTAATTTGTTAAAACCATAAGTTGAAAGTTACACATGTATCTATGGGGAACCTCGATTTTTGGGGAAGCAAGGGATTAAAATAAAATTAAGGTTTGAATATTATATTTCTTTAATAAAATAAGGATTTAAAATAATAAGTAGACTCTGCTAAACTAAAGTAGGCCTATCTTGGGTTACATTTGAGTTGTATCAGCAAAAATAGACAGTTTTTCCACACATAAATTTAAATATTCAACTCTTAAGCAGGTGGCATAAAAGTGACGGCAAATTAAATACATATCTGCAGCCTTAACTGTACAGAGTATTTAAAACAAAATTATATTTGTAATTCCCCCCCCCCGAACAAATAACAACCTAAGTTTAAGACGCTATAAAGGAATCTTAGTTTACTTCTTTTTACATATGGGTATACCAAAAAAAGTGAAGGTATAAAAGTGAATTATAAATCAGTTACATAATCTGGACAAAACAATTATAAAAAGTAAAACTAATTGAAAACATGACACTGGATAACAAAAATCAGGTTGGAATACAGCCTACTATTGGATTCTGCTCTGTAGAATGCCAAGGTGATTGCTGGTTGGACGACTCTGCCACAAATTTTGAATGATGGGCACGATGCATTATTTTAACAAAAACAAAATAATAATAATAATAATAATAATAATAATAATAATAATAATAATAATTATCTATCTATCTTCGAGTTTTTACAGCTGCTGCCGTCTTCCCGTGCCAAACCTCCAAAGCCTACGGTCTTGGCATCTTCGATGCTTAGCCCTCTAGCTTGCATTACTGTCTTCATGTTTCCTTCCATGTTTAACCTTGGTCTTCCTCTTTTCTTCTTCCTGTTCGGATGCCATTCATATAGTTGCTTCGGCCATCGCTCAGCTTCCATTCTTAAAACATGTCCTAACCACTTTAATTCCTACATTTTTGGTCAGGTGTAAATAAATAAAGAAAATAATAATAATATTTTATAACAATAATTGTCCACCGCTGTGGTCTCCGAGGTAGCGTGCTGCCTTGTCACGCAGCGGGCCCGGGTTCGATTCCCGGTCGGGGCAGTTTCTGGGTGAGGTTTTTATCGGGGTTTTTCCTCACCTGTAAGACAAATGTCAGGAAAACTTTAAGGCCCAAACGGTCCCCGGAAATCACATGGCCATCATCATCCTTATCATTACCATCATCATCAATCATCATCATTCTTCACCGGTGTGGAAAGCAACGGGAAGCTACCACACCTACAATTCCCTAGTAAAGCTGCAATCATAGCATGAAAATGCTATGATTGCAGTGAAGGACCTGCCTTCGGGCAGAATTACTATGGATGGAATAATAATATTTATAACAATAATAGTAATAGGTCCACCGCTGTGGTCTCGAGGTAGCGTGCTGCCTTGTCATGCAGCGGGCCCGGGTTCGATTCTCCATCGGGGCAGGCTCCGGAGTGAGGTTTTTTCAGGGTTTTTCCTCACCTGTAAGACAAATGTCAGGAAGCTTAGGGCCCAATGGTCCCGAAAATCATCCTTACCATTGTCATCATCATCCTTCACCGGTGTGGAAAGCAACGAGAAGCTATCACACCTATAATTCCTTAGTAAAGCTATAAAGCATAGCATGAAAATGCTATGATTGCAGTGAAAGACCTGCCTTTGGCAGAATTATTATTATTATTATCATCATCATCACCATTATTATTATCATTATCATTATCATTATTATTATTAATGTTATCAATGCATATCAAAGACCTACTCTTCCACTCAACCAGCGGGTAAAACAATTAGATTTAGAAATAATAACAAAATAGCTACGAAAAAAAATTATTATAAGCAAGCTTAAATGTAAATAAATTCAAGAAACTTAAATTCAAATTTACATAATAAGATCAAGAACTTAATAGAAACCACCAATTAATTTGTTGATACACCAATTTAGGAGCTCATTTTCGAAACGTCTCTTGTCCACTTTGTACCAAAACTGGCTTTTCGTGTCTTTGCATACGTCATAGATTAATCTATGTACAAATGTCACCATTCTGCTTCAGCACATCAGATCACTCTTTGAATCACCACAAACCTAGATTAAAAGGGTTCAAACCGATGTTTGTTTGCAGCAAAATCACCATTTCCCACAAATGTAAAAGAGAAGTTTTGAAAAAAAAACTCCTTAATTACGTAAAAAAATATGTAAATATCTTTTTTAAAAAAGCTTATATTAGACTACCCCAAATTTTTTGAGGTAGAAAATTTGGAAGTTTAGCAGTGATTACAGATTGGGAACTAGAATAGTGGGAGGTTACGTGGGATGCCAAGTAGTAGATTCTGGTGCCGTCGTGTACTCATGATATATTTGTAGGATAGAAGATAAAAGCGAAAAAAAAAGTAGATTGGTAGAGAGGTATGTATAATCTAATATTTTGAAACCATTAAGAGAATGCATTTTTTCCGCAAAACGAAAATCGAGCCAATATAGTCGGAAGAAAGATGAAATATTATAAAGAATTTTTCTCTTCAAATATAAAAATAAAAAAAATATTATTATAAAGAAAGTAGGAACTGCGAAATGATGTTATCTATAAACTTTTTGAAACGAAACCTTGGCATATAAACTAAACATTTGAATAAAGGCAAAAAATAACAAAAAAAAGCATTATTCATATATCAGTACACAACTAAAACATAATTATAGCTTATTTTAGTAGTTCTATTTGTAGTCTTAGAACTTAATATAAAATTTCTAACCGTAAGGTACCGACTTCCTCAACTTGGTATAGGCTAATCTTTTAAACCGTAGGCCTTTCGGAACTTATTCTATCAGCAGAGGCTTATTTTTCTGTGTATTATTTGTGACTATTTAACTGATGCCCCAAATGGGAGTCAATGACCAATCGCATTTCAATGATTCTTTTTTTATAACCAATAATAGTCGTGTTTCGCCTAAATTTACCAACTAAAGTTTATCATAATAAAGAAAGCACCTCCTTTTTAACAATCTGAATAGGTCATAATATTATTTTGCAGTGACTGACTCTCTATGATTTTCGGGGACCGTTGGGCCTTACGTTTCCTGATATTTGTCTTACAGGTGAGGAAAAATCCTGAAAAACATCAGCCAGGAACCTGTCCCTACCGGGAATCGAATCCGAGCCCGCTTCGTGAGAAGACAGCACGCTGCCTCGAGATCACAGCGGTGGACATATATTTATTTATTGAAGAAATTAATTTTATGCTACTGTTTGTAATGCTATTTAATTTATTTTCAGTTTTGTAAACTAATTTTATAGAGAGTAAAACATAGCAAGCAATAAGCAGCGATAATGTAATGTCGCGATGATCAGGTTGAAGTGGAGAGGACCTGTGAATAGAATGGAGTAAAAGAGAGAGACCCTTATGAAGTTTTCAATAATCAACCACAGGGAAAAAGTCAAAGAGGAAGGCTTAAAGCCAGATGGTGTAGTGATGTGTACATTGATATTAGGAATTTCAAAATGCTGTCACACTCTCTGATTCTAAGGCAGCAATATATGCAATAAATTCACACAAAATTAAGTCAATACAAATTAAAGAGTGCTACAAAATGATTCAACAACTCCAAAAACTACAGAAAATAATTCAATTGCAATGGATACCTGCACATTGTGGTATTGCTGGAAATTACACTACTGATTTTCTTGCCAAAAAAGGCTCCAATTTTATTCAGAATGCTACTAAAAGCTTACCTTTCGCATCCATAAAAAGAATAATTAAAAGAAATATAAAATCAAACAAAACCAAGACCTATGTAATAAAGCCAAAGACAAAAAAATGGAATATTTTAGTAAAGAAGCCAGATATTACTCCAGAAATTCCACGTAAAACTACAGTAGCAAAATTTAGACTGCTTACAGAACATGACCATTTGGCCTAACATTTATATAAAATAGGAATCTACACGAATCCAAATTGTCCTCTATGCAACAAAGACGAAGAAATGAACGAAGAACATCTACAAACCTGTGAAGTATTACCTGTTGGATCCACCATAGAGAAATATTGGAGAGCAAGAACGCTAGTGGCTTCTTTGCCAAGGCCCAGCATTTGAAAACAACAACATGTTAGGAAATGTAAAATCACAAGTTGGAATGTAATATCTAAGGACAGAGACGAGAAGAGGAGGCGGAGGTCCGCATTGGACTGTAGTGCCATTTGTAAAGAAGAATAAGTTGATGGAAGACGGTTTCATTCATATATTAATTTTAAAATTTAAATATTATTCATTATATAATGGAAATGGACAGCTAATGTCAAATGAGGGAAATTTTGAGGAGGTGGCTGAATTCAAGTACCTAGGAACAATAATCACAAATAGGAATGAGATGCACAAAGAAATTAAACATAGGCTCAATTCTGGAAATGCGTGCTATTATGCATTGCAGAGACTCTTGATGTCCCAACTCCTTTCAAAAGACGTTAAACTGGAAATATATAAAACTATTATTCTACCAGTTATATTAAATGGGTGCGAAACATGGACTCTTACTTTAAGGGAGGAAAGGAGATCACAAGTATTTGAGAATAAAGTACTTAGGAAATTTTTGGACCAAAGAGAGATGAACAGACAGGTGAATGGAGAAGACTACATAACAACGAACTACATGATCTTTATAGGAAGCCAGATATAATAAGAACAGTTAGGTCTCGTAGACTGCGATGGGCAGGACATGTTGCACATGTGGGGAATGAAAGACTTGCATGGAAGCTTCTTGTAGGAAAGCCAGAGGGAAAACGCCCAGTTGGTAGACCAAGAATGAGGTGGGAGAATAACATAAACTATGATTTGAGGGAAGTAGATTATATAGGGGATGATTGGAAAACATTGGCTCAGGATAGGGATGTATGGATAGCTTATGTCCGCGCGGCCTTGAACCTACGGGTTCGATAGTGCCAGTGAGTAAGTAAATATTTATGTTATTTTCATTAAAGCGTCAACTGAGTTTTATAAAGTAATTTAATAGTGTAATAAATTAAAATTAATTGAAATAAAGATACGGGTAACAAATTGATAGCTAATTTGATCCTAAATCTCACCATCTTATAATATTTGAAGGCTAACATATAAATAATTCTCTAAAAAAGTGAGTTTAATCTTCTAGAAGTAACCTACACAAATTTAGCAATAAATTACACTGGTCAACATGATTTTTGTCTCATGAGTACCAATAGTTGTACTTAATGCAGTTTTTTTATCGTGTTTCAAATATGTATTCGGAATGTCTCCATCACCCACAGGTTTTTTTAATTCAATCTCATTTAATGGATTTAAACAATTATTTTTTTAATAAACGTTTTTTCGTCCATTTGTCCATTGTAAAATAAAACCAAATGAGCTAACTCAAATGGTTTCAGCTATGGAAAAGAGATATCAAGGCAAATGGAATCCTAATATGCTGGCCGATTATTGTTGGACCATCAAGATGGATGCTCCACAGGCGAAATACAGCAGAAAATCGTCATATCTTACTTTGTAGGTGAGTCCGAATGTTCGAATATTGTGTAGTTACTAATGTAGAAAATATTAATAATTTAAGAAACCCTTATGTCACTGAGCGATGTTACTTAAATTGTGATAAGTTAACAAAATCAATGCGACGCTGCGCTGGTGACAAATTTTACAACATTAGTACTCCGCAATGCCAAGGCAGTAAAAAATAAGGATTCGTTATCACGTGGGCCTTGCTCAGACCATCTCAACACAATGTAGCATTCTAAAAACTATTGTCCTGTTATTCGAAAATTTCGTAATCAGAATTTACTCCGGTTTGAAGTAATCCATATTAATCTATTTCTACTGTACTAATTGTTTTCTATCAGGTTTTACTAACAATCTTAATAATAAGGTTAGATCTCTTAGTTAGGTTTTAATGTTTATAGCAAATTCTGAAAGTTTATATTTTAACCCTTAAATTTGCAATGTATCCTTTTGGATACATCAGTTGGTTTAATTAATTTATTATTTTATATAATCAGAAGAAAAGTAACAAAAAGAAACACTTAGGCCTAAATGAGTGTCCAATTATACAATATAGCCTACATAATAAGAGTTATGCAAGATTCCATTTTCACTGCGGTCCGCCACATTTAAATATCAAGCAGATGAAATTTGTTGTTTCCCAGACAATTTGCGACCAATTAGTCTGCTGCCTGTACGGGCAAAATTTTGGAGAAAATAATTTTGGTAAGACTCAAAATTGAAGTTACAGACAAAGCTCTTTTACCAAACCACCAATTTGGATTTCGAAATTTACATAGCACTCCGCTCCAGCTAGCAAGACTAGTTGATCATATTGTCACGGGCTATAACAGGAAACGTAGTACCATCGCTGTATTCCTGGACATTGAGAAGGCATTTGATACGACCTGGATAAATGGGCTTATCTATAAACTATTCAAATTTCGGCACCACTTATTAAATTAATTGCAAAATACCTCACTGGCAGAAAATTCTATGTTTCGATCAGTGGGTATAAATCGGACTGCAAGGCAATCTTGGCGGGAATTCCCCAAGGTGCTGTCCTTTCACCCATACTGTATACGATATACGTATCAGACCTTCCTACTATCCCCTACATCCATACCGCATCATTCGCCGATGATACCTGTTTCTTTTACCAGACTACCTTCAAATCTCTTCCTAATCGAATCCATGTATTCCAAACCGCTCTCAACCGTATCTATATTTGGTTCCAGTTATGGAACATAAAGATAAACACGACAAAAACCCAGGCGATCCTTTTCACTAAATCAACCAGACGGTCACCCATCCAACTAACCTTGGGAACTCAAAATCTTCGCCTAGAACCTTCAGTGAAGTATCTTGGGGTCCATCTGGACCCCAAGCTTACGTTCAAAATTCATATTCGACATCTACAACATAAACATAAGCAAAGCAGCAATTGCAATTTTATACCCATTTTTCAGGTCGAATACATTGTCACGTAAGATCAAGCTTTTACTGTATAAAAGCGTGATCCGCAGCATGCTACTGTACGGATGTGAGGCCTGGAGCATCCTCGCAAAACAGCATAAACGAAGAATACAAATTATACAGAATAAGTTTTGAAAATAATTTTTCAAGCACCGCGTTTCACAAGGATGACAGACCTACACAACGTAGCGCAACTTCCCCATATTGATGCCATGATAACTGAAAATGTAAGCAAGATGCACAAATTTACATCTTTGCATACAAATTTTATGGTACGCAGTATTGGACGCTTGCCCCAGTGGCGTGCTGTACATAGAAACATATTCATCCGATTTACTCCTCATTAAATCCAGCCAGAGATTTGGCGATGTGCTCTCACCTGGAGTAGCGTGGCTCATTCCACAGTGCTGGATTTCCGACTCTCGGCTTGAAAGCAATGTGGTTTCTGATGTCCTGCTTCAGGTCATCACATCCCTATCTCTGTCCAAATTTCATCACAATTTGCACACAAACGCTAGCGTCGCCAAATGGGCTCGGGTTAAGTGAACTACAACCCCGTAATGATAGCCACTATTAACTTAGCTGCCAAAGAGCCCTAGTGGGTTCTAACGTACGCAGCACACTGGGTGAAGCTAGACTTCGCCTTATCCAGTCCAGTTGTTTCCCAATTTAACAGTTAAACTGGCATATTTATTGGTTTGTTTACTGATTTCTAGTTTAGTTGTATTAATTTAACCAAATATTATAAATTTTAATAATGAAGGAAGAGCCAATGAAAGGATTATTGTTCGAAATACATAATTTGTTTACCTATTTTTTTTAAAATGTTCCCTTAGTTCATCATAATTAGCAAGTTTTCACCATTCTAATTTAGGAAACAAATTGAAAACAGCCATATAAATAATTGTTTTTAGTTTCAATATACTGTAGGGATTTTTTAAAATAACATAACATGAAAAACAAAACAGAGTATTTAACAAATGACCCAGATGAATTATATATTGATGGGGTAAAGATAAAGAACAGCGATAGTTTCTGTTATTTGGGATCAATTACAGAGAAAGATGGAACGTCAAGTAAAGAAATAGCAAAGAGGATCAGTAATGGAAGAAAAACCATACGAATGTTAAACTCTACACTATGGAGTAAAAACTAATTAACAGAACAAAACAACTAATTTATAAATCCATACTAGAAAGTATAATGTTATATGGATCGGAAGTTTGGACAATGACACAACAACATGTCAACAGAATAACTTCAGTTGAAATAGATTTTTGAGAAGAGCTGCCAGAAAATCTCGACTGGAAAAAAAAAATAGAAATACAGAAATTAGAAAATGGATGAATGCAGAAAGAAATATAATGGATGAGATTGAACACAGAAGGCTAACATGGTATGGGCACGTAAGAAGAATGCAGGATGGAAGACTACCAAAGACCGTCTATGTATGGAAAATTGAAAGAAGGAAGAGAAAAGAAGACCAAGAACAACCTGGAAGAACAACATTCAAAATTCAATGAGGAAATTTGGTGTAACAGATGAAGACACAGAGGACAGAGAACGATGGAGAACTTTAATTAAGGGAAATTTGTGAATGTTTGTTGCAAACTGATAGTCTGTAAGTCCGTAGTCATTTATATTTATTTATTTATTTATTTTTAATTCATGTTAATTATTAAGACTGGTTGGAGAAAACCCTCAGTAATGAGGAAAATTCTCAAAATTAATGAACATAAATGAAACAAAACGCTAGCACTTAAACACAAGTAAATAATGCGAACTACAAATTGACTTTTTAAGGGGATCAGCAAGACATAAAAAATTAGAAGAAAATAGAAATGAAATAAATTAGGGGAAAAAAAGTATGGGCCTGTTATTATTAGGCATTATATATTTCATGTTTACAAACAGTTACAATGGTTTGGTCACGTGAATTCAATATCACATGAAATAATTTCTAAGCTGGCGTTTGAAAGGAAACCAGAAGGGTAAAGAAATGGGGGGGGGGGGGTAAAATCGAGAAAAATACAGATGAGGGATGAGGTGATGCCATAAAGGAAAAAGAACTAACTGCAAGAGCTGGTTTGGGAAGATAGATACGAACGAAAGAATAATATAAAAATAATTTTGGGGACAGGAAGATGCATATTACATTATAAACTCCATTTGGATATAAAAGTATTCAGTTAACACAATATTTGAATTTATAATTGGAATGTTAACGTTTTTACACTTTTCTTCTTCTACTACAAGGTTTAGGCTATGCAGCCTGTTCCGGCGAAGTTAAAAGTGGAGTCCATCTTCTACGTGGTCGGCCAACATCTCTTGTTCCTCTGGGATTATACAGGAAGGTTCTTTTTGGTATTCTTTCGTTGTTCATTCTCATTAAGTGTTCTGTCCATTTCTTATTATTTTCGCTGATTTATCTTCAATTTTATATATATTTTATATATAGGCCTATATTTAATTCTTCTCGTTTTACACTTAATTCTAATAATTTTAGAGAGGTACAAATTCACTCCAAGCAGAAGTGACCTTTTACTGCATTCATAATTCCAATGCTGTCACCTTCTTTTTCTTCTTATCTTCTGTCTAGACTTACAGCCTGTTGGGAAGCAAGTTTTTCTACTTTTGTTGTGGTCTTCCTGGGGATCTCCGGCAATTATCTAATACGACTTGACTTTTGACAGCCGGTATTCACTCATTCTTGAGATATGGCCTATCGTATCTTGTTTTGCTCATTATTCTTATGTTTCCAAGATTTGTATTTCAGCCTTTCTTTCAGAAGCATTAGTGAGAACAGGTTCTACCGATTTAAAAATTGCAGCATTAGTTTCTGTTCTTACGTATTTATTCTTCCGAATTATTATCATTTATTGATCTCGCAATCATCGTTGTTTGGTTCATTTGTTTCGTGATCTCTGATTGTAAACTCCCATTGCTTGTAAGTTCTGTCGTCAAAAATATATAATTCAAATAATTAAAACATTTTGTCTGTTCATTCTTAGGCCTACCTCTTATAGTTGTTTTTGTCGAACATATGTTTCAGGCCTTCTTAGCCCTGAAACATAGGTCTACCTATGTTCGACAAAAACAACTATAAGAGGTTATAGTTATTTTTGTCGAACATATGTTTCAGACCTTCTTAGTCTGAAACATAGGTCTACCTATGTTCGACAAAAACAACTATAAGAGGTAAGAACGAACAGACAAAATGTTTTAATTATTAAACAAGCATCTTAATGTTACTTCCAATTATATTCTTAAATATATAGGCCTAATTCGAAGTCTGATTTATAACTTTTCCCTGAATTAAAATTTACATCGACGTCTCTCTTTCGATCGCACTAGAAATTCCGATTCTCAATTTTTCCTAATTGCATTACGTTACTGTTTTCATGTCAAAAATGTTTAGATTTAAAATATCATTTAGAGTCAACATCAAAACACCAATTCCTAAACAGTTATAAGAACACTGCTAAATAACTCACACTTACATTTAAAACATAAAATTATAAAGTTAACATATGTTGGAACAGGTTTCACACATCCAGTATTTGGGCTGCGATGTAACTTATGAAGAAGAATAAGATATAAATAAGAAAATGCAAACATTTCAACATATTTATGGAACAATCAGACGAACACTGAGGAACAAAGTAAGAAAGGATACGCAGCTAAGATTTTACTCAACGATGGCACTACCAGTGGCGATGTATGGAAGTGAGGTCTGGGTCCTGAAGAAAAAAGAATAAAGTAAAATTCAGGCAGCGGAAATGAGATTCATACGCACTGTGAAAGGTTGTACAAGAGAAAAACATACTAGAAATGAGAATATTAGAGAGGAACTAAAAGTACAACCACTTCTTCAACAAATAGAAGAACACAGGAACAATTGGATAGAACACATGCAAATAATTACAGAGGATAGGATACCAAAGATAGCACTAATGTATAGCCTAATCCTGGAGGACGAAAATCGGTAGGAAGACCAAGAAAGCGCTGGGCTGAAAAGATGTGAGATCGGAACAGGCAAAGACCTAATCCGTGAAGTTTGATGATGATGATGACATATGTAATTAGTCTTCTTCAATTTAATATACGTATAAAACTGTAGGACTTTCGGAAGTCACTCCATGAATAGCAGAGAACTATTAGGCCTACTAATACAATTTTGCTGATGATGGAGTAGGCCTAAGTTCCGAAAGTTCTTAAAATTTAAACAAGGTGAGCATGATTGTATTCTAACTAACTCACTCACTGGCAATATCGAACGCATAGATTAATGGCCGCGCGGGAATAAGCTCTCCTTCATCCCTATCCTAAGCTAATGATTTTCGATCATGCCCTATATAATTAACTTCCCTCAAATCTTTTCTTCTGGTTTCCCTCTTTCATTTCCCGTTCGTGTCACATGTCTTACCCATCGCAATCTAAGAGGCTTAACCGTTCGTATTAGGCCTATATCTAGCTACCTATAAAGGCCATGTAGCTCACTGTTATGTAATCGTGCCCATTCACCTGTCTGTTCATCTCTCTTTGCTCCAATTTATTTCTAAAATTATTCTCAAATACTCGTAGTCTCCTTTGCTCCTTAATGTAAGAGTCCAAGAATGTATATTACAGGTATTGATTCTATACTTTTATAGTTTATAACTACATATTTTGGTTGATATTTTAACGGAATTTTATCAAACATAGAAACTATGCTCTTTTGAATGGAGCTTTACACTATTAATATTTCAGCACGAGAAATTTGATAAATTTGAAGTATTTACATAAACAATTTATCTAAATTTGAAACTAAACGTAAAGATAGTTCATACAATGCATTTACAAACTCAATGTTTAACTTCATCAGAACTTCAGCAAGTTACATCGTTTAGTGAATTCAGTAGAAATGAAGTTACTGAGGTGGTTGTCCTGAAACTATTTTTTAAACATTTTTACAGATCTTCATCGATCCTACCTAGCAGACACCGAAAATGACATCACAAATAAATATAGGCTAGGCAGTAGATTATATGAGGCGTTGTGGATATTAAGGGCGAACTCGACTTAGGCCTACTTACTTGTATTTGAACTATAGTGATTCTCCGAGATAGGCCTATCACTGGTCAACATGATTTTTGTCTCATGAGTAGGCCTACAAATAGTTGTAATTAATGCAGTTTTTTATCGTGTTTTCAACTATATGTACGGAATTTCTCCAGCACCCACAGTTTTTTTTTATTTCAATTTCAATTAATGGATTTAAATAATTATTTTTAATAAACGTTTTTTGTCCATTGTAAAATAAAACCAAATGAGCTAACTCAAATGGTTTCAGCTATGGAAAAGAGATATCAAGGCAAATGGAAGCCTAATATGCTGGCCGATTATTTATTGTTGGACCATCAAGAGGGATGCTCCACAGGCGAAATATAGCAGAAAATCGTCGTTTCTTACTTTCTAGATGAGTCCGAATGTTCGAATATTGTGAGTTACGAATGTAGAGAAAATATTAAAGTGCTTGAAATTATAAATGCCTGTCTCTCGGAAACCTTGCGTGATGGAGAAAAACCGATATCATATTTGAATCCAGGAGGAAAAATACTATCAGAATCACATATTTTTCTTTCTGAGACAAAAAAAGTTTATTTTTTTGTTGCTCAGTGTAATTCGCCCCTAATATCCGCAACGCCTCTTATGTTATAAATTCCTGTGCGTATGTACGTCTGTTAACATTCTAGTGGCTGCATTTTTATTTTATTTTTTTCTGAACAAAGCTCTTCATATCTACTCCATAAAAAAAATATATTTAACAACAAGAATCAGTAGAACATGTAGAAATAATGGACGAAAGTAGATTACCAAATAAAATCTTACATTACGGTATTTTCCGAGAGGGAGAAGAGATGTCGGGCGTCTTCCGAAGAGATGGTCTTAGATCTATTAGTGAAGACGGAACAGGCAATTAATGCCTAAACCAAGAAGTGAAGAAGAAGAAGAAAATCAAACTCTTCATATAACAATCATCATCATCAACATCAAGGCTTAGGCCCTCTGGCCCGTTCCGACTTCAAAAGATTTGGTCTTTCTATCTAGCAAATGGTCTTCCTTGACTTCTAGATCCTGTGGGTCTGTAGTTAAAATCATTTTAGGTCTATCATCTGGCATTCTTACTAGATGTTCGTACCAATTTTGTCTTTGTTTGTAAATTTCATCCGTCAATTTAAAAATATTTAATTTATCTCTTATCTCAGAACTTCTTTTCTGGTCCATAAGAGTGTAGCCTGCCGTTGGCCTTAAAAAATCTCATCTCCGCTGCCTCTATTTTTTCCCCTATCTATATGATTCAAAGTCCAATTTTCACTGCCATAGATAATAGTAGGAACGACCATGACTTCATAAAATTTCAATTAAAAAAAATACCAACTAGTTCGTTAACCCATAAATTGGCAAAACACTAATTTTTCGTGCCAATTATTTAAATGTAGCGGACCGCACTGAAAACAAAATCAACCATGACTGTTATCATTAGATTTATTGTGTAATTCGACACACATTTAAGTTATTACTACTCGTTCGTTTTATTCTGTTTCATTAATAATAGTAAATAAATCGAATCGTTTGATGCATCCTATAGGACACATTGCCAATTAAAGAGTTATCCAGGAAAGAAGGATTATTAGGCCTAGATGTAGAGGTTCACGGGAAATAAAAAACTTAAAAATCATTTAATCACAAAAGTTTATTTTTCCCAACGAAACTCGGTATATACTTTTGAAATAAAACGAGGAAAATATTCTCAGAAAATCAGCAGAATTTGATGATTACAAGTGGCGATTTATCTGAGAGCCGAAATTTAAAAATCGTTCTAGCACCCGCCATGTTTGCTTTGTTGCAACGTTTAACACACACACACACACACACAAATATATATATATATATATATATATAAAATTTGCTTACTTGTTATCTTGTTATAGGAACTACTAGGTGGCAGTGGAGACCGAGTTCCCCTACAACTCATAATAATAGAGTATATATATATATATATATATATATATATATATATATATATATATGTGTGTGTGTGTGTGTATGTGTGTGTGTGTTATATTGCAGATTTTCGCTGATATAAATATGAATAAGAAAGTTTTCTTGGGTTTTCCGCGTATTGGATTCAAGTTTGGCCTCTGGCCACTGACTCCGACGCTTCTGCATGATCCCACATGCCATTATCAAGGAATGATAAGTTCGAGTCACAGGTTTAGGTCTTATATAGGCTAATTAAACATATATATATATAATTAAACATATAGGATGGGTGTACGTCTTCAGAAACGGACCACAGCGAAAACTCTATATGTTTAATTATATAAGACCTAAACCTGTGACTCGAACTTATCATTCCTTGATAATGACATGTGGGATCATGCCGAAACGTCGGAGTCAGTGGCCAGGGGCCGAACTTGAATCTAAGACGCGGAAAACCCAAGAAAACTTTCTTATTCATATATATATATATATATATATATATATATATACAGATATTATAAATATATTTTTGACATTTGGCAATGAAGGCAAATATGACATGAAAAGAAAAATGAATGCCTGAGTCGGGATTCTCGAGTTCGAATCCCGACTCAGGCATTCATTTTTCTTTTCATATCATATATATATATATATATATATATATATATATATATATATATATATATATATATAGGCCCCTATATATACACAATAAAAAATAATTTTTGTGCTATATTTGCTCGATAGCGTAATCGGCAACGCACTGGGGTATCAATCCAGAGATCCGGGTTCTAATCCGTCCGAGCATTTATTTTTCTTATGTCATATTAAGCTTGCATTGCTCAATGTCAACAATTTAATTATAACATCAATAAAGCGTCACTGCTATAAAGTAAAAATATTATCTTTAATTTACTTACTTGTTATAGGAGCTACTAGGTGGCAGTGGAGACCGAGTTGGCACTACATCTCGTAATAATTGAATATATATATATATATATTATATATATATCCATCCATCGTAATTCTACCCGAAGGCAGGTCCTTCACTGCAATCATAGCATTTTCATGCTATACTTGCAGATTTACTAGGGAATTGTGTAGGTGTGGTAGCTTCCCGTTGCTTTCCACACCGGTGAAGGATGATGATGATGATGATGATGGCCATATGATTTGGGGGACCGTTTGGGCCTTAAAGTTTTCCTGACATTTGTCTTACAGGTGAGGAAAAAACCCGATAAAAACCTCACCCAGAAAAACTGCTCCGACCGGGGATCGAACCCGGGCCCGCTGCGTGACAAGGCAGCACGCTACCTCGAGGCCACAGCGGTGGATATATATATATATATATATATATATATATATATATATATATATATAGTGTCACTGCTATAAAGTAAAATAAATATTCTCTTTAATTTGCTTACTTGATATAGTCAGCTACTAGATGGCAGTGAAGACAGTGTTCTCGCGACATCTAGTAATAATGGAGAGTATAATACATATATAAGAAAAATAAGTGTTTGAATTGGATTCGCCTGGTAGTGTAATGGATATCACGTTGAGGTACAGACTCAGAGATCCGGGTTCGAATCCCGTCCAGGCATTTATTTTTCTTATCATACCATATATATATATATATATATATATATATAACTTATATAAGAAAAATGAATTTCGTACTAGATTTGTTCGGTACCGTAATCGGTAGCGCACTGGGGTATCAATCCAGAAATCCGGGTTCATTTCCCGTCCGAGCATTTACTTTTCATATCATAGCATATATATATATATATATATATATATATATATATAAGATAGGAAAATCAGACCATAACTCCATAAATTCGACTTGCTGAAGAATTTACTTTGTTTATGCAGTTCCTACGTGAGGGACTTTTTATACTTCAGTACAATGTGTACATACTAAGTTGATTTTATTACTTTTTTGTGATACAATGAACATGTATTTTTTTTTTGCACATTTATTCTATTATAACATGTAAGTTAGATTACTTAACATCATGTTAAAGTTGCCTAAATTTTAATTATTGCATATCTTGCAATTTTAAGACTAGGCCTATATCATACTACATCTTCAGTTTTAAGAGAACATGTAGATCCTAATATCATATTCATTAGTTCTAAATGGAAGAGAAAGCCTAAAGGTCGAACTCGTTAGCGGAAAATTTTAAAATACGTACCTGATAAAACAGTTGTCCTCATTTAGCTATATTAACTTCTGTTGAAAAACGTCGTCACGCTATTAAAATGTAGGCCCTGGGGCCTTTCTAAGAGCATGCTTCATTATGAATAACACGAGAAATCCTGAAAATGAAACATGTTATTTGAAAGGCCTAGATTTTAATAGTGGGACGAAGTTTTATAATAGAAGTTAATATAGGCCTACGGGATAGAACTGATATGGGAGAAACTATCGACCAGCGATTTGGAGAGTTAGAAAAAGTAAAACCAAGATTCATCAAAAAGTCATTAGGTGCAAGCAAATACACACCAAATAGAATGGCCTATATGCTAGACAGAGAAACCTTCTTCCTAGAGGACCTGAGTCAAAGGATACTACTGCCAGCAACGGAGCCATATAAGAAAGTCATCGAAAAAAAGAGATGGACGAAGATTTCTACGCCTCAGATGCCACGGTAAACAGAGAGTGGACTGGAAGTAACCAACCGCAAAGGCACAAAATCAAAAAGGCATTAGGTGCAAGCAAATACTCACCAAATAGAATGGCCTATATGCTAGCCAGAGAAAACCTTCTTCCTAGAGGACCTGAGGCAAAGGATACTACTGCCAGCAACGGAGCCATATAAGAAAGTCATCGGAAAAAAAGAAACAGAGAGAAAAAGAGATCGACGAAGATTTCTATGCCTCAGATGCCATGGTAAACAGAGAGTGGACTGGAAGTAACCAACCACAAAGGCACAGAATCATAGGTTTAGCAACACACGGATATCATCACAAAATGTGCAAAAATACAAAATTCCACCAACCGAGTGATTCGTGTGAATGCAAGATATGCGACCAAAAGTGTGAGCGATACCATTACAAACAATGCAGAATATGGACAGGATCACTGAACTAACTCATAAAAGACAAATCATAAACTTATAACTTAATGCTCTTTCGAGTGCCTCTTTGCAGATGATCAAATAATTTTTGCAGGGGATGAAGATGATATGAAATATATGATACATAAATTAACGGAAGAATATAAAAAATGGGGACTGAATATAAATTTACAGGAAACAGAATATATGTGTTTGGGAAAGGATGTGGATGACCTCATACTTGAAACAGGGAAAATAAGAAAATGTGAATTTTTAAATATCTTGGGTCAATAATTAGGTACAAGTTTCGGTACCTGTGAGAGAGATGTACAGGCTAAAATTGCAATGGCAAAAAATGCAACTAAGACATTACATGGAGTAATTTGGAACAAAAATATTACAAAGGAAACTAAAATGAAAATTTATAAGAGCATAATACAGAATATTTTGTCATATGGAAGCGAAACTTGGTCTTTGACGGAATTACAAAAGAATAAAATTAGAACAGTTGAATTCGATTATTTTAGAAGAAGCCTCCAAAAAACAAGACAGGATAAAATAAGAAATGAATTCCTTTGGAGAGAAATGAAGGTCACCACATCTGTTGTTAAGAGGATTGAAAATCAAACGCTTAAATGGTATGGCCATGTACAAAGAATGGAAAATGAAAGATGGCCAAAAAATATATACCAATGGTCACCCCCTGGAAGAAATAAACGTGGTAGACCAAGATGGAAATGGAAAACCTACGTTAGAACAATAATGGAGGATAGGAATTTGGAAGAGGGAGATTAGAATGATAGAGATAAATGGAAACTGAAGACGGCAAACCTATAAGTGGGGGAAAGCCGAAGAAGGAGAAGAAGAAGAGTGCCTCTTACCAACTTATTAATATAGGCCTAGATGAGGACAACTGTTTTATCAAATACCAATTTTAAAATTTTAATATCACAGACCTTCTATTGTCCTCCTCCACCGAGTTTAGCGCTCAAAGGAATATGGTGTGGGGATGGAAACTGGATGACATCACCAGTCAGGAAGGAAGTACAATCATATTGAAAACATTTGCCCTATTTACGAAAGACACAGTCACAGAAAACCGCACACTGAAAACTGCATATTTGTAAATGAATAATACTTCCCTTCGACTCGGCTGTAGGAACAAAAGAAACTACCTGCAAGAGTAGTAAACCGAATAGCAAGAAAACCTACCTCCCAGCGCGAAACTCGTCTGAGTAGGACAGTAAGTTAACATATAATAGGGTTTTCATCGACCAGAGGAATTACTATACTTTCTATATGTCTGCATTTGTTAATTTTACTGCGCTTATTAATGTCAAGTGATTATTCTCCATTTTTTTATATTTTTCTTAGTCTTCTTCTTCTTCTTCTTCTTCTTCTTCTTCTTCTTCTTCTTCCGAATGCAGTATTGGGTGATGATGCCCGTTCTGCGACTACAAAAACTGATCTTTCCATCGGTTGAAGGGTCTTCCGAGGTCTCTTTTGCCTTTAGGGTTGAGGTGGTAAATCATCTTTGGTAAACGGGAATTTGACATTCTCTGGACGTGAAGGAGAAGGAGAAACTTCAAAGGCTAAGGGAGCATCCCCTATAGAAAAGCATGCCTATCCAAGAGGCATTGAGGTGGCAACCCCACCACTGGACTTACCCAACTATAGGCTGGTAACCTATAATGGGGAAAATTTTAAATACTCGAAAGACTACAAGAAATAAGTAGGCGGCTAATAAAACTATGACGACAGGCAAAGAACAAAGGATTTATGATTACTGGAATTTGGCAACCTGGAACGTAAGAGGACTTAATAAAAAAGATGAAGAATTGGTAGAGGAATTGAAGAAAAGACAAATAGACATAGCTGTTATTAGTGAGACAAAAAAGAAAGGAAGAGGATCAACAGAAATGGGAGGTTATCATATGATCTATTCAGGAGTAGAAAAGACAGAAAGAGCCAAATCTGGAATTGCTATTTTAATAAAACAAAATTGGAGAAAAAAAATATTTTTCTTAGTAATATATATATATATATATATATATATATGATGTATTAGTTATCGGGCCTAGATAAATTCAGTCCTGGATCCAGGTAGCATTCTCTAATTTCTTTACCCATGTTGGTTTTTAAAAATACTTTATTGTAGACCTCAAGGCCGAAGAAATGTAGGAAGACTGAAAGGACGTTGGAAGGACAACCTGTAGCAGCGGGGACCGGAACGGGCCAACAGGCCGACACCTTGAAGATGATGCTGACTATTATTTTCTTACGAATAAAAATGCGTTAATATTTGAAGAAACAAATTAATGAAGTGAACGCCAAATTAAGGAACCATTAACTGCAAACTTTTCTCACGTATTCCAAGATTTTCAATCCGAAATTTACATTTTATGTCCATCCATAGTAATTTTGCCCGAAGGCAGGTCCTTCACTGCAATCATAGCATTTTCATGCTATGCTTGCAGCTTTACTAGGGAATTGTGTAGGTGTGGTAGCTTCCCGTTGCTTTCCACACCGGTGAAGGATGATGGTGATGATGATAAGGATGATGATGATGAAGATGATGGCCATATGATTTCGGGGACCGTTTGGGCCTTAAAGTTTTCCTGACATTTGTCTTACAGGCGAGGAAAAACCCCGATAAAAACCTCACCCAGAAAAACTGCCCCGACCGGGGATCGAACCCGGGCCCGATGTGTGACAAGGCAGCACGCTACCTCGAGACCACAGCGGTGGAAGTTGAAAACAGGCTAAAAGAAGGGGCAGTTTTTATCTGAAAAATGGCACTGTAGACAACGGGACAATTAGTACTTTGGAATTGGTAAAACGGGCGTGTTTTCAAATGTTTACCATCAGGCTAAAAACAATGTTACGCCTATTTTTTTAACATTATACGTTTTTTGGGGATTCATTCAACCAATCTGCACGCGATGTTCTCGGGATAAAACTATAGTTCGTTATTTTCTAAGCAAGGAAGGACCCCGCCAACTAGTTTCAACAGAGAGAAAGGGGGGGGATGGGGAAAGCCAATGATGTTTGATAATAATAGAATAAATGCGCACAAGTTGCGCAGAAAATATATTTTACATACGTTTTGTCATTAGTTTGATTCACATAGTTCGTTATTTGCAGAATTCTACCAGGGATATCCCTCGTTTTTTGCAGGTGGTTACATGGTAACGGTCGCATGGTTTCTCGCACAGTTCACACACACAGTTGTTCCCGGGATCATGGAAACACTTGGTCTTGCATGTCTTGTGGTGGTATCCATGCACTGCTATTGAGTTCACCAGGTGTCGGAGTTCTTGATTGGTGTTGGTCCAGGATCTGTTTGTCATGGCTTCTGTTGTATAAAAGTCCAGCCATATATCTTGTCTCTTCTTCTCCCTTTCCTGAAGTAGTTTAATTGAGCTGTCTGTGGATGGTACCCTCATACGCAGTTCTTCTGTGAACTGGCTAGCCTCAACTTTGTGTGCTTTGAAACACCTAGGGCGGCTTTCAAGAATCGTGATTTGACTGCTTCCAAAGTTATTAGATCTCTTAGACTCAGCTTCTCCAAAATGAGGTCTATTCCATAGGTTGCAATGGGAACTATTTTTGCGTTGAACAAGGCCATGGCCGTTTTTAGTGACAGTCTGGATATTGCTTTGATGTCAAACATGGCTTTTGTGGCAGCTGCTGCACGGGATTGTATGTATATTCTAAATGACTTGGCAATGATTTACAAGGTCAGTCCCAGATATTCGAAGCTGTTAACTGTCACGAGAGGTTCTATTCCTAGGTAGATTCTGTCCTCCGCAGCTTCTCGACCTCCATTGCCGAATGTCATCTGTACCGTTTAAGGAGGGTTATAAAACATCCTCTCGTAAAGCCTGCCTTAGAAGTGGGAGGTTGTACGGTTTCAAAATAATGGCGGGATCTTTCCTTCCTAACAAAAAAAAAAACATAATTGGTTGCGATTCAATTGATCCATTACTCGATGTGGTCTAATGGATATGTTCCTTGCCTGTAGTCCAAAGGGTCGCGGCTTCAAATCCGGCTGGGGTCGATGGATTTTTTTAGGATGGAATAATCCAGGGAATAAGTCCTCAGGGAGGGACTTTAAGCCGTGGGTCCCGAGTCTGGATATTTTCAGACTCGTAAAAGAATATCAAGCCTGAAAAAAGAGGCATCTAAGCAACATTTACCAACATCATCCACATGTTATCTTAGTTGCCTACTGGATGTTTCATCGGGTCGGTATGCTAATCACATGCTATTCGTAACATATATATGTAGGAAGATAATCGTCTGGTTAGAAATCTTTCCCATTAGGGAATACCCTTGTCCCCGCAGAATGACGAAAGGGAACAATCAATTACACTGGTCAACATGATTTTTGTCTCATGAGTACCAATAGTTGTACTTAATACAGTTTTTATCGTGTTTTCAAATATGTATTCGGAATTTCTACATCACCCAAAGTTTTTTTATTTCAATTTCTATTAATGGATTTAAATAGCAAAACATATCTTCCACTTACTTGTGTTTTGCACTCTTTTAACTTTACTATCTAACCTCTCTTGGTTAACTCTTGTTTTTCGACCCCAACGCTATTAGGGCATCCGAGGGGTAGGGAGTCATTCCTTTCTTCCATTTCTTCTTTCCTTTATTCTCTTTTCTTCTCCAGAAAAGCCTGACCAGAGGCTATAAGATGGCAGCCCCATCACTGGTCTTGCCTTCCTTTGGCCAGCAACCAATTGAAGGGGCTATTATTATGCTTTCAAGTCTTATACGAGAATTTCCCAGAAATTTTCTATAGGATCGTAACAGGCCTTGGCCTAATACTTGGAAGGAAGAAGAAGAAGAAATAATTATTTTTTAATACACTTTTTTCGTCCATTTGTCCATTGTAAAATAAATCGGGGAACACTTTCATCAGGAGATTTCAGTTATGGAAAAAGTGATAACAAAGGAAATGGAATCCAGATATGCTGGCCGATTATTGTTGGACCATCAAGAGGGATGTTCCACAGGCGAAATATAGCAGAAAATCGTCATTTCTTACTTTCTAGGTGAGTCCGAATGTTCGAATATTGTGTAGTTACGAATGTAGAAAATATTAGTGTTTCAAATAATAAATTCCTGTCTCTCGGAAACCTTGCGTGATGGAGAAAATCCGATATCATATTTGAATTCAGGAGAAATATCAGAATCTAGTTTTCTTCTGAGACAAAAAAAAAAAGTTTATTTTTTGTTGCTCAGTGTTATCAATAATTTTGTTTTTACTCGGAACCCAATTTACCTACTTTTTTTTTTCAAGGAGGGACCCGATTTTCCGTATTTTCTAGGATCGTAAAGTACGTAGTTTTGCGGCGCCAAACATTTCACGGATTAAACCTTTAAAGGCTCAATCCGTTCTCCTAGATCCCAGTTGAAAAATTGGATACATGTCTATTTCAGCCCATCGAAATTTCTTCTACCTTCTCCCCTACAATCTAAAATAAATTTTGATCATCGGTCTTTGCTATCATTCTCTGAACAATGCTCCCCCAATTGTCCCTATATTAGACCTACTCTATTTTATTGGTTAGTTTAAAAATATTCAATTAATTCCTGATATGTTTATCTAAAAACATGCAAGAACTGTTTAAAAACGTCATCTTGTTGCTTTTATGATCTCTTCACTTTTTGTTAACATTCAAAAGTGACAACCATCCAGCAATATAGGGATGTCCATTACTCTGTACAACTTCAATTTTGTTTTTCTTCTGTTGTGTTTTAATTGTATTTTACTTATGCCAGGTAGCTAACTCACTGAAACTAATCGAACCCGGAGGTTCATGGCCACGCGGAAATAAGCTCTCTATACAACACTATCCTGAACTGATGTTTTCCAATCATTCTCTGTATATTGCACATCCATCAAACTATGGTTAATGTTATTCTCCCACCCCATTCTTGGTCTACATACTGGGAGACTTCCATGTGACTTTTCTGAAAGGACTTTCCATGTCCCTCTTTCATTCCCCATTGACGTCACATCTCCTGCCCATCGCAATTTATGTTACTAACTGTTTTTAGTACACTGGTTTCCAATAAAAAATAATATAGCTCATTCTCATGTGGTTTTTCCATTCGCCTGTCCGTTCCTTAGTCCAAAAATATTCATCATCATCATCATCCATGCAAGTATTAGGCCGTGTGGCCTGTTACGGTCTCAAAGAGGAGTTTTCCATCCAGCGCTTTTTTGGACGTCCCAGCAATCTTTTGCCTTGGGGGCAGTAACGAAGCATACCTTTTGGAATTCTATGAGACGGCATTCGTTGAAGATGGGTTTTCCAGTTGTTCTGGTAGTTTTGTATATAGTGAAGAATGGGTTCTACATCCAACTCTTCCGTAATTTCGTCACTTCCTTTATGGCCCCACTTTGAATAGCCTCTGTACGGTGCATAAATCGCATCTCATTTGCTGTTATTCGGCTTTCATATCTTCTTCGTATTGTCCATGCTTCACTACCATGTCTTAATATTAGTCTTGCGAGAAACTTATAAAGCCGTAATCGTGTGTTCTTCTGTACTAAAGATGGTTTCATTATACTGTTAATTATCCCCGTTTTTGTGAAATTTGTGATTTTCTTTGATATATCAGCTTCATCTTGGAATGTTAAATTATAACCCAAATAATTAAATTTGTTTACTCGTTCTAAAATTTCATCATCCAAAACAATTTTGCTAGGTATAGGGTATTTCCCACAAAAGGCCATCACTTTAGTTTTCTTTGTATTGATTTCCATATCGTACTTTTTTGCAATTATATTAAAATTGTGTATAGAATACTATACAACATTCTTAAATGCTTTATTCTCAGATACTCGCAATCTTTTCTGCTGCATTAAGGTAAGAGTCCATGTTAGTATATATATTTTTTTAGGTAAGTTGGGATGACAAGAATCAGACCCTAATGTAGTGCGTAATAGACATCCGTACCTAAAATTGGGCCTATGTTTAATTTATCTGTGTACCTCATTCCTCTTTATAGCCTAATATCATTGTTTCTAGGTATTTGAATTCAGTCACTTCTTCAAAATTCCCCTCATTTGCAATTAACTGTTCATTTCTATTATTCTATATAGTCTAATGATCTACGTGTGACCATATTTAGTTTTTTTATATTCACTTTCAGTTGTACCACACATACAAAGTTAAACTTAAGAAGTTTATTAAAATAACTTCTTTCTTAGAATAGGAGACATCGAAGCTACTTGTTCAATATGTTTTTGATCTAATATTTTTGCTCATAGTGTTACTTAGCTTAGGCTAATATTATAAATAAATTACGATTATTGTATATTTTAAGAAACTGATATAACTTGTAGATCCAATATAAAAATGTAACATTTGTTAGGTATGTGTGAGTGGAAGAGAAGACGTAACCTTAACTTACCAGTAACAAAATAAATATATTACATTACAACTACTGTGAAATATTTTGTATTTCTCCTGAAACAATTTTATGAACAAGGGCATGTTTTGCTTGGGGATTGCATACTTCGGTCATAAAGTTATTTTTCTTAGTTAAAAGAACTTAACTTTTTTTTCTGAGAGTTCATAAATAAAATAATGTCCTGCTGTGAAAGGACAATGTCTGGGAGATGGATGAGCCTCCGAACTACAAAGACAACTCCTGACATCTGATTGGCACACACCGAAAGAAAAACCTAAGTGATTGATAGATTCCAAAAACACCAAACAGCCAGATGGTCAGCTTTCACTTCAAAACATTGTCCTTCTGATCATGCAAACTCAGGGCACCTTAATCATCTCGGAGTTTACAGAACAACTTGTATATTGTTTAACAGTAGGCCCTACATGTCCCACCTTCATTTCCTCTTTCCTTTAAAAAAATATATATTCTTAAATAATGAGATAATACTTCTACTTTCTTCACGTGCTTTCTTAAAATTTTTATATCAAATCACATAATGAACACAATAATAATAATAATAATAATATAGTTAATAATAATAATAATAATAATAATAATAATAGTAATAATAATCATCCAGGGATTAAGCCTGTTGGCTCGTTCCGGTTTCATGAAAGCTGGAATTGTTAAAATTGTTCAGACCATCTTCTGTGTGGGCGTCCAACATTTCTCCTGTGCGGTTTATAATTTAGCAATAATTTTGGAAATCTTTCTTCTGGCATTCTATCAATATGTTCTTTCCAGTCGTTCCTATATTTAATTATTCGGTCTGTAAGTTTGAAAATATTTAGTTCCTTTCTTATATCTGCAATTTATTTTCTTATCCTGCTATATTTCTTAAAAATCGCATCTCAGCTGCTTCCAGAATAATAATAATAATAATAATAATAATAATAATAATAATAATAATAATAACAACAATATATGGCATGACAGCCCATTTTGGGCCCTAGCCTTCCTCAGAATGTCATTCCAAACTTCTCTATTTGCTGCTAAATTCTTCCAATTTATAATTTTACTAGCTCTAATATCCTGCAAGACATCATCCTCCCATCTTAATTTTGGTCTTCCAATTTTTCTGGTTTGTAATAGTTGTGCCATATAGATATTTTTAACAGTTTTATTATTGTCTATACGTATCAAATCTCCAGCCCAGGCCAATCTATTATTTTTTACATATACTTCACTAAATCGGGTTCCTTAGGCCTATATATTTCAAACAATTCACAACTTTTTCTCCAAATATCACCTTCTTTCACAGTCCCAAAAGTAGCTCTTAACATATTTCTTTCAAAAGTAGCCAGAGATTTCTCATCTGACTTTAAAAGGGTCCAAGTTTCTGATGCGTATGTAATTAAATAATAATAATAATAATAATAATAATAATAATAACAACAATAACAACAATAATATAAGGCATGACAGCCCATTTCGGGCCCTAGCCTTCCTCAGAATGTCTTCCAAACTTCTCTGTTTGCTGCTAAATTCTTCCAATTTATCATTTTACTAATTCTAATATCCTGCAAGACATCATCCTCGCATCTTAATTTTGGTATTCCCACTTTTTTGGTTTGTAATGGTTGTGCCATAGGTCTACAGATATTTTTAACAGTTTTATTATTGTCTATACGTATCAAATGTCCAGCCCAGGCCAATCTATTATTTTGTATATACTTCACTAAATCGGGTTCCTTAGGCCTATATATTTCATACAATTCACAACTCCAAATATAACCTTCTTTCACAGTCCCAAAAATAGCTCTTAATATCTTTCTTTCAAAAGGAGCCAGAAATTTATCATCTGACTTTTAAAAGGGTCCAAGTTTCTGATGCGTATGTAATTAAATAATAATAATAATAATAATAATAATAATAATAATAATAATAACAACAACAATAATATAAGGCATGACAGCCCATTTCGGGCCCTAGCCTTCCTCAGAATGTCTTCCAAACTTCTCTGTTTGCTGCTAAATTCTTCCAATTTATCATTTTACTAATTCTAATATCCTGCAAGACATCATCCTCGCATCTTAATTTTGGTCTTCCCACTTTTTTGGTTTGTAATGGTTGTGCCATAGGTCTATAGATACTTTTAACATTTTTATTATTGTCTATACGTATCAAATATCCAGCCCAGGCCAATCTATTATTTTGTATATACTTCACTAAATCGGGTACCTTAGGCCTATATATTTCATACAATTCACAACTTCTTCTCCAAATATAACCTTCTTTCACAGTCCCAAAAATAGCTCTTAATATCTTTCTTTTAAAAATAGCCAGAGATTTATCATCTGACTTTAAAAGGGTCCAAGTTCCTGATGCATATGCAATTAAATAATAATAGGCCTAATAATAACAATAATAAAATAATAATAATAATAATAATAATAATAATAATAATAATAATAATACTTGTATTTAAATTGGCAGAGCTGAAATCGTTAGGCCTTATCTGGCACTAGACCACTAAAATAGGATAGGCCTTATACAAGAAAATGTTTTATACATTTTATTTTACACTCCAACTAATATTAATAAATATTACTTACTAACAGAGAAATACACTGAACAATAAATTCAGAATTTACAAATACGACATTAGTTGTAAATAAATGTATAAATAATTTGATATTTATCAAACAACACATATATCGGTATTGTGATGACAAGTGGTAGGCCTACGCTTCTATAGTGTAGTTTTTCGTGAACATTGTCAATTCTTGCTTTTAAGATCCACTTCAAATTTTATTCTAATCTAGGTCTATATTAGCCTAATAAAAACGCGTTAACGTGAGTTTTCTGTTACAATCAAAAATATTGTGAATTTTCGCTTAATGTCTATAATTCAAAACAGAAAGTAATAGGCCTACTTTTGTAATTTGATGTCTTCTGTGCACCAGTTAAATTATGTAAAAAAACTGCAATTTCAAAATGTCGGTATCAAAAGTATTGTATTCTGGTGTAAAACAGCAGTCAGATCAAAAAATGATTGTTGACGATGAACAAGTAGAATAAATCTTACCTTTTATTTATTTAGGCAGCGAGATAGGCCTAAATGTTAGAAAAAAAAACTGAGAGAGGTATTAATATAAAATTAAGTAGGTTTTCAAAATATATGCAACACTATTCACAGAACTCTAAAAATTAAAATCAGAAAAAAAGTTTTATAATTTCATGGCTGCACGTGTCCACTTATATGGAAGTGAAATGTGGGTTTCTACAAACAAAATCGGGTGTAAAATACGGAGAAAAAATTTTAAGAAGGTTGTACTAAATTAGATTATATACAAAATGAAGAGATACGATCAGAAAAAAAAATCAACAAGGGTCAACAAGAACGGACCTAATGCATTCTGCTGATGATGGGACTAGTCCCGAAAGGCCTGCAGAGTTTCAAAAGAACTTAAGTTGAGGAGGCGGACCTACAAGGTAACTAATTTATAGTTTTTAACCGTACATTATATTACTGTGAGGCCTATAGTAGGCTTATCAAATGGAACACACACTTTGGAAGAATGAACAATAACATAGGCCTACTTCCAAAATTAATTTGCAATTGAATTGCTGCCCAAAACAAGATTAAAACCCTAAGTGTTTTCTTCTAAAATTGATTTTTACATGGCATTAATAACATTTTTTCCATATAGAATTCAACTTGGGGAAACTATGACAGTTACTTTTTTTTTTTTTTTTTTTTTTTTAAGAGTCTTCATATGACAGCATGCTCCACTACAGTTTTCTGCAGTACTACATGCTTTGGTTTAGCAATATTAAAATATCTCTATCATTTTACGTGTGTTGATGTTCCTGACTATGCATTTATAGTGTTATTTACTAGTTCTAATGTGTGAAAATATTTTTCTATTTTCGATTCCTTAAAATATAATTTTGAGTTATTGTGACGCTAAATTGTTCTATTTCGTTGTGGTTGTTATTTGCATTTCAAACAATGCTCTCTGTTAATTATACTTAAGCAAGTTATGGTTCCTCTTGGCACTAACAAGTTATGATTAATATTTACAGTTGCTTGATATTGTTCCTATTAGCACTTACTTAACCCTTAAATTGGCGAAACAATACTTTCTAGTGCCCGTCATTCAAGTGTTTCGGACCGCAAAGAAAATAAAATCATGTAAAAGTAAGTTATTACTGTATTTTTAACGTAATTTGACACAATCTTAGGTAATTTATGATAATTTGTTTTATTTTTACTGTTTAATAAACTATAAACTATAACATAAATTAAATCAATGTTTCTTATAAGATACATTGTAAGTTAAGGGTTAAATGACAGTTACTTGTTCTAGGCAGCTATTCAATTACAAGCCAATAGACCGAGAGACATGGGAAGACCCGTCAAAAGATGGAAGGATGCCGTAAGGACGAACAGGCGTAGAGCCTAAATCGTGAAGTGAAAAACAGGAAGCAGCCCTGATTCTGTGTCTTATAAAAAAATCCTTACGTTATTAACTCGGGGCTGTCAGTGAATTGCCTTGTAAAGCCATTCTGGGGCAGTGCTATTGTTAAAACACCCCACAAGCACAAGGGTATTCTGTAAATCGTTTTGATGACTTGCAAGTTAATTCAACATTTTTCTACACAAATCTTACATATGTAACCGAGTATAAACGCCTTTAAAAACCCAATAAATAGGCCTATATGGAGTGTGTTAGCATCCTCTTTGATTATCAGAAGTTAAATCAACTCTTTGATTATAATTGAGTTTATTTTCTATTCTATAATGTTCTATATTTGTATTTCCAATTCCATACCTAAAACAGGTTCATTTTGAATTCTAAATTATTTCTTCTTCTTCTTCTTCTTCATCCAGGGATTAAGCCAGTTGGCTCGTTTCGGTTTCATGAAAGCTAGAATTGTTAAAATTGTTCAGACCATCTTCTGTGTGGACGTCCAACATTTCTCCTTCCGTACGGTTTATAATTTAGCAATAATTTTGGAGATCTTTCTTCTGGCATTCTATCAATAGGCCTATGTTCTTTTCAGTCGTTCCTATATTTAATTATTCGGTCTGTAAGTTTGAAAATATTTAGTTCCTTTCTTATATCTTCATTTCTTTTCTTATCCAGCAGAGTATATCCTGCTATATTTCTTAAAAATCTCATCCCAGCTTCCAATCTTTGTTCTAGTCTTTTAGTGATCGTCATCATTATTTACTGATCGTCATAACCAATTATTTTTCTTCCTAATTAAAAAAAAAGTTGTGGATACCTAAAAAAATTATAATAGGCCTATAATTCTTGACACAACTGGAATAAAATGTAATTTGTACAATATAATTAACTTAGGCCTATTACATTTTATTCCTGCAGTGTTAAGAAATATATTTTGAAATTTCACTTGTAGATGAGGATGTTCAGGACCGCTACAACTGGAGTGGGTGAATTTCTTGAGGGTGTATTGTAGACGAATTCCGGAAATAAAAAAATAAAAATACTATTATTAAAAATGTCACGTATGAAGGCTTCAAAAAAGTCAAAATATGCTATTATAAATATTACATCTGTAAAAATATCAACTGCTGACGATGGAAAGTGTTTCACAATGGTTACAGTTAAAAACATGAACATTTAAATTAGAGAAACAATAATTTATCGCGTGAGTCATTTGAATGTAGCGGACCGCACTGAAAACAGAATAATTTACCGCGTAAATAGCAATTTACTAAATTACTTTTTATTCTGTAATCCGATACAAATAGGCCTACAAGTAAATTATACTCGTCAATTTTTCTACTGTTAAAAATATTAAATTAAACCAATATATCTAATATAATAAATTGCCAATTTAAAGATTATGTCTAAATTTAAACATTTATATGAGCCTAACAAAGTTTTGCCTTGAAATAAAACTTTTTTCTCCTTGGTTTGTTAAATCGTAAAAGATATAGGCCTAAATAATAGTAAAAATTCGATCTTGAAAGCATTTATTTAATAATTTCACTTTATATTTTGTTCAATGAACATTGTAAATGTCTCGCAAAACCTAACAAATAATTTAAATAGTAAAATAAACAACAGTTTTTATAACCTTACCGGCATTTTCAATGCTCATAAAAATACTCGGTTCATGAAAGAAATCTGAAATGCACAAACCATCATAAAGAATTATAATAAAGGAATTCGACGCTATAGGTCTATAACTTTTGTAGTTTCTTTGGAGTGTGAAATCATATTCAATGAAAAGGGTTATGAGAGTTAATATTCGTATTTCGAGATGTTTAGACTCTCTTTATCATATTTCTAAGTAGGATGGACCCTACTTTGTTTATTTTATAATTATATACCTACAATTTGCAAAATTATCTAACAAGCCCCTAAGTTTATAGCATTTTAAATTTTTTGAAGAGCTAGTTTTGAAAATAATGTAGTTATTATATCCTATGTATTAAACATTTTTTGGTAATTAGAGATAAGCCTACTCCATCAGATAATGTCACATTTGACACTGGCCTACAAACAACAACAATAATAATAATAATAATAATAATAATAATAATAATAATAATAATAATAATAATAATAATCTCTATCTACGGGTTTTTACAGCTGCTGCCGTCTTCCCGTGCCAAACCTCCAAAGCCTACGGTCTTGGACATCTTTGATGCTTAGCCCTCTAGCTTGCATTACTGTCTTCATGTTTTCCTTCCATGTTAACCTTGGTCTTCCTCCTTTCTTCTTTCTGTTCGGATGTCGTTCATATAGTTGCTTCGGCCATCGCTCATCTTCCATTCTTAAAACATGTCCTAACCACTTTAATTCCTTCTCCTCAATTCTTTCAATTATGCTTTCTTCTGCTTCCATTATGTTTCTGATTTCCTTATTTGTGACATGTTCTAATTTAGACTTTCTGGCACTTCTTCGTAAATAATCCATTTCTCTTATCCCACCATATGGAATTTAACGATGATATTATTTTGCTACTCAATTCAATTCTATGTTTTATGTTCTCTTTATCTTCGATGTTATCCATAATTATTCCCAAATATTTAGTTTGTTTCACTTGCTTTATTTGGATTCCTTCTTCCAATATTAAATTTTCTATTTCATTGCTATTTATTGCCAGATATTCTGTTTTTTGTAAATTTACTGTGAGACCCCATGATTCATATCTGTTTTTCAACCTTTTTATCATGAATTCCATATCAAATTTGTCTTGCACTAAAACCAGTTGATCATCGGCAAATTGTAATGTCAGCAAAAATCTGTTGCCTATTGGGATCCCCATATAATAATAATAATAATAATAATAATAATAATAATAATAATAATAATAATAATAATTCATTATCTTGCTTTATTCTTTTTTTTAGCGTAGGTTATTAGATTACATTGAACAATTCACGGACGGAACCTCTTTAGCCTAACATCCATATAGGCCTATTTTAACTTAAAATAGGCTAATTAACAAAATCATATTTATAGTCCGATAACATAATTTTAAAGAGACTTGCACACGCGTGAAATTTTTTACAATTTGCCGCAAGGCTTGTGATTGTCACCTATTTTCTTCCTTTATCTGTCACGTCCTATTACAAATATTATATACAAGTTTTAACAAAATGAATAGAAGTTTTGGAAATCAATAGACGAAATGTATCAAGCTAAATAATAGCTACAAAAATAATTGCGATAAGAAAAAAAAGATTAATACTAATGTAAGTAGGATGTAGGGCCTATATTAAAATTTAATTTTGTTCTAGTATATTTTATTAATTTGAATTTTTAACCACGATAAATTGTATTTGGCTGTCAGTGTACTTGGAAAGAACTTAGTTCCGCACGTGCAAAAATTCACTTTGCTAAAACCTAAAATATTTAATAACTTTCACAAAATGATTAATATTGCATAAATCATTCCCAAATTTCTAGATGCTTCCTAGTTTACGAAAAAAATAATTACTTATAGAATATTTAAGAGACATTGATGAAAACTTCGTAAAATTATTCCTGTAACGGCGAATGCGGAAATAAAATAAGAAATTAGCGTTTGTAAACAAATTTAGAATGATTTTGGCAAGGCCTAGGCTATATTTTGTAACAGGTTTACTAACGTTATTTATCATTCGTTGAAATCTTTTATGAAACCTTATGCGAACTAAAATATATTTAAAGACATTTTACAATAAAATTATAAACCTTTTTAATTTAAAATATAATATAAATTAACCTATAATATAATAGAAGAAAATAATAAATGTAACATTAAAGGCGTATGTACGGAGAATCCAATAAATTTTACATAGGGAAAAGCAGCAGAAATTTTACTACCGGATTTAAAGAACATTTTAGATTTTAAATACGCAGAATATAAATCCAGTTACGCTAAACATAGCCTATCATTGAAGCCGATAATTCCATGGAAAACAGCATACGACACTCTTAATAGAAAAATCCAAATGTATACATACTCGAGAATTGAGGTACGAATTTTAAAACAAAATGACAACAATATGTTTTTAAACATTAACGCATCCTACATTTTTACAAGCCACAAACGTAAGTAACGCGCTGATTATGGAATAAGTATCGAAAAGCTTATAGTTTTACATATTTTTTAACAAATTCATCAAAACGGAGCCTTAACATGTGTTAAATTTAGTAATTCTATATTTTAAAATAGTATTTAAAACGTGAACAATGTTCTTTGCTAAACGAAACAACAAAAACACGGACTTCGTTTTAGAAATTTATAAGAATGAACAATTGAAGAGCGCATTGTTTTGTTTTTTAAACGAAAGAAAGAAAATTGGATCGAAATAAATTAAATAAGATGTTTAAATTTATACAACTATCATGAATCCAACTAAAATTCTGTCGCGCAATTGGGTCGTACTTTTATATTTGTAATTCGGTACCGGCTTCGCGTGGAATAATCATTAGGCTATTTACATAATAAAAGAAAGACTGGTTGAGAGTGGGGGACGCATTATATACAGTGGTAAGTACTTGTCGTTATGATGGGTCAGTATTACCACGTGAGACAGAGCTCGTGCGCGTGTACCAACATGTGCACTTTCCGATAATCACTTATCACAATACACGCTTTCACAATTATCCTCCTGGCAAATTAAATATATTCACTTTTCAACACGCGACATTCTAACAGAATTCACTTATTTGTTCTTTACACATTTGTTTATTTATTTATACTAATTTAATTTAAAATAATATTTTCAATCCATACACGAAATCATTTTGTTTATCGCGGGTTATAAAAGGGTATAATTATTTCTATTATTTTTCTTTATTTTTGTTGATTAACTTCTCCATTTGTAGGCCTATATACATTTACAAGTCTAACGCACGCGGGACTTACAGGGATAGGGCCTGTCAGGAATGGATTTAAACTCTTGTTCCCATACATTCTTTTATTTTTACCATATAAGGACATGGATAAGAAAAGATTACGAAGATTTATTGAAGAAACTGGATTCATGTGCTATTAAAAAAAAACATTATCGCATCAACTTACGTCCAAAATAATCTGCAGTAGTAAAATATAGTTCCATAGTCTGTTTTAGGGTATACAGCTATATAAACATTTTTAAAAATCTGGGAATTTTGGAAATGTCAATAAAATTTAACATCGTTGAGACTTAAGTAAAATACAGCTCCATAGCCTGTTGTACGCCATAAATCTATATAGATATTTTTTTTAAAAATCTCTGAATTTTGTGAAATTAATAAAACTAGTGCCGCCTGTAACATTTCAGTAAAAAAACTTACACGGAAAATAAAATGTAACTATCCTCGACTACAATCAAGATAATCACAACAATGGAAACAGATTGACAATTATTATAATATGTACTACATTTTATTTTATTTATGTTGGCAATACCGCTGTTCTATTAAAATAAACCTGGAGAAAACGTAAAAAGCATTAGCCAGTAATATGCGGCTATCGTTAAATAACATTACGTAAACAATAAAAAATGTAACGCTACGGCGTGGTATAGAGGAAACCTCCCTCGTCGGTTTGCCCTGTTTTTCCCCGTTACTTGTCACTCACTCGGCTGTCATTCACGTCAGAGCTCTAGAACACCAGCACACGCCTCGGAAAAATCGAAACTCTTCTCAAAGTTGACGGCGGACTGTACAGTCTTAGTTAAGATCGTACTTACATTTCATACGTTTCGGACAATCCTGCTTCCTCCGTGGCATTTCTCGTTGGCGAGGCAGATACAGGGCTGGCACCAGACGATCTGGAAGATAACCAATTCGACGGCAATTATGATGAAGCGTGAAGCCGATGATTTTTTCTTGTCGTGCTTTTATTTTATATTTTCACTGGGAATAAAGTACGCTATTAATGTTGTAGGTCATTTTTTTTGTAGTGCTATTGTGTTTTCACTATTTTCACAGTAAACACTGCAGCTTAAAACACTTTTTTTTTCACTGATGTTTGTCCACTGCACTTGAAATGTGCAGCAGATTTTTTTTGATGTCATCACTTAACACTGATAGGTCAACGATAACATCTGAAAAATGTGATTTTAGGCGTAAACATGGTGCCAGCAGGCGGTGATGTTCACCCATTTTGTTGCCCTTTAGTGTCACCTGTTTACACCCACTGTTGCGATTTTTTTTCCACTGAGTTCACATACACAACACCGTCATTTCCAAGGAATTAAATTTTCTTCATGTTGATGTTGTCCAAGTGCTCTTGTAGCCTTGAAGAAAGACGTACACACTGTTACGGGTTTAACAACATATTTGAAGACTGGATAAATGTTGGGTGCGAAAGCTTGTAGTACGTAGCGACGAACGGCCAGTCAGCTAGGACAGACACTGACTGACTGACTGACAATCCGCTTGCCCTCACGTCCCTCCCCCCACCTCCATGTGTACAGTAGACAGATAGACGCAGCGCAATCACCAGCGACTCCGTGGGTCCGGCCGCCGCTCGGGGTACGTCGGCTATCTCGCTCTCTCCCCTGTCAACTCTTCGTCACACTGTGAGGATCCCGAAAAACGCCGCCGCTGCTGCTGCCACGATGCGAGTAAAACCTCATGGGCTTCTGACGTCATTTTGGGAGGAGTTAACTTCATAGCTCCTCCTCTTTCAACTCCCCTTGTCTCACAATAACAATGTTTGAACTTGGTCCTTCACACTTGGAACTATAGTGGTAAGAGGACGCTTGACTTGAGACTTCAATCAATTTTCTTCATTAAAATCAACTTATCAACCATCTTATACAACAGGTTAGTAATTAAAGCATTCTAAATATATTTTAAAACAATTTAATATAATAGGTTTACTTTTCTATGCATTATTTTTCTCACAATGAACAAGAATCTAACGCGAAAACAACATAACCTCAATTCTAGGCATCCATTTTGAGCACCGTACAAATACATAGCCTCGCTCCATTGTCGCATAGATTACAAACATTTGCACTTGTATGAATTGTTTTACACATAAACGAGGTTTTCTGCAGTAAGTGGTAGCTTCTAATAAAATTATAAGTTTCATAGGATATTGCAAAACCTCAACTTCATTTATTTTTGCGTTACTAATAAATACCGGCATTACCTTATTATTTGTTTTTGTATGACCTCTGAGCGAGGCTACAGGATTTACCAAATAGGACGAATGATGGCAGCACCAGTCGAGTTGCAATTAGAGGGGGGAAATAACAGAGACGAATTAGCCAATCTCAGTGCATGAGAATGGCATAAGAAATTTGGTGGGAATTTAGAAATGTTGATTTTTATAAATCAAATTTAGTATTCGTAATAATATTATTTATTTTGTAACAGTTTGCAAAATAAAATTTTCTAGTTGTTAGCTAGTGATGTTGTCCTGTTCATAATAAAAAAACAAAAACTATAGAACGATCGAAATAAAGATAGAAGAATCTTATTTAAAATCAACAATAGAAACTCTAAATAATACTTTCTCGGCGGGAAAATTTTGATAAGCTTTTTTTTATCACTTTCAATAGAATTTAAATGTAAGGTGAGCCCACTGCAAGCTTTAGGAGCCCCTTGGGGTAGTAGGAGGTTAAGATTCTCACTTTTTTAGACAATCGGCACTCGATGTCAGCCTAAATGTCAGTCCTGCGTGACGGCTGCCTTTACCTCCAGAATAAGCGCCTGGTACTCATTTCGTATACAGGGGAAGTCCGTCACAGAGCCATGGGTGCCGTCAGAAGCTTTGATCAGTTTGAGAATCATTATTACTTAAAACAGTGTAAAGTGAATGTAGATTATGTGGCTGGAATTAAATGTTATAGGATATATTTTGCGGAAATACAAATAAATAAGAAAAAAAATCATTGTCGAGAGATTTGAAGGCTGGCTCTCATATATATTTCATTTTTTTCGTAATTGGTTTAACGATCTACGCTACTCTAACTCTGATAGTAGTCGTCTAAATCCTGGTTGTGTTGTTTATTTTTACACTATGCATGAGAGTTGAATTTTATTCGAAATGTCGCAATTTGACTAATAAGTTATTGTATAAGTAGAATACTCGTAAATATCTAGAAACATGTCTCCTTCACTGATATTTAACTAATTAAGACGATTAAAACGAAATACAGCGTATTTTAAACATTTACAATACGTTTAAAGTGATGACCTTTTGTGGGCAATACCCTATACCTAGCAAAATTGTTTTGGATGATGAAATTTTAGAACGAGTAAACGAATGATTAAATTGGAATAGGTGGTTAGTATATTTTGAATTTTCTAAATTTCTGTTATATGCTCTCATGTGTTCCTTTATCCGAGAGATAAAAGGTCTACCAGTTTGTCCTATATAGACATTGTCACATGTGCCACACTTCAATTTATATACACCTGATTTTTTTTTCTTTTTTGGTTTAAACAATTTAAATAAATATTGTTGTATTGTTGCTTAGATCAGTTGGAACATAATTTATTAACATGTGCCGGTTTCAACCTCGCTCTCAGCTACCATTTGTGCGGGTTGTATAACTACTATTGATAAACCACGCTCTGCGCAACCATTTGTGCGGGTTGCAACCTCGCTGCCTGCTACCTTTAGGTGCAGGGTGGATCGTCTTTTGTTTCCGTTGCTTCTACTAGCGTAGATTTTATTACATCCAAGGTTATAAATCACAAAGCTTTTTGCCCCGGGCCCATAGGAGGCAAAGATTGATTCATCTTTCTTTCCTATGCACTTAAGCATAAATAAATAATAATTCTCAAAGCACCAGAGTAACTTAAAATGAATGTTTTCACTATAATTATTAATCAGGAAAGCTAGACAGAAAAATAAAGGGACCTAGAATGATCTCCTAAATAAGTGAGTTTCCGTACAGGAATATCAAACAGCCACATGCACATAAATCACTTGAACATTAAATTGGATAAGTATAAAAATGATATTTAATGTAAACAAGAAGTCTGAAGTAAAAACATAAGAAAGATAAACATTTGATCATTCAACAAAAGTAAATAAATAATAATGCTTTTACATGACAAAAAACCACATCATACCTCACACCACATTCATGCTAAAGTCCAAGCCAGGGTGGCTTTCCCCGGTCTTCAGGACCAACTTAACCTCCGCCGCTCGCGGCTCCAGACGACCTTGTCCACTTAAAGTTCCGATCGAATGAATGAATGAAATGAATGATAACGTTCTCGCTGTGCATAACGTATTTGAGCGTTCCGAGGTAGAAGGGGAGATGCGCCTTAGAAACAGCGCACCAGGAGAGGTAAAAAGGGAGAGTGGGGGTAGATGCATAGAGAAAGGATATTGGTATAGTTCACGAATCTTACTGTCCAGGGAGGATAACGACACTGCAGTAGTGAACCGAAAATCACACTTTCGGTTCAAACATGTCTGAAGAAGGTACAGTGTACCGAAACAGCTGTCACAGAATTATATAATAAATATGAAAATCAAATAAAACTAAGTTTTATTTTTATTTAATTAATAAATATGGATTTTCATCAAGTAAACACCAACTCAATTGATTATATAAATGAGTATAGAATATTACTTATATGGAACAAGAACTTAGTAATGAATGAATAAAACAGTCGCAATCTGATAGTGAAAATTAGGTAGATATCGGAATTCAGGGAATTTTAAACATGAAAAAGTGTGTTTCAGAATAGGGAAAACAAACATAGGATCTTATGATGATCTTGTAGAAGATTTCCGGGCTGTTGGCCGTGGTCTTGAGGCTTGTAGTTCTCCGACGTTTCGCCAGAAACTGCGTCCGGCATCCTCAACCCTAGAAACCCTTGAGGGTGCCGGACGCAGTCTCTGGCGAAACGTCGGGGAACTACAAGCCTCAAGAACACGACCAACAGCCCGGAAAATCTTCTACAAGATCATCATAATAACTCCGGCCGTGAAAGCCTAAGTCAGAACATAGGATATATTGTAAAAGTTCTAAATATATTTTTTAATAGCCTACTCCTAATATTTTTTAACAATAACATTATCATCATTATTATTTCATTAATTATTATTATTATGATTTTTATTTTGTTAAAGTTAAGCTGAAAATATATAAAAAAACTATTATTCTACCAGTTATATTATATGGGTGCGAAACATGGACTCTTCTTTAAGGGAAGAAAGGAGATTACAAGTATTTGAGAATAAAGTTCTTAGAAAAATTTTTTGGACCATAGAGAGATGAACAGACAGGTGAATGGAGAAGACTACATAACAATGAACTACTTGGTCTTTATAGGAAGCCAGATATAATAAGAACAGTTAAGTTCCGTAGACTGCGATGGGCAGGACATGTTGGGCGTATGGGGAATGAAAGACGTGCATGGAAGCTTCTTGTAGGAAAGCCAGAGGGAAAACGCCCAGTTGGTAGACCAAGAATGAGGTGGGAGAACAACATTAACTATGATCTGAGGGAACTAGATTATACAGGGAATGATTGGAAAGCATTAGCTCTGGATAGGGATGTATGGAGAGCTTATGTCCGCGCGGCCATGAACCTACGGGTTCGATAGTGCCAGTGAGTAAGTAAGTATTGTTAATAATAGTATAAAAGTAGATGAAGCAGAAAAAATATTCCGTTTGAATTATTGAAAATTAATGTGAATTTTACAACACAGTGGATAAAATACACAATAAATTATGCGTAGACATATATTGTCGAAAATTCATAAAAAAATAAAAAAAAAACAATTTTCACTATAAATATTGTAACATAGAACCAATTTTAGTGAAGATTAGGGGAAAAAAACTTTAAAATAGGGACCGACCTATAATTTAGGATATTATGCACCATAGGATTCTTTAATTGACTTACTTTTCCATTACTCATCATCTGTAATTATTTTGTATATTGCTTTATGGGGAACTAAAGAGGCATTTTCCTTCATATCCGAGGTCTATTGACAAGTGATATAGGCCTATATATGTTTGTCTAGTTTTAATTATAAGTACCTTTAAGAATCGATACAATCCTCTATACAAAATACTCACAACCAAGTCAGTGCTTCAACAAGGGTCAACAAGTACGGACCTAATGCATTCTGCTGATGATGGGACTAGTCCCGAAAGGTCTACAGAGTTTTAAAACAACTTAAGTTGAGGAGACGGACCTACAAGGTAACTACTTACTTACTTACTTACTCACTGGCACTATCGAACCCGTAGGTTCATGGCCGTGCGGACATAAGCTTTCCATACATCCCTTTCCTGAACAAGGAAATTATATTATAGTTTTTAACCGTGCACTACATTACTGATTCCTTAAAGAATATTAGTCTTCATAGCCTATGTTTAACGGTCTCACATAGCAGGTCTCTGGCCAGCTGTTCGTATATGAATTAATATAGCCTATATATAGTATAAAATGGACAGGCAAAGTAAGAAATGAAGATGTGCTAGACAGAGTGGGTGAAAGAAGAACAATGCTGGAACTCATAAAGAAGAGGAAAAGAAATTGGATTGGCCACTGGCTAAGAACAAACTGCCTGCTGAAGGATGGTCAACGGAAAGAAAGATAGAGGCAGAAAAAGACATCAGATGATAGACAATATTAAAATAAATGGTTTGTATGCAGATACAAAAAGGAAAGCTGAGTCAAGGAAAGAGTGGATAATGCGGAGTTTGCAGTGAAAACCTGCTCTTGAGCAGAACACTATGAATGAATGAATATATAGTACAGTATTAACCCTTATTAGTTCTAAATTAATTGAGACGTGAAGCCAGTAGTAAATAATAAGGGCAACAAATTAAAAATTTAATAAAATACTATTTTAACTTACCAAAACCGATGCCACTTCATTTTCTCCGAAGAAAACTGCTTCTTTGAATTTTTCTTCAGGCGATGATAATGTCTTCGTCATCTGGGATCGTACTCGCATACCTCGTGTCTCCAGGTCATCAAAGCCGAATTGATGCATGAGAATGGGCAATAATTCTGAAGTGTTCAATCTGCAAGGTCTGGAAATAAAAATAGTTGTTAATTTTCTTAGACAACTTGTCTTTGGTTTGTAAACTTAATATGTGAAACACGCCATTTACAAACTACATTCATCCATGCATGGACCGACAGGCCTAGAAGGCCTCCTACCTGGCTGCTGGCCTCACATCCACAATTGTTTTCTCTCTCGTTAATTTGTCATGTTAAAATAGAGGAAACTGCGTGTATTTAACTTCATAGAGTTCAATTTAAAGGGGTATATTTTTGTTTTTGTATATAGTGAAGAAATAGTGGAATTATTTATTTCTGTCTGTGTTATTTTTAAGTGTACCAATACTTTCTGCACTGATTGCACATATTATTATGTAGTTGTTGTTTGAATTTTTTAAACCATCTAAATGAGGGTATTGTTTAGGGTAATTTTATATATCTGCAGGTTGACTCAAGAAATCCTATCTATCTATCTATCTCTTTATCATCATCATCATCATCATCATCATCCAGGGATTAAGCCTGTTGGCTCGTTTCGGTTTCATGAAAGCTAGAATTGTTAACATTGTTCAGACTATCTTCTGTGTGGGCGTCCAACATTTCTCCTTCTGTGCGGTTTATAATTTAGCAATAGGCCTAACTTTGGAAATCTTCCTTCTGGCATTCTATCAATATGTTCTTTCCAGTCGTTCCTATATTTAATGATTCGTTCCGGAAGTTCGAAAATATTTAGTTCCCTTTTTATATCTTCATTTCTTTTCTTATCCAGCAGAGTAGCCTATATTCTGCTATATTTATTAAAAATCGCATCTCAGCTGCTTCCAATCTTCGTTCTTGTCTTTTAGTGATCGTCCAACATTCTGATCCATACATCAATACAGGAACAGCCATTACTCTATAACATTTAATTTTTGTTTCTTTTCTTGTGTTTTTTAAGGGTTATTTTAATAGTGCCACACATTAGATAGAATGTATTTATTTTTTCATTAATATTTTCAGTTTTAACATATGATAAATTGAAACCCAGATTTTTAAAACTGTTCACTTTCTCTAACATTTTATCATCAATTACTATGTTTGCTCTTAAGGTATCATGTCTATCTATCTATCGATCTATCTATCTATCTATCTATCTATCTATCTATCTATCTATCTATCTATCTATCTATCTATCTATCTATCTATCTATCTATTTATCTATTTATCTATCTATCTATCTATCTATCTATCTATCTATCTATCTATCTATCTATCTATCTATCTATCTATCTATCTATCTATCTATCTATCTATCTATCTATCTATCTATCTATCTATCTATCTATCTATCTATCTATCTATCTATCTATCTATCTATCTATCTATCTATCTATCTATCTATCTATCTATCTATCTATCTATCTATCTATCTATCTATCTATCTATCTATCTATCTATCAATCAGTCTGTCTGTCTGTCTGTCTATCTGTCTGTCTGTCTGTCTGTCTGTCTGTGTGTCTGTCTGTCTGTCTGTCTCTCTGTCTCTCTGTCTCTCTGTCTCTCTGTCTGTCTGTCTGTCTGTATGTATGTATGTCTGTCTGTCTGTCTGTCTGTCTATCTATCTATCTATCTATCTATCAACCAATCATCATCATCATCATCATCATTATTATTATTATTATGGACTACTGGAGACGTGCTGCAGGAATATCCAGAAAGGATAAAATCAGAAACTCATGTATAAAAGAAAAAATGCAGGTACAATATTCAATATTAGATTTTATAAAGAAGAAACAATTAAATTGGTACGGACACATTAGAAGAATGGAAGAAGGAAGACTACCTAAGATAATCATGGATTGGGAACCACAGGGAAGGAAAAAGAAGGGTAGACCAACTATTACGTGGATTCAGGGAATCAATGAAGCTAAGAGGGAATGGGAAATAGAAGAAGATATATGGATGAACAGACAGGAATGGAAAAATGTGTTGAAACAAATGTGTAGTTAACTGTGAACATGGGTACCGGAAAAATGTATATTCATTGTAAAAGCCGGAATAATAAAATTATTATTATTATTATATATTATTATTATTATTATTATTAAAACTGAGGAGCCCACTTATGAAAAATACGCTAACAAAAAAATGTAGAAAGTCGCCGATTACCTACCTACCAGCTAATTTAACCTGAATAAACATGCTGGCAAGTGACTATAATGGAAACGTAAATAAACATGTTGTAAACCATGTTTCTAGGACGAACATTGTGCAATAAATAGGTCTATGTTATTATTATTAGTAACAAGTGGTGCGTTGCAAGATTCATAGAATGGATCTTACAAAAAATAGCATTCTGACGTATTTTTCTTAAGTTTAATAATATAATTTGGGACCAGCCTCATGGGCTAGTCATCAGCGTTTCTAACTACTGTTTATGAAGCCCCGTGTTCGATTTCCGGTCAAACCGTAGGAATTTTTATACGATGAAAGTTAAAAAATTAAAATGTACCTGTTGGTAGGTGCCGTCGTCCTCAACTTTGTTAAAATATTGTATATAAAATTAACTGGAGCGCTTACAATATCCAGCATCATGGTTGATGTAGCGAAGAGCGACCTGTTGAAGATGGAACAGATGTTCTGAAAGGCCGACATGCATAAAGAATACATATTTTATAAGTTGAGGACGACGGATCTTACCTAAGAAGGTATATTTTAACTTATTTTATTTTATGAATCTTTTAGGTGTTCTTTATATCTTGTATTGAAATTTCTGCTTGTCTTGCCAATATAAAATGTATTACAATCTTTACATGTTAGTTTGTAGACTCCCTTGTTGTTGAATTTGTTGTGTTCTTCCGAAAAGCGCTCCAGTTAATTTTATATACAATATATTAACAAAGTTGAGGACGACGGCACCTACCAACAGGTACAATTTAATTTTTAACTTTCATCATATGATGATGTTGAGTGATTCCGGGTTCTGTGGCCGTGGTCCATATATGGACCACGGCCACAGAACCCGGAATCACTCAACATCATGATTACCGGCCGTGAAAGCCTGCATTCAACTTTCATCATATGACTTCACCTCGACGAAATTTGATATGAATTTTACTAGTATTAATAGGAATTTTTCCTTCGAGGGAATTATTCGTGTGATTGCACTGGAATTTAGATTGGAACTCTCCTATGGCTTAATTATAATTTATCACCCATCATATCGTTTGAGTAACGTAACTCCGCCTTCTAGGCGCCCCAACTTCAGAAGTGGGTTACAATTGCGCCATTGCTAGAAGAGAACACTACAAAAGTCGAAATGACAACCTTGGGGTATTGAATAAAAAAAATATATAATTTGGTGATAGTTCCTCGGAAATTTGTTATAGCCTATGGAGGTTATAGAAGAAAAAAACAGGTAACTTAGTTTTTGCTTGAAACCTATAAAACGTAGGCTACTTTTAGTTGTACCATTCCATTCCATAGTGTTCTGCCCGAGGGCAGGTCGTTCACTGCAATCAGCATTTTCATGCCATGGTTTGCAGCTTTACTATGGAATTGTAGGTGTGGTAGCTTCTCGTTGCTTTCCACACCGGTGAAGGATGATGATGATAATGATAATGATGATGATGATGGCCGGATGATTTTCGGGGACCGTTTGGGCCTTAAAGTTTTCCTGACATTTGTCGTACAGGTGAGGAAAAACCCGAATAAACCTCACCCAGGAGCCTGTCCCGACCGGGAATCGAACCCCGTGCCCGCTGCGTGACAAGGCAGCACGCTACCTCGAGACCACAGCGGTGGACAGCTGTACCATATAGGCCCTAAATAACTTTCCTTTCCTGTAGCCTGTACCAAACTGAAGGTAAATTAACCTATGCCTATACTGTATATTTTACAATTTCTCACTTATAAAATATAGTGCTTTCCATGGGGAATCTTATGACACTCCAAATTCCTATTCGACAAAAAGGGTTCTTTCCCTATTCCCTTCATATGAAAACTGTTAAGATTTTAAAAAGATTTCGCTCTCTTTATAAAAAAAGAGTCCACCGCTGTGGTCTCGAGGTAGCGTGCTGCCTTGTCACGCAGCGGGCCCGGATTCGATCCCCGGTCGGGGCATTTTTCCTGGGTGAGGTTTTTATTGGAGTTTTTCCTCACCTGTAAGACAAATGTCAGGAAACTTTAAGGCCCAAACGGTCCCCGAAATCATATGGCCATCATTATCATCCTTATCATTATCATCATCGTCATCTCCATCCTTCATTGGTGTGGAAAGCAACGGGAAGCTACCACACCTACAATTCCCTAGTAAGCTGCAAGCATAGCATGAAAATGCTATGATTGCAGTGAAGGACCTGCCTTCGGGCAGAATTACTATGGATGAATAAAAAAAGAGAAACAAAAAAAATTGCGGATATTTCATGAAGTTTTACAAAAATTGACAGTTCCATCTCTTATCTATGGATGTGAAAGCTGGACATTAACAAAGGCAGATAGTAAACAAATAGAGGCTGCTGAAATGAAGATATTGAGAGCAATAGCAGGATACCAAAGGACCGATAAAAAGAAAAACGAAGATATAAGAACAGAACTTAATATATTTAATCTCTGTGAAAGAATAAAATATTGTCAAAATGCTTGCCTTCTGCACGTATTACGAATGAATGAACAACGCATACCAAGAAGAATGTATAATTATAATCCAAAAGGGAGAAGAATGTTGGGAAGACCATTGAAGAGATGGAAGGACCAATTCGACCTATAATGAGACCGGAACAGGCCATTGGGCTTAATCCTTGTTGTTGATGATGATGTTTCGTGATTCTTTAGGATATAGAGTAGGCCTACATGTCGTTTCCATGCTGCCTGGGGAGAACTATCCCGGTTTGATCACCAGTAAATAAGGGCCTAATCGTCAGTGTTTTACTGCAGTCTTGTTTTAAATTTGTAATCCTGAAGCTAAACTGCTTGTATTATTCTTAACACACAAGAAACTAGAGAAAGTGAGGGAACATTTTAATTCCTTCATTTTAGAGTGACACGTTGAAGCCTTTTAGCTGAGAAGTGGGGGTGGGAGAGAAGTTAAAACCGGGCAAAAACTCACGTCATATCTTGTGTCATAATAATTCTGTGTCCACGGTCCAATCGGACAAGTGAGAGATGCGGTCAGCAGATGCTAAAATAACGTCAGACCTTCTTTCGTAATCCTTCTGCATGTCACACCAAATTATTCATTCCATTCTTTGGGTACTATACTGCTTTTAATTTCTTTCTCGTGGTTTATGCCCAATGTAGGCAGCATACAGGGTGTTAAGAAATAATCAGAATATATTTATCTATTAATAATAATAATAATGATAATAATAATAATAATAATAATACTAATAATAATAATAATCCAAGCAGGCGAGATGAAATTTTTAAGAAGAGTAAAAGGCTGCACTAGAATGGACCAGATAAGAAACGAGGATATCCGTGAAGAACTGCAGATCTACTCCATAAAAGAAAAGATATTTAACAACAAGATACAGTGGAAAGAACATGTAGAAAGAATGGAAGAAAGAAGATTACCAAATAAAATCTTCCATTATTTTCCAAGAGGAAGAAGAGATGTCGGACGTCCTCGGAAGAGATGGTCTTAGATCTATTAGTGAAGCTGGAACAGGCAACTCTTGCCTAAACCAGGAAGTGAATAATAATAATAATAATAATAATAATAATAATAATAATAATAATAATAATAATAATAATAATAATAATCTTATAATCTTGTAAGCCCTTGTTTTCCTCAATGAGATTTAGGCACTCTCCCCGTACAGGGAAGTAATTGAACCATACTAATTTAGTTATTTTAAAAATAAAAAAAAACTGGAAGAATGAAGCTCAGAACAGGGAAGTGTGGCATAAGCTTCTGAAGGCGGCCAAGGCCCACATGGGGCTGTCGAGCCATTGGTGATGATGATGAATTTAGTTACATTTGTTTTCGTATAGCTGTCATTGGAGTGGTCAGTGTTCCGCCTCACACTGACATCTAGGAAACCAAGGTAGAGTACTACGACGGGAAAATTCGGTAAATTTTGCTTAGAGGCCTTTTCATTCAAGCTTAAGGATCTTTTACGAGCCTGAAAATCCTCACACTCGGGACCCACGGCTTAAAGTCCCTCCCGGAGGACTTGTTCTTGGATTTTTCCATCCTTAAAAAAATCCATCGACCCCGGCCGGGTTTGAACCCGCGACCCTCGGGACCAGGGGCAAGAAGCATAACCACTAGTCCACCGCGGCCGATAATAATAATAATAATAATAATAATAATAATAATAATAATAACAACAATTTATCTATCTATAGGCTTATACACCGCACTACCTGTGTGGGATTAGCATCTTCATTACTAGGAGTGTTTTACCCAAGCTTATTTAGTTACTTTTATTTACCTATAATGTTAAGATATCAACCTGCAGGAAGAAGAAGACCAGGACGTCCACTCAAAAGACTTCTGGATGGTGTTTCTCTTGAGGCCGAAACAGGTCAACAAATGGCCTAAATTCGTGAATGTACTATGATGATGATGATGATGATATTTACCTATAGATGTCAACGAGTGATAAGGGATCGACATAACTAAGGTATTACTTGGAGGGATAATGGTCGGTAAATTTTTGCAAAGATTCCTTATTATTCAGCTTCTTTGACGAGCCTGAAAATCTTCAAACTAGGGACCCACAGCTTAAAGAGCCCTTCCCGAAGGACTCGTTGCTTGGATTTTTCTATCCCAAAAAAACCATCGACCTCAGCCGGGTTTGAACCTGTGTCCCTAGGAATCAGAAGCAAGAAACATAACCAGTAGCCCAACGCGTCCGACACTAATAACAATCATTTAAAAGTAATAATCTCTCTCTCTGTCTGTCTCTCTCTCTCTCTCTCTCTCTCTCTCTCTCTCTCTCTCTCTCTCTCTCTCTCTCTCTCACTACATTAGTCGGTCGCTGTAGTCTGGTGGTTATGTTTTTTGCCTCTAGTCCCGAGGATTGCGGGAAACACGGCCCGGATCCATGTTAGCTGAAATTCCATTAGAAATTTTCTTCCCTCATGAGGACTCGAACCGATGGAAGTACGCCTACCGGAGCTCTGGACCAAGACATCATGCCTTAAAACAGCGTGACACAAGCTAAGTTAAGTTAAAGAAATAAATATCGTCCAAAATTCCTCTATATCAGACGATTTTTTCTACATTAGTAATTTGCTGATAAATTTCACACAGTAAAACACTGTGCCATGAACCAATAAGGAACCACTGCTCCAGATGCTGAGTAGAGTCTGGATTTCTATGTAATTATATATTTTTCTCAATATGTATCAGTCAGAGAACTTACAATGTTAATGAACTAGGCTGCTACGATCATTGTATTTCATGTTCATGTTACATGTTTTTACATATTTTGTTCAGTACTACATATTTTTACATGCCAACACGCACACACTATTGAGTAACACTAAGAAATTAGGACTGGAAGTAAATATCAGTAAAACTAAATATATGGTCACACGTAGAAATACATTATATAATGGAAATGGACAGCTAATTGCAAATGAGGGAAATTTTGAGGAATTGGCTGAATTCAAATACCTAGGAACAATAATCACAAATAGGAATGAGATGCACAAAGAAATTAAACATAGGCTCAATTCTGGAAATGCGTGCTATTATGCATTGCAGAGACTTTTGATGTCCCAACTCCTTTCAAAAAACGTTAAGCTGAAAATATATAAAACTATTATTCTACCAGTTATATTATATGGGTGCGAAACATGGACTCTTACTTTAAGGGAGGAAAGGAGATTACGAGTATTTGAGAATAAAGTTCTTACGAACATTTTTGGACCAAAGAGAGATGAACAGACAGGTGAATGGAGAAGACTACATAACAATGAACTACATGGTCTTTTATAGGAAGCCAGATATAATAAGAACAGTTAAGTCCCGTAGACTGCGATGGGCAGGACATGTTGCGCGTATGGGGAATGAAAGACGTGCATGGAAACTTCATGTAGGAAAGCCAGAAGGAAAACGCCCAGTTGGTAGACCAAGAATGAGGTGGGAGAACAACATTAACTATGATTTGAGGGAAGTAGATTATACAGGGAATGATTGGAAAGCATTAGCTCAGGATAGGGATGTATGGAGAGCTTATGTCCGTGCGGCCATGAACCTACGGGTTCGATAGTGCCAGTGAGTAAGTAAGTAAGGCATACGTATGTCAAATTCGTAATCGAGTGCACACGTTCATCTCCTTAAGTATTCACCAGAGATGTTCTGCAATGTCGAGCGATCGTTTTCACAAAAATAAATAAATCAATAAAATAAACACAATTTCCGCTCATCGACAAAAACTAACTCCTGAAAATATTGAGGAAAAAAAGTATAATTTACTGTGTTTTGGTAGCATGTTAGACTTTAGGATTGTACCTAATATGATAGAACATATTCTATTCATGTATGCAATTTGTGTAAAATAACTTTTCCCCCTTTTAGTTACCGTTACATAAAATCACTTTAAAAACTTGTATGCGTAATCGCTTGGGAAAATTATGAAATTCATGTATCTGCCATTAAAATAATCAAGTATTTTATTTAAAAATATTTAAATGTATCTTTGTAGTTTTTATATTACATATTTTGTTGTTTTATTTTACATACTTAGATGCATATTTCATATTGCATATTTTGTAGTTTTTTGTTATATATTTATATACATATTTCATAGGGCAATACTACATAAAATTCCGGCTTCTACTGATAAAAAATATTGCATATTTTTGTAGTTTTTTGTTACATATTTACATAGATATTTCATAGGGTAATACTACACTACAAAGGAAAATGGAGAGGAAAATCTTAGGCATAACTCTGAAGGACAGAATCTCGAATACAACACTTCAAGCGATATCCTCAACAACTGACCCCGCACAACAAGCCATCAGGAAAAAATGGAAGTGGGGAGGCCACGTCGCAAGAATACAGGACGACAGGTGGACAATAAAAACAACCATGTGGGACCCGTACACAGGCAAGAGACAGCGCGGAAGACCAAGACGACGATGGGCTGACATCTTCAAAGAACGAGCAGGGGCACAATGGTCCAGAGTCGCCAGATGCAGGAAAAGCTGGAGAACGATGGAGAGCCAACTGTGTATTAACTAATCACAGAACAGACAGTGTATACAAACCAAGTGCTACATCCAAGTCAACTTCTCACCACGGAGTAGCTCACCGGGCGACACTCTCAAATAGAGCTTAACCCCTGTACAGGGAGGCCTTTGCCCTAAAGGGACATATCAGGCTTTATTTATTTATTTATTTATTTATTTAATACTACACAACATTGCGGCTCCTATTGATAAAAAAATATTGCATATTTTGTAGTTTTTTTGGGAGTCACGGCGGTATAACCGTTCCATCGAATATGGAGGAAATTCCATATTTTGAACGCCTGACTAGAGGCTATAAGGTAGCAGCCCTACCACTAGTCTTGCTCTGCGGATGGTTGGTAACCAACCCAGGGGACTTCCTACTACTCGAAGAAACTTAAGCAAAGACTGGAATGATCACACTGATGACGACAAAGCAAGAAATAGGTTAATGATTAAGGATCTCAAAGTTGCAACATGGAATGTGAGAGGAATAACACATAAAGAAGAAGAGTTAGAAGTAGAGTTAGACAAAAGAAAAATTGACATTGCCATTATTTCGGAAACAAAAAAGAAGAACAAAGGATCAGAAGAATTAGGAAAATATGTAATGATTTATTCTGGAGTTCCAGCAGAGAACTGGGCATCATCAGGAGTCGCAATTTTAATAAGGAAAAATTTGCAACACAACATTTTATATTACCAATGGATTTCCCCAAAAATTGTAACAGTTAGAATAAAAATTTTAGGACATAATTTGAATATAATTGGAATTTATGCCCCTGTAGAAGGAAACGATTCAGAAACCATAGAATTTTATGATATTTTACAAGAAACCATTGACAAAGTAAATAAACAAGATTATCTCATAATTGCTGGTGATTTTAATGCAAGAGTCGGAAATCAACCGATAAGAGAATGCATTGGATCAGAAGGAGAACCAACTTGCAACAATAATGGTAAACTGCTAATAGATTTTTTTGCATATTCAATAATTTAAGAATCACAAACTCCTTCTTTAGACACAAGAAAATACACAAATATACATGGGCAGCAAGGGGATCAAAGTCTATAATAGATTATGTACTAATTAATAATAAATTTAAAAAGTCTGTAAATGACACTAGAATATACAGAGGAAGTGAAATTGATAGTGACCATTTTCTTGTTGAAAGCAAAATAAAATTATATCACAAACACATCAGCACAAGAAAATACAAGCAGACAGTACAAAATAAGACACCAAAAAAGTTTAAAATTCACTTATTGGAAGACCAAAGTACACAAATATTATATCAAACTAGAATAAAGAATAAACTTAAAACAAGCACGGGCGATATTGAAGAGGACTGGATAAATCTAAAACAAGCAATCATGGAAGCAGCTTATGAGAGTCTCGGATATAAACAAATCAAAAACAAAAAGAGATTACGAACTTGGAATCCCGAATTAAAAGAAATATTGAAACAAAAGAAAAAAGCCTATAAAGTGTATTACAAACTAAACAAGAGGAACATTATACAGAATATAAAAAACTCAGAGCTAAGGTTCGTAAATTGTCTAAAAATACAGAAGGGATGATTGGGATAAATTTGTAAAATCCTTAGAACGTGATATTACAGGAGCACAAAGACAGGGATTTAAAATATTCAAAAAATTACAGATGGAAACAAAGACAAAATTAATGTTAATCTGATACCAAAACAAGACTGGATTACTTACTACAAAAATCTTTGGTCAGAACCGAACACTCACACTGAAAAAATTACTTCGAATTTGACTTGTGAAAATGAAATAGAAAAACCAGACATAACAATGGACGAACTAGAAGAAGTTTTAAAGAAGGCCAAGAACAGGAAAAGTCCAGGTTTAGATGATTTAAATTTAGAACTTTTTAAGTATGGAGGAACTGCCTTGAAAGAGAAAACTATTAGAACTTTTTAACAATATTTGGCATTGTCTTAATATTCCAACGGATTGGGAAACGGGTCTAGTAATTAATATACATAAAAAAGGTCAGAAAAACAATGTGATAACTACCGAGGCATTACCTTACTCCCAACTGCATCTAAATTATATGCCAACATAATTAAAAATAAGTTATCAGTAAGTACTGAAACATTTTTGGAAGAAGAACAATGTGGATTTAGAAAAGGGAGGAGCACTATAGATGCAATATTTACCCTGCAACAAATTATGGAAAAAAGGAGAGAATTTAATCTCCCACTGTACATTACTATTTATAGATTATGAAAAGGCATATGATAATGTAAACCGAGATAAACTTTGGCAGATACTGCATGAAGAACATATACACTCACATGTAATACGAGCCATACAAAGCTTATATCAAAATTCTAAAATCAAAATTAAATTACCAGATGGAGAAATTACAGAACACATAAACACAGGCAAAGGTGTTCGACAAGGATGTGGACTTATCCCACTTATTTAATATATATATTAACAGAATAGTGCAAGAATGGAAACAAACAGTAAACAGTGGAATTTCAATAACTAGGAATAAAATAATTCAAACAATATTATATGCTGATGATCAAATAATATTATCAGATTCCGAAGATAGCTTACAAATAGCAGCATATCAATTATCAAAATTGCCAGCAAATATAATATGAAAATTTCCACATCAAAATCCAAAACAATGGCAATGTGTGGAAAAAACATACAACGGGTGAAAATTGAATGATGATGATGGAAAAATTATAGAACAAGTGTCAGATTTCTCTTACTTAGGAAGTGTATTTGCAGAGTATAAGAGTGACATTGATTCAAAATTACAAAAATATAATAAAATGAATGGGGTAATACGAAGACATTTTGGTAAACAGATGAGGACAGAGACAAAAACTAAGATTACATAACGTCACATCAAAAGCTGCTCTAAAATACGGAAGTGAAATTTGGATTTTAAATAAAAGAAACTCTCATAAACTTCAAGTAAGCCAAATGCGCTTCTTACGATCATTGTTAGGAGTTAATAGACTGGATCACCAAAGGAACACTACTATCAGAGGAAAACTTGGAGTAGCAAGTTTAAATGAAGATATCCAAAAATACCAACAAGAATGGAAAAATCATCTGAGAAGAATGGCAAGAAATAGACTTCCAAAATTGGCATTCCAATATACCCCAACTGGACATAGGGACCAAGGAAGACCAAAACATCGGTGGAAAGATCAAGACCATCTTCGCTAGGTTTACCGTACAGGCCACATGGCCTAAAACGAATTTGTTCATGATGATGATGATATTTATATACGTATTTCATAGGGTAATACTACACAACATTCCGGCTTCTACTGATAAAAAAATTGCATATTTTGTAGTTTTTTGTTACATATTTACATACATATTTCATAGGTTAATACTACATAACATTCCGGCTTCTGCTGATAAAAAATATTGCATATTTTGTAGTTCTTTTGTTACATATTTAGAGAGGCCTACATATTTCATAGGGTAATACTACACAACATTCCGGCTTTTACTGATAAAAATATTGCATATTTTGTAGTTTTTTGTTATATATTTATATACTTATTTCATAGGGTAATACTACATAACATTCCGGCTTTTACTGATAAAAAATATTGCATATTTTGTAGTATTTTGTTACATAAATAATATACACATTTCATAGAGCAATACTACACAAAATTCCCGCTTCTACTGATAAATAAGAGACTTATTTCATGCACTCTATATATTCTGGGGATGAAGTTATTACTAATTCCGGATATACAATAGTTAAACATAGACCCTAATGATTCACAATAGTGCTACATTTTTATTACAGCCTATGTGAGATATTTCTATTTAAAAAAACTAGTGCACGTTACAGAAAAAAAAAACTATTGGACATTACCCCTTGTCATTTTCCCCCTAATGTATACTTAAATTTATCGCTTTAGTTTTTCATAAAATCCGTGAAAAATACATGGCTTTTCCTCCCTTTTGCTAAAAATTCTTTTCTATTTCATTTAAGGCAATTGATGTAAGGAGTTGTATTATAAAAGGCTCGATATGATGGCGTTGCTGATAATGTACAGGGAAACCAATAAATTCACACGTCACTGTATTGAATAGGCATCATTTACATCACACGTGCAGTCACTTTGTGATTTATTTCTGCATTTCTGCTACATCTGTTTGTCTGGGAAGCTTTCCACCTGGTTTTCACTTTAATGCAAACCTTTACACCACACATCACTCAGTTACGTAGAGGGCGGAGTCAGTCAAACACGTCCATCAATTACATATCATATTTAACCATTACTTTCTTCATTAATGAATCATCTATCACTGGACCACTTCATTTTAACCAAATCCATAATTACGTAGATTTTTTAATATCTTGTAGGCCTACTTTCTCTGCGGAGTCCACCACTATGGGTAGCGTGCTGCCTTGTCACGCAGCGGGCCCGGGTTTAATCCCCGGTCGGGACGAGTTTCGTGGATGATTGATTGTTTCGGAGTTTTTCCTCACCTGTAAGACAAATGTCAGGAAACTTTAAGATCGAAACAGTCCCCGAACAACATCTGGCCATCATTATCATCATTAACATATTTAATTAAGTTTAGGATTAAGGCCTCTCCTGGCGCATCATTACAATCACCACCCCTATCATATATCATCGTGGCAGCGTAACTCCGCCTACCAGGCGCTCCAACCTCAGAACTGGGTTATAATGACGTCATTCCAGGAGAAAATTCCAGAATGTCAAAATGACAACGTGGTGGCTATAAAAAAAGTTAAAAAACACGCACACACTACAGCCTATGCCTCTCTCCCCCTCTCTCTCTCTCTCTCTCTCTCTCTCTCTCTATATATATATATATATATATATATATATATATATATATTATATATCGTGTCACGTTGTTTGTCCGCGATGGAATCCTAAACTACTGAACCGATTTTAATAAAATTTTGCACACTGTGTGCAGTTTGATCCAACTTAAGAGCTAGCGTAGTTTATAACTAAATTTATAGTCGCATTATTTTTTTATTGCAAATTATTTGTTTATTATTTAACAGAGAGTTATAATTATCTGTGAGTTCCATACGATTCTAACAGATGGCGGTGTAAGGTACAGCTCGGGTCCAAGCTCTGTATGTTTGCGGGGGGAAGTGTGGAGGAGGTACACTTCTCTGCTTCGCATAGTACTAACAGCTGAGTCAGCAAATTCCTTTCAGACACACGGAGCTGGGTCCCGAGCTATATTTTGGTAAGGTAATTGGTTTATTATTTAACAAAGAGAGATCCAGATGGCTGTACTTTTTGTTGCAACCGCGAATTTCAATTGAATTACAAATATTGATTATTTCATAATTTAAGTGAGTTCAGTGTTTATTTTATTTTCAATATTATTAATTTCGTGTGTAAGTATTAGTTTTAAGTAATCTGGCTGAAAGACAGCAACTTAATTAAAATTTTTAACGTATACCTTAGCCACAGCAACGTGTGGCCGGGACTTCTAGTATATATATATATATATATATATATATAAACTAACTCAATGACACTATCCAACCCATAAGTTTATGGCCACGAAATATAAGGTCTCCATAACATCCCTATCCTAAGCTAATATTTTCCAGTTATCCCTTATACCGTAGGCTACGTATAATCTATTTTTTTTAAATTATGGTTAATGTTATTCTCCCAGCTCATTCTTGGTCTACCAACTGAGCGTTTTCCTTCTATTTTTCCTACAAGGAATTTCCATACCTCAATTTGAGAGTACGTCCAATCTATTTATATTTACGATATTTAATCTTCTTCAAGAATTAAATTTAGTAATCTTATCTTATTTAGGCCTAATCCATCGTTTGATATGCTTTTTGGCCACCTAAATCTCAGACATCTGTTAGGCCCTACCTGCAATTTCTTATATAATGCAAATTTTTCCTTTCCAAGTGTCACTTGGATGGGAAAGACCGATTAAATTTTGTTCAGGTGTTTCAATCTAGATTTGACGTATTCACGAGCCTAAAAAAATCTTCTGACTCGGAACTCACGGCTTCAAGTCCTTCTCGTAGAACTTGTTCATTAGATTTTTGTCCATCATATAAAAATGTATTGACTCCGGGCAGTTGGAACCCGTGACCAGAGGCAAGGATCTTAACCCCTAGCCCGGGGAGGAGGATGAAGTTGTAAGGAGAAGTGTGGATGATATTTAACACAAGTGTCGTGTTGTAGAACACCTGTGCCTGTGTGTGATGTTGATTAGATTAATGTGCTGTCGCATTCCTTTCACTGCTGATTTAAACTTCACGTGTTGCATAAATTGTTACATCCCATTACGTTAATCGTGTCTACCAGACATCCTTAACTAACAAACAAAACATTACACCAGATTTCACTTTATGATCTGCAACCACCACCTCGTTTTACATAATCGAAAACATGATGTTTTCTTTGGCTTTAGTCAAACTTTTTAGCTACTTCCAAAGGAAGAATGCTATTGAGTAAAATATTTAAAAAAAATATATAATTAGTACCTGATAAGTCAGTCGTCCTCAACTACAATAAAGTTCTGTTACTAGAATAGAATATATTTAGATTAGATTATATTTATTTAGCCTGGTGGAGTTAAAGCCATGTGGCCTTCTCTTCCACTCACCAGGACAAACATATATTACATCAGAATGTAACAATCACAATTAACTCTAATATTAAATACTAAATAAAAATTTGATCAAAAAGTTAATATCTATTATATTACGAGCTATAATGCAACCAGTTAATGTTAGTTAAAATTAAGACTAAAATTAATAATAAAATGTATACAAGCAAGACATATTAAATTGTCCCTGTCTAATGTTTATAAAAAACAAAGAAAAATAATGAGATATAGAGAAAAATAATGAGATTTATTTAGCCTGGTGGAGTTAAGGTCATGTGGCCTTCTCTTCCACTCACCAGGACAAACATATATTACATCAGAATATAACAATCACAATGAGCTCTAATATTAAATACTAAATAAAAATTTGATCAAAAAGATAATATCTATTATATTACGATCTATAATGCAACCAGTTAATGTTAGTTAAAATTAAGACTAAAATTAATAATAAAATGTATACAAGCAAGACATATTAAATTGTCCCTGTCTAATGTTTATAAAAAACAAAGAAAAATAATGAGATATAGAGAAAAATAATGAGATTTATTTAGCCTGGTGGAGTTAAGGCCATGTGGCCTTCTCTTTCACTCACCAGGACAAACATATATTACATCAGAATGTAACAATCACAATGAACTCTAACATTAAATACTAAATAAAAATTTGATCAAAAAGATAATATCTATTATACTACGATCTATAATGCAACCAGTTAATGTTAGTTAAAATTAAGACTAAAACTAATAATAAAGTGGATACAAGCAAGACATATTAAATTGTCCCTGTCTAATGTTTATAAAAAATAAAGAAAAATAAAGAGATATAGAGAAAAATAATTAGATTTATTTAGCCTGGTGGAGTTAAGGCCATGTGGCCTTCTCTTCCACTCACCAGGACAAACATATATTACATCAGAATGTAACAATAACAATGAACTCTAATATTAAATACTAAATAAAAATTTGATCAAAAAGATAATATCTATTATACTACGATCTATAATGCAACCAGTTAATGTTAGTTAAAATTAAGACTAAAACTAATAATGAAGTTTTATTTAGCCTGGTGGAGTTAAGGCCATGTGGCCTTCTCTTCCACTCACCAGAACAAGCATATGTTACATATGAATACAAAAAAAAATACAATAATAGTCATATAAAACAGGACAAACATATGTTACACATGAATACAAAAAAATTACAATAATAGTCATATTAAACAGGACAAACATGTTACATATGAATACAAAAAAAAGTTACAATAATAGTCATTGAACAATTAATTATCTGTCATATTGAATAATAATGAAATTAATGTCTAATAATAGAATGAAACTAAATACAATTAAAATTAAATTAATGACACAATGAATAAAAAAGGAATAACAGCTCGAATTTACTATGCATAAAAAGAAGAGAAAAAAAATACAAAGAAAGTAATAAACTACAATGAATTAATCTACGCTTTTTATACAAGGCATTAGGTAAATATATTAACAAATCCTAAGTCTATTTTTATTAAATAATGCAAAAACGCATTATTAATTCTTAAAAAGTAGTATTAGTGAGTTGTTTCTGTTAGTGATTTTATTTTCAATTTATTTCTGAAAGATGGTAAAGTTTGGCAGTCTCTGACATAGGGTGGAAGTGAATTCCATGTTCTAGCAAGAGAAACTGTAAAAGATTTCGAATAATAGGTAGTATGATGAGGAGGGATATAAAGGACACTGTGCTCAAGGGATCGGGTATCTAAGTTATGTGTATCAGAGAGTTTAGTGAAGCGGTGTGATAAATAATAAGGTAAAGATGTGTGTAATATGTTATAGAGAAGGCATAGGGAATGGATGGTTCTACGATCTTGAAGACGAAGCCATGACAATTGTTCCAGGGATGGTGTAACCTGATCAAATCTACGTATACCACAAATAAAACGTATGCAAGAATTGTGAACACGTTGAAGTCTTTGGGTAAGAACAGTATTTAGGTCAGTAAAAAGAGTATCACAATAATCAAAATGGGGCATTGCAAGTGTTTCTACTAGCATTTTTCTTAGAGAAAACGGTAAACAATTTCTTATACGATTTAATGAGTGTATTATTGAGAAGATAGTTTTGCAAATGTTATTTATTTGTTTATTCCAAATTAAATGTTTATCCATAAACACTCCTAGATTTTTTACTGTCTCACTATAAGGGATCTGAACCCCATTAAGTGACACATGTAATACTGCATTTGTGTTAATTGAGGATAATAGTCTCTGATGGCCCATAATTATTGCTTGTGTCTTTGTAGGATTTAATTCAAGTCCATATTTCTCTGTCCACGCCGTTAGCGAGTCAAGGTCCTCATTAATTTTGGTTACCGCGTCATTTAAAGAATATTTGTCTGAGTGAAGGTAGATCTGCATGTCGTCCGCAAATAAATGATGTTTGCAATGTTTTAGGGAGTCAGATATGTCGTTTATATAGATTGAAAAAAGCAATGGGCCGAGCACCGAGCCCTGTGGAACTCCAGCTTTACGGTAGGTCCAAGAAGAGCGTAATGTAGAATTTCCTACAACATATTGCTGGCGCTCACGAAGGTAGGAGTTGAACCATTGCGTGACACTGTCAGAAAGTGAGAGGTTTTTTAGTTTAAGCAACAATAAGTCCAAGTCTACCGTGTCAAATGCTTTACTAAAGTCAAGTAGTGTAAGAATAGTAAGTTTTCGATTATCAGATGCTTCGCGTATGTCTTCACATATATTTAGTAGAGCAGTATTTGTATTGTGTCCTGTCCTAAAGCCTGATTGGTATTGATCTAAAAGGTCGTGTTCAGTTAGGTAGTCAGTCAGTTGTTTGTGGATACAAGCAAGATATATTAAATTGTCCTTGTCTAATGTTTATAAAAAATAAAGAAAAATAAAGAGATATAGAGAAAAATAATTAGATTTATTTAGCCTGGTGGAGTTAAGACCATGTGGCCTTCTCTTCCACCCACCAGGACAAACATATGTTACATATAAGTACAAAAATTACAATAATAGTCATACTAAACAATTCATTATCTGTTAAATTCAATAATGATGAAAATAATGTCTAATAATACAATAAAATTAAATACAATTAAAATTAAATTAATGATAGAATGAATACAGCTCGAATCTACTATAGGCCTACGTAAAAAGAAAAAAAATACAAAGAAAGTAATAAACTATGATGAATTAATCTATCGCTTTTTATACAAGGCATTAGGTAAATGTATTAACAAATCTTAAAACTATTTTTATTAAATAATGAAAAAACAAATTATTAATTTTTAAAAAGTAATATTAGTGAATTGTTTCTGTTAATAATTTGATTTTCAATTTGTATCTGAAAGATTGTAAAGTTTGGCAGTCTCTGACATAGGGTGGAAGGAAATTCCATGTTCTAGCAAGAGAAACTGTAAAAGATTTCGAGTAATAGGTAGTGTGATGAGGAGGGATGTAAAGGACACTTTATAACTACAATAACTCCAGAAGATGAAAAATGCTTCGAAAGGCCTAGAGTGAAATCAACCAAAATTTAAAATAGAAACATTATAGTTGAGGACGATAGTAGTATACAATGTAAAAAAAAAATTAACATTGTTATAACCTCAATGGTATAAAAAAACAATTATGAACTTAAAAAGTATAGAAAACTTCGTGAAGCACTTGCATTTCAACTGGTACTATTGAGTACCAGTTGAAATGCAGAAGATGAAACATTGTTTTGAAAGGCCTTTGTATTTTAACTACTTGAAGTTTTCTAACAGAAGCTTATTTTAGTTGAGGATGACTGATTTATCAGGTACTAATTACTTACTCACTGGCACTATCGAACCCGTAGGTTCATGGCCGCACGGACACAAGCTCTCCATACATCCCTATCCTGAGCTAATGCTTTCCAATCATTCCCTGTATAATCTACTTCCCTCAAATCATAGTTAATGTTGTTCTCCCACCTCATTCTTGGTCTACCAACTAAGCGTTTTCCTTCTGGCTTTCCTACAAGAAGTTTCCAGGCACGTCTTTCACTCCCCATACGTGCAACATGTCCTGCTCATCGCAGTCTACGAGACTTAACTGTTCTCATTATATCTAGCTTCCTATAAAGACCATGTAGTTCATTGTTAAGTAGTCTTCTCCATTCACCTGTCTGTTCATCTCTCTTTGGTCCAAAAATTTTCCTAAGAACTTTATTCTCAAATACTCGTAATCTCCTCTCCTCCCTTAAAGTAAGAGTCCATGTTTCGCACCCATATAATATAACTGGTAGAATAATCGTTTTATATATTTTCAGCTTAACGTTTTTTGAAAGGAGTTGGGACATCAAAAGTCTCTGCAATGCATAATAGCATGCATTTCCAGAATTGAGCCTATGTTTAATTTCTTTGTGCATCTCATTCCTATTTGTGATTATTGTTCCTAGGTATTTGAATTCAGCCACTTCCTCAAAATTTCCCTCATTTGTCATTAGCTGACCATTTCCATTATATACTGAATTTCTACGTGTGACCATATATTTAGTTTTACTGATATTTACTTCCAGTCCTAATTTCTTAGTGTTACTCAATAGTGTGTGCGTGTTGGCCTTTAGTATCTCCTCGCTATCGGCCAGTAGTACTACATCATCAGCATAAGCTAACAGCTTATTAATACCATTCAGTTGTAAGCCTTCCTCATTCTCTAAAGATTTAATGGCATGCTCTAGTACAAATCAGGTACTAATTATATATTTTTAATATTTTATTACATAACCTCAATGGAGCTTTAAAAAGATTTTTGAAAGTATTGAAAGCTATGGAAGTTGTTTTCATGGAAATATTTTTGAAACATTTTTATAGATCTTCGACGATGCTATCTGGTAGACACAGAAAATAACCATCACCAAAATTTATACATATACGTCCGGATTAGGAAAAAAATTAGAACGCTGAAATCAGGAAAATTTTGAAAGTTGAAAAGAAACAATGCTAAATTTTTATAAGGTAATGGCAGTGCCCATTGTGACATATGGATCAGAGCATTGGGCCATGAATAGATCAGACAGCAGAGATGAAGTACCTCAGATACGTTGTAGGATATACTCTAAGAGACCACATTCCTAGTGAAACAATTAGGCAAGAACTCAAAATATTTAATCTAAATGAAAAAATACGTAACTATAAACAAAAAATGGCATGAGCATATTTTAAGAATGAACTCTTCTAGGCTAACAAAACAAGCACTGTTGTACCAATCTCAAGGCTATAGAGATGTGGGACGTCCTAGAAGACGATGGGAAGATAAATTCTTAGAGAGGAACAGGCCGACGGCCTACCATGAAGATGATGATTTTAAAGTTGAGAAAAATGTAATGCAGGCAATTGAAGAGAGACGATTAAGGTGGCAGGGACATCTGATAGAATCCCTCAGAAGATCATGGTTAATGTTATTCTTCCACCTAGGTTTTTGGTCTACCTACTAGAAGTTTTCCCTCTGGTTTTCCTACATGGAGTTTCCAATCCCCTCTTTCATTCCCCATTTGTACCACATGTCCTACCCATCACAATCTACGAGACGTAACGATTCTTATTATATCTGGTTTCCTATAAAGTTCATGTATCTCACTGTTATGCAGTCTCCTCCATTCACCTGTCCGTTCATTTCTCTTTGGGCCAAAACGTTTCCTAAGAACTTATTCTGAAATACTCGTAATCTTTTCTCCTCCCTTAAAATTACATTGTAAAAATAATGTCTTAACTCTTTTGTATGGTAGCGAAGTATGTACTTTGAAACAGAAGGATATACAGAGACTTAGATCTGCTGAAATGAGGTACCTTAAGAGGACAGTAGGATACACACTACTAGATCACAAAAAAATGAAGACATCTTAGAAGAATTACACATGGAACATTTAGAAAACAAAATGTCTGATTATAAGTCAAGATGGATGCAACATGTTCATCGAATGGAAAATCACAGGATACCCAAACAAATGTTAAGATATCAACCTGCAGAAAGAAGAAGACCAGGACGTCCACTCAAAAGACTTTGGATGGTGTTTCTCTTGAGGCCGAAACAGGTCTGCTGAAATGAGATACCTTAAGAGGACTGCAGGATACACACTACTAGATCACAAAAAAAAAAATGAAGACATATTAGAAGAATTACACATGGAATCTTTAGAAAACAAAATTTCTGATTATAAGTCAAGATGGATGCAACATGTTCATCGAATGGAATATCACAGGATACCCAAACAAATGTTAAGATATCAACCTGCAGGAAGAAGAAGACCAGGACGTCCACTTAAAAGACTTCTGGATGGTGTTTCTCTTGAGGCCGAAACAGGTCAACAAATGGCCTAAATTCGTGAATGTACTATGACGGTGATGTTGAAATAATGTCTTACATTGGATGAAATATAATTAGTTTTGTTCCACATGGGGTCTCGAAGCAGGGCAGGTCCCATACCTCTGCACCAAGGCATCGCTCCTTAAACTACTTAGCTACTTCGAGTCTTTAGTGTTCTTATTACGTCTGGTTTCCTATAAAAATAGTGGTGAAAGCTTTTATAAATAAAAAAAATAATTTAAATAAAACGTAGAGTTGCATTCAGTGAAACATAAATACTCTACTAAAAGTTTTCTCAACTGATGTTGGAACATAAGAAAGTTTTTTGTGTGTCACGTCCGGACTTGAATGATTTAAGTTGACTCCGTGTAGTTTTGTATAGAGAGTGATGGATGCGTAATTTAGCCGTAGCTACGAGGATTACATTCGTATATAATAATAAAGAAACGCATAGGAGCAACATTCTCCACTGTAAATCACTTCCAATCAGGAAATACACAGAGCACAACACATATACATGTCAACCAATTGATTCACTGCTTTAACCGTCTCCAACTCCATTGCGATAAGACGTCCGTGGTCAGTGGCGGATCTCATTCTTTTCTCATCCTTTTATTGATGCTATACTTTATCTGATTATCATTGGTGAGATGACACATTACATTTTATGCAAAAATCCTCGTGTGGCTATGTAAGAACAGTTATTATAAGTAATGCCACGAGTGATTTCCAAATTATCGATAAATTCACGACTCACGAAATGAGGAGTGAATTTATCTAGAGAATTTGGAAATCAAGAGTGGCATTTGTTAGGACTATTTAACGAATAAAATTAAGCTGTTTACTCACAAAAAATTATTTAAATATAGTTATTTTAAAATATTTATATATTTAATGTAAACGGCGATATTTGAAAATAAATGAGAAACGATATGTACGCTTCATCTGCTTCTTTTGTTTATCACTGCAACCAGATCATACTATTTATTGCCAAAGGAACGCAATATTGTAAGAATGCTCTCTAGTGGAGAAAAAATGAAACACATCAAACTGTATATTAATTCATTTCCGATGTTGTATGATGTAAATGTGACAATTATATTTTTCTGAATTATTACCTGGGAAAAAATATATTTCAGAAAGCGCAAACAGTGGCTTCTTTTTTTGGTGGTATAATAAATTGCTACAAATGTTTTTATATCAACTCCTGCAAGCACTATGTGTTGACATCTATGCACTATATGTACAATCTGGTAGCCGTATTTCTTATAGGCTCAGTCACTGCAAAATAATGGTCAGGTCTGTTCAGAATATTAAAAAGGAGGAGCCTTCTTTAATATGGTACTTATAACACTGATAAATATTTCGTGAAACACGACTCTGAATGGTTGTAAAACAGAAATCATTGAAACGTGATTGGCCATTGACTTCCATTTGGGGCATGAGTTAATAGTCATCAAAATTGTGAAAAAAAAAGTATCAAGATAGAAAGAGTGACAATTTATTTAGTGTCATAAAATAGAAGATAGGCCTATTTATATTGTATGACAGAGCAATACCTTAATGGTGATTGGTAGGACTAGGAATTTTATGCTATAGCATATACCGTATTTTTTATGATATGATATGTTTCTTAATTTTTTTATTCAATGCCACCATGTTGTCATTTCGACATTCTGGTATTCTCTCCTGGTATGGTGTTATTGTAACCCACTTCTGAGGTTTGAGCGCCCGATTGTATATAATAGGTGATACTTACTTACTCACTGGCACTATCAAACCCGTAGGTTCATGGCCGCACGGACATAAGCTCTCCATACATCCCTATCCTGAGCTAATGCTTTCCAATCATTCCCTGTATAATCTACTTACTTCAAATCATAGTTAATGTTATTCTCCCACCTCATTCTTGGTCTACCAACTGGGCGTTTTCCCTCTGGCTTCCTACAAGAAGCTTCCATGCACTTCTTTCATTTCCCATACGCGCAACTTGTCCTGCCCATCGCAGTCTACGATACTTAACTGTTATTATATCTGGCTTCCTATGAAGCCTATGTAGTTCATTGTTATGTAGTCTTCTCCATTCACCTGTCTGTTCATATCTTTTGTCCAAAAAAAATTCTAAGTACTTTATTCTCAAATACTCGTAATCTCCTTTCCTCCCTTAAAGTAAGAGTCCATGTTTCCCACCCATATAATATAACTGGTAGAATAATAGTTTTATATATTTTCAGTTTAACGTTTTTTGAAAGGAGTTGGGACATCAAGAGTCTCTGCAATGCATAATAGCACGCATTTCCAGAATTCAGCCTATGTTTAATTTCTTTGTGCCATCTCATTCCTATTTGTGATTATTGTTCCTAGGTATTTGAATTCAGCCACTTCCTCAAAATTTCCCTCATTTGTCATTAGCTGTCCATTTCCATTATATAATGCATTTCTACGTGTGACCATATATTTAGTTTTATTGATATTTACTTCCAGTCCTAATTTCTTAGTGTTACTCAATAGTGTGTACGTGTTGTCTTTTAGTATCTCCTCGCTATCGGCCAATAGTACTACATCATCACCATAAACTAACAGCTTATTAGGTGATGATGATGATGATGATGATAATGCGCCAGGAGAGGCCTTATATAAATGCTTTCTATACAAAAACTAATTGAATTAAAGTGCTTTGTTAAGTCATATTTACGCGGGTTTAAACCCGGCCGGGGTCGATGGATTTTTTAGGATGGAAAAATCCAAGGAGCAAGTCCTCCGAGAGGGACTTTAAGCCATGGGTCTTGAGTCTAAAGATTTTCAGGCTCGTAAAAGATCTTTAAGCCTGAATGAAGAGTCATCTAAGCAAAATTTACCGAATTTTCCCGTCTTAGTACTATCTTGGTTTCCTAGATGTCAGTATTAGGCGGAACGCTGACCACGGACCACTCAAATGGCATCTATATGAAAATGTATCTAGATAGAAAGAGTGACAATTTATTTAGTGTCATAAAATAGAATATATTTATATTGTATGCCAGAGCAATACCTTAATGGTGATTGGTAGGACTAGGAATTTTATGCTATAGCATATACCGTATTTTTTTATGATTATGATATGTTTCTTAATTTTTTTATTCAATGCCACCATGTTGTCATTTCGACATTCTGGTATTCTCTCCTGGTATGGTGTTATTGTAACCCACTTCTGAGGTTGGAGCGCCCGATGATATATGATAGGCGATGATGATGACTATTTAACTCATGCCGCAAATGGGAGTCAATGGCCATTCACGTTTCAATGATTTCTGTTTTACAACCAGTCAGAGTCGTGTTTCACGAAATATTTTATCAGTGTTATATTTACCATATTAAAGAAAACTCCTCCTTTTTAATATTCTGAACAGGTCTGACCATTATTTTGCAGTGATTGAGCCTATAAGAAATATGGCTAACAGATTGTATATATAGTGCATAGATGTCAACACGTAGCGCTTGCAGGATTTAATATAAAAACATTTGTAGCAATTTATTATACTACCAAAAAAAGAAACCACTGTTTGCACTTTCTTAAATGTATTTTCCCAGGTAACAATCCAGAAAAATATAATTGTCATATTTACATCATACGACATCAGAAATGAATTAATATACAATTTGATGTGTTTCATTTTTTCTCCACTAGAGAGCATTCTTACAATATTGCGTTCCTTTGGCAATAAATAGTATGATCTGGTTGCAGTGATAAACAAAAGAAGCAGATGAAGTGTACCTATCGTTTCTCATTTGTTTTCAAACATCGCCGTTTACATTAAATATATAAATATTTAAAAATAACTATAGTTAAATAATGATTTGTGAGCAAACAGCTTAATTTTATTCGTTAAATAGTGCTAACAAATGCCACTCTTGATTTCCAAATTCTCTAGATAAATTCACTCCTCACTTCGTGAGTCGTGAATTTATCGATAATTTGGAAATCACTCGTGACATTACTTATGATAATTATGCGCCATGAGAGGCCTTATATGAATGATTTCTATACAAAAACTAATTGAATTAAAGTATTTAGTCAAGTCATATTTACGCATTTTTATATGTCATAGAACACAATTACGTCATTATAGCACTTAACTGATTATATTAGCATTGTTCCGTTCTTTTCCGATTGAGGGTCTTTCCACTTTTCAGCGGTTGCCCTTTTACCAGCCGGCTGCTGGCCCTTCACATTCACATGTTCACAATCACAGAGGTAGATGATCAACAGCCAGTGTAGGGGTGACATGTGGTTAGCATGTCGAGTCCCCCAGCCGTTATATCTGGTTCCTCAACCTGTCCAATCTTTTAAGAAGTAAGTAACTTTTGTCATACAATTTCTTTCTTCCCCCTGTTCATTAAATCATTAAAAAATGATCCCACAACAGGCCCGGAGGCCCTTGGGGTAGTAAGAGGTTAGGGCTCCCACTTTTTCTAGACAATCGGCACTTTATGTCAGCCGGGTTGTCAGCCCTGCGTGACGGCCGTCTTTACCCCAGAACAAGCGTCTGGTACTCATTTCAGTTAGAGGCTGAGTCGACCCCAGGGTCATAGTGCCGCCAGAGGGTTTGGGTCAGTTTAAAAATCCTGACCCCAATGGGACTTGAACCCTCGACCCTCCGGCTTGTAGCTCAGTGCCTTAACCACTACGCTACGGCGTGCCCCCATTAAATCATTAGAGTTGTTAAATTTCTCAGATTTTTTAATCAATCTTCCTCTCCTATTTCGTTTTAATTCACAGTATGCACCTTTGCATGAGTTTTGCTGATGACACGGTGATTATAGGGAAACATGTAGCAGCTGCCAGTGAACTGACAAGAATTGTTCTACAGAGGTTTCAGGAAATAGACCTTCGAATTAATGTTTCCAAATCAGCAGTACTTTCAATCGAGAAAGGTAAACTATGTGAAAAATATCTCCAATTTGATGGACATGCAATTCGTGCCCATAAAATCAGTGATAATATTCGCTACATAGGCGTCAACTTTTCAGATCAAATAACTTTTGATTCTAAGCAAATCCTTACTAAATTACGAGACAATATTGAAACTCCCATTGCTTCACCGCTGTTACAGCCTGATCAGAAATGTACAGTTTTAAATTGTTCCATATCTCCAACTCTAATTTACCTGTTTCAAACAGTACCACCGAATCAAATACCAAAAAAACACTTTAGTGAATTGTGATAAACTTTTGAGAAGTGGACTTAGGGAAATTTTACATCTTCCGATGGATGTCTCTGATCACATGTTATACACTGAACATAGGAATAAAGGACTTGGTTTATTTTGTGCAACGTGGAAAACAAAATTACAGCATATAAACATTTGCCACATTCTTCACCAAGACAATAATACATACATTACTACTTTCCGAAACCTAAAAGAGGAAAGTTTACAATGTGTGAGAGACCTTAACATTGAACCTAGTGACATCAACATTAACACTCGAAGTCTTCTACCAGATGCAAGGAAACTCAGGAAGCAACAAAGAGACAAAGAAGCAGTTCTCTGGAGTCAACTTCCTCATAAAGGAAAAGGCGTTGTTCTCTACAATGAATATAAACCGGTAAATCAATGGATTCGTGATCGTCAGGGACTGTCTTGTTCCGAATGGAGAAAAACGATTAAAATGCAAGCCAATGTATCGGCGGTGCGTTCTTTGTCGGGCAGGTCAAGGGACGATACCCTCTGTAGACGTCGCAGAGAGCATGAAACCCTCGCACACGTCCTTGCGGCCTGTCCATTTGAAGAATCACTGAGAAACATTCGGCATCACACTATTCGAAATATGATGGCAGAAGCCTTGCGAAATTTTGGATACACAGTTTATGAGGAAGTTCATGGTGTGGCCACTAATGGAAGTAACAGACGAATAGATATTATTGCATTTATACCATCTTCTAAAATTGGTATGATATTAGATCCCACAATCCGTTTTGAGACTCATAGTGGCCAACCTGAGGAAGTTGACTCTGAAAAGAAAGCCATATATGAGCCAACAATTGACTATTACAAAGATAAATACCAACTAGATAGTATAACTGTCACAGGATTGATGATCGGGGCAAGAGGTACTATACCAAGATTCTTAGCCAAATTTTGGAATTCCTTAGATTTGGACAGGGTGTATCTTTCTAAAATTGCCATCGCTCCCATTAGAGGATCAATTTCAATTTTAAGAAACCATATTTACAAAAGTCTACTTTATAGTATGTATACTTCAATTAGGCCTACAATTTGAATTTTTTAAATGTATTTACAAAATGTATTTCATCAATTCCAAATTAATTGTCTGTATCACTTTTTCCTTGAGGCAATCATCTAATGAGGAAAGTTGTATAGGCCTATAATAAAAAAAATACCTGAGCAAATATTTATGCATTGTCTCGCGACAAGCAGGTAGCTACCGGTACTGATAATTTTAATAAAATGAAAAGAATGTTAAAATATCGAATTCCATACTTTAGAATGCTTCTAATTTGCATTTCTTTCTTAAATAAATAGTTAATTAAATGCTAATAAAATTCGTATCAAATTCCGTTGAGGTGAATAGTCATAAGATAAAAATTAAAATGTACCTGTTGGCAGATGGCATCGTCCGCAACTTTGTTACATATATACATAATTTAACAAAGTTGAGGACGACGGCACCTGCCAACAGATACATTTTAATTTTTATCTTATAAGTAGTTAATTGTCATAAACTGATTTACTAATTGATTTTACAATTGAAATTAAGCCTATTACATAATTATAATATTATTAGGGGAATTCTCGTATAAGACTTGAAAGCATAATAATAGTCCCTTCGATTGGTTGCCGGCCAAAGGAAGGCAAGACCAGTGATGGGGCTGCCATCTTATAGCCTCTGGTCAGGCTTTTCTGGAGAAAAAAGAAAATAAAGGAAAGAAGAAATGGAAGAAAGGAAAGACTCCCTAGCCCTTGGATGCCCTAATAGCGTCGGGGTCGAAAAAAACAAGAGTTAACCAAGAGAGGTCAGATATATTAAACAGTACCAACTAAATTGGAAACACCATCTTGAAAGAATGACTTCAAATCGGATCCCCCAAAGCTGTTTATAATTATATACCAAGAGGACGAAGATCACTGGGCCGTCCTATGAAACGCTGGAGGGGAAAATTTTCTATAGGATCGTAACAGGCCTTGGCCTAATACTTGGAAGGAAGAAGAAGATAATATTATTAGGTCATATTTTTTTATGTTACTGTGCATGTTTTTTTTAAATTTTAGGTCATAACTCCATATATATATATATATATATATATATATATATATATATATATTTCTTTTTATTTTAAAATATTTATATATTTAATGTAAACGGCGATTTTTGAAAACAAATGAGAAATGTTATGATTCACTTTGTTCATCACTGCAACCAGATCATATTTATAGCCAAATAGAATCGCAATATTGTAAGAATGCACCCTAGTGGAGAAAAAAATAAACACATCAAACTGCTTTTAACCAACATTATAAGTTATTAATTAATTCCTGATGTCCTGTGATGAAACTATGTCAATTATATTTTTTCTTGAATTTTAATACCTGGGAAATAATTCGTTTAAGAATGTGCAAACAGTGTTTTCTTTTTGGTGGTATAATCAATTGCTACGAATGTTTCACTATTATATCTCGCAAGCAGAATCTGGTTACATTCGTGCACTGTACATACAATCTGGGAGCCACTTGATAAAATGAAAGTGATACAATTGAGGCGAAAAACGACTGTGATTGGTTGTAAATCAAAATTCATTGAAATGTGATTGATCATTGACTACCATTTAGGGCATGAGTTAAATAGTCATTTTAAAAACATAGAATCTGTCCGGGTTTCTTATTCGCACTTGAGACTTCTGAGTGATAGTGAAGTAAATTGTGGGAAATAATGAAGGCAAGAGGGTACCCGGCTCAACTTGTAGAAGGAATAAAAAGTATTTATAATGGCACGAAAATTATCCTTAATTTAGATAATTATTCCAGTGAAGAAATTTTAATAAATCAAGGAGTTCGACAAGGGTGTACATTATCACCTACATTGTTTAATATATATTTTGACGAGGTTATACGAAAATGGAAAAAAAATCAAGTCCAATAGGAATATAAATTAATAAGGAAATGTATATGAATATTTTAATGTATGCAGACGATCTGGTAATTATACAGAAGTCAGAGGATGATTTACAAAGAGTCATTTATAAGTTGAATCAATTAGGACTCTATTATAATCTCAAAGTCTCAACTTCAAAAACTAAAATTATGGCTTTTCAGTGCAAAGTGCCAGTCAGAGCAAAAATAGTAATCAATAATGAAATAATAGAACAGATAGCACACTTTAACTATCTTGGTTCAGATATAACATACAGCTACGATTGGGATATACATAATAAATTAAACCGATATCAAATGATGTGTGGCACCATAAGAAAACCCTCCGAAAGACTCGAAGAGAAACTTAGCTCAGGTTTTATAAAATTATGGCTGTTCCTGTTCTTTTATATGGATCTGAATCTTGGGTAAAAGATATCTCACATATCCAAGCCACAGTAATGAAATTTTTAAGATCCGTAAAAGGATTTACACGCATGGATAGATCACACAATGAATCAATAAGAAATGAACTGGAGATATTATCAATACTCGATAAACTAGACGAGCACAAATACCAATGGAAAGAACATTTAGACAGAATGGACAATACAAGATTACCCAAAAAGATCAACGCCTACAAACCACCTGGAAAAAGATCTTTGGGACGGCCAAGTAAACGATGGACTTGAGACCGAAACAGGTCGCATTGACCTAATCCTGGAAAGGAAGAAGAAGAAGAAGAAGAAAACATAGAAAATGTGTTCTGTAGAATCGATTTTATGTTTAAAGTGATGATTTAAAAAAAAGTGTGTCTGAAGGGCTAAGCGAGTGGAGAAAGTTTGATGAATGTTTTAGAATAAGAGAACTGGTGTCAGAGAAATCGTAAATAGGTATGAAGTAGCGAGTAAGGCGCTTTACAGATATTTCTAGATTAATACATGGACCGTATAAATACCATGAGTAACATGCGCATGCGTAATAAAGTGCTGTAAAAGTAGCCGTCATGAGAATATTTCTGGGATTTCTTCAGATAAACCATAATTCTGTGATTTAGTATTTACTTTCGTGGGCATGAGCAGGCGGCCAAGGTCTGGGATTTTCATCATAAAAACATCACACATGTCTGTCCTGAGTAATGTATTTTCAATTGCATAAAACTTATATACGTTAGTATTAGTTAATGCAGTCTTAATTGCAATTTACGTTTATAAATGTAAAAATTTAATTCCATTGCAAAAAGTAATTTATTAGAAAGACGGCAATGCTTGAGACTCGCATTTCGGAGGTTCTGTTTCGAATCTATTGGTCATCATCATTATAATATTCCGTTACGAATTAAGCCTTTGTAGTCCTGTTTCGGCCTCATCCAGCAGTCTTTTAAGAGGTCTTCCTGGTCGACGATGTCATTTGGGTTTATATTGCATCATTTTTGGGATTCTTGAATTATCCATTCTTTTTACATGGTTTAGCCAGTTTAATTTATATCTGTTGGGTTTTTCTTCTACTGATTCTACTTCTAATTGTTCTAAAATATCATCATCATCATCATAGTAAATTCACGAATTTAGGCCATTTGTTAACCTGTTTCGGCCTCAAGAGAAACACCATTGAGAAGTCTTTTGAGTGGACGTCCTGGTCTTCTTCTTCCTGCAGGTTGATATCTTAAACATGTGTTTGGGTATCCTGTGATCTTCCATTCGATGAACATGTTGCATCCATCTTGACTTATAATCAGAAATTTTGTTTTCTAAAGGTTCCATGTGTAATTCTTCTAAGATGTCTTCATTTTTTTTTTTTGTGATCTAGTAGTGTGTATCCTGCAGTCCTCCGAAGGTATCTCATAAAATTTCTTAATTATTTTTCTTTACGATATAAAAGAGTGTATCCTGCTGATCTTCTGAGAAATTTCATTTTCGTTACTTTGATTCTGCTCCTGACTCTTTTTCTTAATGTCCAAATCTCACTTCCGTATAAAAGGGAGGGTAATACTAAATTATTATATATTTTTATTCATGTCGATTTTTTTACTAATTTGGCTTTTAATGTTTTATTAATTATTACTAAGATTTGTGTAAATTTGGTGATTTACTTGTTCACGTCTTTTTCATTTTGATAAGATATGGACAAACTAAATAGTGGAAATGTTGTACTTGTTCTAGGCATTGGTTATTGTGCATTTTGAGGAAGTGGCTGAATTCAAATACCTGGGAACAATAATCACAAATAGGAATGAGATGCACAAAGAAATTAAACATAGGCTCAATTCTGGAAATGCGTGCTATTATGCATTGCAGAGACTCTTGATGTCCCAACTCATTTCAAAAAACGTTAAACTGAAAATATATAAAACTATTATTCTACCAGTTATATTATATGGGTGCGAAACATGGACTCTTACTTTAAGTGAGGAAATGAGATTACGAGTATTTGAGAATAAAGTTCTTAGGAAAATCTTTGGACCAAAGCGAGATGAACAGACAGGTGAATGGAGAAGACTACATAACAATGAACTACATGGTCTTTATATGAAGTCAGATATAATAAGAACAGTTAAGTATCGTAGACTTCGATGGGCAGGACATGTTGCACGTATGGGGAATGAAAGACTTGCATGGAAGCTTCTTGTAGGAAAGCCAGACGGGAAACGCCCAGTTGGTAGACCAAGAATGAGGTGGGAGAACAACATTAACTATGATTTGAGGGAGGAAGTAGATTATACAGGGAATGATTGGAAAGAATTAGCTCAGGATAGGGATGTATGGAGAGCTTATGTCCGCACGGCCATGAACCTACGGGTTCGATAGTGCCAGTGAGTTAGAGTTAGTTAGTATTATCTTACTTCTGATTGGATTTAAGAATGCCATTTCAAAGTACTGACATTCGAATCTATTGATTGGTGAATTAAAGTGATAAAAATTTTATATTTTTTTCTCAGCCTACAAGAACAATAGTTAGTGGATTTTCATGGCCACAATAACGGATCCATTAACTCATTCACACTACTGCATTTTGAGGTTTATTCCTGCGCAGACATAAGCTCTCCATACACTCGTATTCTAACAAGGGAACTGTAACCATTGCATGCCGAATTCTACCTTGAAGTTTATTTCAGAGAATGGCCGTGTTCAAAATAATTATCTGCCTTTTTTTTATCTGGAAGGCGCTAAATTCCAGCGCCAAATTCCTCATTTAAACAAAAGGGAAGTAATGCTACACCTGAACTGGTAGATAGATAATTCTCACTAACTACCGTCCTCGCTGAGCCCTGCTCTTAATCATTCAGGAAGACCATCTGCTCTGTACAGTGGGTTGATATTGCTTTATTCTGGCATAGATTTCTATACCTTGCAGTTAAAACCGCAGATATATTTTTGTATACGGTCTTGGTACATCATAACGCTTCTCTGGGAGAAATTTCAAGGTAGATGTTTGGCACGTATTAGTTTAGAGTTCCCTTGTCAAGTAATGTTTTCCAACGATTCCCTGTAAAACTCGCCTCTCTCAAGTCAGGGTTAATTTTATTCTCCCATCTCATTCTTAGCATACCTACTGGACACTTTAGCTCTCGTTTTCCTACAAGAAATTTCCACGACATTTTCATTCCCCATTAGTGAAATATATCCTGCCCGTGGGAGTCTGAGACATAGCTGTTCTTATTACATCTGGTTCCCCATATATATCTCACAGTTGTGTAAACTTCTTCATTCGCCTCTCTGCTCTTCTCTCTTTAGTCCAAACATTTTCCTAAGTACTTTATTCGTAAAACTAATACATTTCTATGAAGTATTATATATATATATATATATATATATATATATATATATATATATAGTCCACTGCTGAGGTCTCGAGGTATCGTGCTGCCTTGTCACGCAGCGGGTCCGGGTTCGATTCCCGGTCGCGACAGGCTCCTGGGTGAGGTTTTTTCGGGTTTTTCCCTCGCCTGTAAGACAAATGTCAGGAATCTTAGGGCTCAACGGTCCCCGAAAATCATTCGGCCATCATCATCATCATCATTATCATTATCATTACCATCCTTTACCGGTGTGGAAAGCAACGGGAAGCTACCACACCTATAATTCCCTAGTATAGCTGCAAAGCATAGCATGAAAATGCTATGATTGCAGTAAAAACCTGCCCTCGGGCAGAATTACTATGGATATATATATATATATATATATATATATATATATATATATATATATATAAATGCTTGGGCGGGATTTGAACCCGGAACTCTGCAATGATACCCAGTGCGCTACCGATTACGCTACCAAGCAAATCTAGTACAAACATTTATTTTTCTTATATATGTATTCTCTATTGTTACGAGATGTAGCGGGAACTCGGTCTCCACTGCCACCTAGTAGCTCCTATAACAAGTAAGCAAATTAAAGAGACTATTTAACTCATGCCCCAAATGGGAGTCAATGACCAATCACATTTCAATGATTTTTATTTACAACCAATCACAGTCGTGTTTCGCTTAGAATTTACCAAGTAAAGTTTATCGTAATAAAGAAAGCACCCCCTTTTTAACATTCAGAATAGGTCATAGCATTATTTTGCAGTGACTGACTCTCTATGAAATACGGCTACCAGATTGTATATATAGTGCATGAATGTCAACACATAGCGCATGCGGGAGTTAATATAAAAACATTTGTAGCAATTGATTGAACCACCACCAAAAAAAAAACACAGTCTGTACTTTTTTAATTGTATTTTTTCCCAGGTAATAACATTCCAGAAATATATAATTGTCATATTTACATCACAGGACATCAGAAATGAATTAATATACAGTTTGGGGTGTTTCATTTTTTCTCCACTAGAGTGCGTTCTTACAATATTGTATTCCTTGGCAATAAATAATATGATCTGGTTGCAGTGATGAATAGAAGAAGCAAATGAAGCGTACAAATCGTTTCTCATTTGTTTTCAAACATCGCCGTTTACATTAAATATATAAATATTTTAAAATAACTATATTTAAATAATGATTTGTGAGTAAACAGCTTAATTTTATTCGTTAAATAGTCCTAACAAATGCCACTCTTGGTTTCCAAATTCTCTATGGAAATCACTCGTGGCATTACTTATGAATATTTTTACTTTATAGCAGTGACGCTTTTTCGATGTTATAATTAAATTATATATATATATATATATATATATATATATAATTATGTTCTTTGTGTGCAGTTTCAACTACCTATGATCTTTTCTAATCACAGTTATTTTCTTAATTTTTATGTAGAAATTGCCTTTCCATTTAAAATAATTAAAACATTGTATATATTTCGGGACCAGTTCCATCCTCAACAGAAGGTTGTTCACTACTCAAGGCTATTTAACGGCGTTCTCGTCATTTTATAAGCCATTTCTTAAAATTTTAGGCCATTAAATCGCAATAATAGGATGTGAATGTGACGTGAAAATCCGCCACTGGTATTTTACACGAATTTCTGAGGCATCGAATGTAAGGTTGCGCTTTAAGGCAGTTGAGTTCTTTTCATCCTCGTAAGACACACGGCTTCTTACCTTCACAAGTCTCTCTCTCTCTATCTCTCTCTCTCTCTCTCTCTCTCTCTCTCTCTCTCTCTCTCTCTCTCTCTCTCTCTCTCTCTCTCTCTCTCTCTCTCTTCCCACTTTGAATGGTTTTTGGTGCATGCTTTACTTACACACACACATGCCCCCTCTTTCCTTCCCTTTACACAACTCAAAATTTACGACTCTTTTTTTTTTTTAAATATCCTTTTTTCTCTTTATTCTATGACAAAGATGACATGAAAAGGTGTGGTTTGAATCTATGACGTAAAAGCGACAAGGGGGGTCGAATCTCGGGTGACAACCTTGACTGAACATGGATTTAGTGTACAGTAGAAACTTGAATTGAAATTAAATTCCATGCGCATTCTAATATCAACTTACAGTAGTTCTACGTGAAACTTATTTGAGCAAACTCTTAGAGCATACTTCCTGCTTGTCATTCGTTCGGAAGGGAACTCTCCTGTCGTACATTTGCGACACTTAAAAGAATCTCAAGTCTGAAAAAAGAGGCCTCTGAGTAAAATTTGTAGGCCCTTTCACGCCAAGACTTGAATTTCGACGCTAATTACCTTAACTGTTAAAAAGTGTCGTTAACCCTTAAATTCGTAATGTATACTATTGAATACATCAGTTGGTTTAATTAATTTAATATTTTAAATAAATCAGAAGAAAACGAAAAAAAAACCACTTAAATGTGTGTCTAATTATACAATATACCTAATAATAACGGTTACACAACTGGATGTGGGGTCTGGATTTTTAAACTGACCTAAAATCACATGATTCCGAGCCTTAGCAATAAAAAGAGGGCAGAAGGGGGCAACGGGAGAATTTTAAACTCTCCTCGCGGACATGGGCCCTACCAAACAATGGGTCATGAGAGAAGGACCTGTTGTGGGTGGACCGGAAGACACATGCAATTCATATAATAGCGTAGAGTAGACTTTATTCCATTTTTCCATAATATACTGGGATAGCGCAGTAGATATTTCCAGTCGAGATGCTTAGGGTAGTCTGCCCTCCTTGTCCGAATAAAGAATTAACTAACTAACTCACTGGCATTATCGAACCTATAGGTTCATGGCCACGCGGACATAAGCTCTCCATACATCGAGGGTTCGAGTCCCAACGGGATCAGAATTTTTGAACTGACTCAAATCTTCTGGAAACACCAGATCGACTCAGACTCTTGTTCTGGGGGTAAAGGCGGCCGTCACGCAGGGCTGACATCAAATGCTGATTGTCTACCAAAAGTGGGCGTTTTAACCTCCTATTACCATAAGGGTCTCCTATGGTCTGTAGTGGGATCACTTTACCTTTATAGTTGTTATTAAAAATTATGAAACTTTTATTGTCGTGATTCACATTTATAACTTTTATGTTTATAGACGCTTTAACATCGTAAGTAATATTGCTTCTATTTATTTATTTTATTTTTTAATGATCCATACATCCATAGTAATTCTGCCCGAAGGCAGATCCTTCACTGCAATCATAGCATTTTCATGCTATGCTTGCAGCTTTACTGGGGAATTGTAGGTGTGTTAGCTTCCCGTTGCTTTCCACACCGGTGAAAGATGACGATAATGATAAGGATGATGATGATGATGGCCATATGATTTCGGGTACCGTTTGGGCCTTAAAGTTTTCCTGACATTTGTCTTACAGGCGAGGAAAAACCGCGATAAAAACCTCACCCAGAAAAACTGCCCCGGCCGGGGATCGAACCCGGGCCCGCTGCGTGACAAGGCAGCATGCTACCTCGAGACCACTGAGTGGACATTTAATGATAAGGAAGAAATAAAAAAAATATATACTTAATTACAAACCAAAAGGAGACAGGAATGTAGTTGACCGAAAAGGAGATGGATTCAACATTTTGAAAGAGAATCCATGAGACCGGAACAAACAAGCCATATGGGCTTAATCCGTGAATGTTAATGATTTGTTTAATTATCCTATGAAATGGTTAAAATGGGTCCTGATGACATTAGAATCCAGCATTTGCTTTGACGAATGAGGAAAACACCTCACTCAGGATAGCTGACACCGGGATTTGAAATCGGGACATCCGAAATACGAGCTAGGAACACTGCCGCTTGAACCAACACGCTTGGAGGTTTCTGCAATCCGCTGATTGTATCCACGAGAGATAAATTTGAAAAAAAAAGTAGCCAAGTTAAAAAAAAAAGACTCGAGTTACCGATCTGTTTAGGAGCACGCTAGTTCATTAATTACGGGAAAGTTATGTATAAAACCGAAAGAAAGTGAACACATTAAGTTAGGTTAGGACAACAAGACATAAAATTTATCCAAGGTCAAAGCAAGTTTAGCGTCTTTCTGATTAAATTGATGTTACTAACCTGGCTATTGTAACTAACTAACTAACTCACTGGCACACTCGAACACGTAGGTTCATGGCCGCGCGGACATAAGCTCTCCATATATCCCTATCCTGAGCCAATGTTTTCCAATCATTCCCTGTATAATCTACTTCCCTCAAATCATAGTTAATGTTATTCTCCCACCTCATTCTTGGTCTACCAACTGGACGTTTTCCCTCTGGTTTTCCTACAAGAAGCTTCCATGCAAGTATTTCATTCCCCATTCGTGACACATGTCCAGCCCATCGCAGTCTACGATACTTAACTGTTCATATTATATCTGGCTTCCTATAAAGACCATGTAATTCGCTGTTAAGCAGTCTTCTATATTCACTTTTATATTCACTGTTTATATCTCTTTGGTCCAAAAGTGTTCCTAAGAACTTTATTCTCAAATACTTGTAATCTCCTTTCCTCCCTTAAAGTAAGAGTCCATGTTTCGTATCCATATAATATAACTGGTAGAATAATAGTTGGATATATTTTCAGTTCAACGTTTTTTGAAAGAAGTTGGGAAGTCAAGAGTCTCTGTATTACATAATGGCACGCATTTCCAGAATTGAGCCTATGTTTAATTTCTTTGTGCATCTCATTCCTATTTGTGATTATTGTTCCTAGGTATTTGAATTCTGCCACTTCCTCAAAATTTCCCTCATTTGTCTAGCTGTCCATTTCCATTATATAATGTATTTCTATGTTATTTAGTTTTATTGATATTTACTTCCAGTCCCAATTTTCTTAGTGTTACTCAGTAGCGTGTGCGTGTTGGCCTTTAGTATCTCCTCGCTATCGGCCAATACCCTGACTATTGTTGCTATGGTTTTTCCCATCAACTGAACCCAGTTTACTATTTGCTTACACTGCACTATAATCTGATTTTTCTAACAAGGGAACTGTCCACCATTGCATACCGATATCTACCTTGAAATGTCTCCCAGAGAAGCCTTGTACGTACCAAGGGCATGTCAAAAAATCTGCCGCTTTTAACTGCAAGGCGTAGAAATCGAAGCCAGAATCCAGCAACGGCAACTCACTGTGGGAAGCTGATGGATATATCTGCTTGGGGAATGAAAGAGAGGCATGGAAACTCCTCGTAAGAAAACCAGAGGGAAAGCCCGCTTTCTCAGCACTATAGTCAACTATAAGGGACCTGTCAACCATTCAATGTCGAAATCTTCCTTAAAATTTCTTCCATAGAAGCTTTGTAATTTACCAAGGGCGTGTTCAAACAAATCTGCCGCTTTTAACTGCAAGGCGCAGAAATCGAAGCCAGAATCAAGCAATGGCAACCCACTATGCGAAGCTGATGGACGTCTCTGCTTGGGGAATGAAAGAGAGGCATGGGAACTCCTTGTAAGAAAACCAGAGGGAAAGCGCCCAGTAGGCAGGCCAAGACTGAGGTTTGAGAATACGATTAACGATGATTTGAGGGAAGTAGATTATGCAGGGGTTGATTGAAAAACATTAGCTCAGGTTAGGGATGTATAGAGACCTTATGTCTGCGCGGCCATGAACCAACGGGTTCAGTAGTGCCAGTGAGTTAATTATAGGTTTGAAAATGTTTTATCTCAACTCATCAATAAAATTGTATCTTAATTCCTTGTAATGTAAACTGTGGAAATGGACAGCTAATGAGAAATGAGGGAAATTTTGAGGAAGTGGCTGAATTCAAATACCTAGGAACAATAATCACAAATAGGAATGAGATGCACAAAGAAATTAAACATAGGCTCAATTCTGGAAATGCGTGCTATTATGCATTGCAGAGATTCTTGACGTCCCAACTCCTTTCAAAAAACGTTAAACTGAAAATATATAAAACTATTATTCTACCAGTTATATTATATGGGTGTGAAACATGAACTCTTACTTTAAGGGAGGAAAGGAGATTACGAGTATTTGAGAATAAAGTACTTAGGAAAATTTTTGGACCAAAGAGAGATGAACAGACAGGTGAATGGAGAAGACTTCATAACAATGAACTACATGGTCTTTATAGGAAGCCAGATATAATAACAGTTAAGTCTCGTAGACTGTGATGGGCAGGACATGTTGCACGTATGGGGAATAAAAGACGTGCATGGAAGCTTCTTGTAGGAAAGCCAGAGGGAAAACGCCCAGTTGGTAGACCAAGAATGAGGTGGGAGAATAACATTAACTATGATTTGAGGGAAGTAGATTATACAGGGAATGATTGGAAAGCATTTAGCTCAGGATAGGGATGTATTGAGAGCTTATGTCCATGCGGCCATGAACCTACGGGTTCGATAGTGCCAGTGAGTAAGTAATGTAAACAACAGTTACACTAGTAGGCCTAGTATTAGTAACAGCAGCAGTTGTAGTAGTAGAAGTAGAAGCAATACTGGTAAATTTTGACGTAAACAAATTTCTGTGAACTGAAAAAAATAATTTAGATGCACAAAGAAATTTAACATAGGCTCAGTTCTTGAAATGCCTGTTATTAAGTATTACAGGGTCTCTTCTTGTCCCAACTCCTTAACCCTTAAATTCGTAATGTATCCTTTTAGATACATCAGTTGGTTTAGTTAATTTAATATTTTAAATAAATCAGAAGAAAACGAACAAAAATAAACCACTTAAATATGTGTCTAATTATACAATATAGCTAATAATAACAATTATACAAGATTCCGTTTTCACTGCGGTCCGCCACATTTAAATATCTAACAGAAGAAATTTGTGTTTTGTCAATAACCTTCAGTGAAGTATCTTGGGGTCCATCTGGACCCCAAGCTTACGTTCAAAATTCATATTCGACATCTACAACATAAAGCAAATGCAGCAATTGCAATTTTATACCCATTTTTCAGGTCGAATACATTGTCACGTAAGATCAAGCTTTTACTGTATAAAAGCGTGATCCGCAGCATGCTACTGTACGGATGTGAGGCCTGGAGCATCCTCGCAAAACAGCATAAACGAAGAATACAAATTATACAGAATAAGTGTTTGAAAATAATTTTTCAAACACCGCGTTTCACAAGGATGACAGACCTACACAACGTAGCGCAACTTCCCCATATTGATGCCATGATAACTGAAAATGTAAGCAAGATGCACATATTTACATCTTTGCATACACATTTTATGGTACGCAGTATTGGACGCTTGCCCCAGTGGCGTGCTCTACATAGAAACATATTCATCCGATTTACTCCTCATTAAATCCAGCCAGAGATTTGGCGATGTGCTCTCACCTGGAGTAGCGTGGCTCATTCCACAGTGCTGGATTTCCGACTCTCGGCTTGAAAGCAATGTGGTTTCTGATATCCTGCTTCAGGTCATCACATCCCTATCTCTGTCCAAATTTCATCACCATTTGCACACAAACGCTAGCGTCGCCAAATAGGCTCGGGTTAAGTGAACTACAACCCCGTAATGATAGCCACTATTAACTTAGCTGCCAAAGAGCCCTAGTGGGTTCTAACGTACGCAGCACACTGGGTGAAGCTAGACTTCGCCTTATCCACTCAGTCAGTCAGTCAGTCAGTGTTTTGCCAATTTAAGGGTTTAAAAAAAACGTAAACTGAAAATATATGAAACTGTTATTCTCCCAGTTATATTATATGGATGTGAAACAGGGACTCTTACTTTAAGTAAGGAAAGAAGATTACGAGTATTTGAGAGTAAAGTTCTCAGGAATTTGGGCCAAAAAGAGATGAACAGACAGGTGAATGGAGGAAAAAAAAAACTTCTTAATTGTGAGCTAGGCCTACATGATATGCATAAGAACAGTTAAGTCTCGTAGCCTGAATTGGGCAGGACATGTGGGACGAATGGGGAATGAAAGACGTACATAGAAGCTTCTTGTAGGAAATCCAGAAGGAAAACGCCCAGTTGGTAGACCAATAATGAGGTGGGAAAATAACATTAACCATGATTTGAGGGAAGTAGATTATACAGGAGATGATTGGAAAACATTAGCTCAGGATAGGGATGTATGGAGAAATTATGTTCATGTGACCTTGAAACTGCGGGTTTGATAGAGACAATTAGCTTGTTAGTTTTGGAAGAGAAAATTGTATTGACTACAGTGGGTTTCTTTTGTGGTATAATCAATTGTTACAAATGTTTTTATATTATCTCTTGCATGCGCTTTCTGTTGACATTCATGCACTATATATACAATCTGGTAGCCGTATTTCTTACAGAGTCAGTCACTGCAAAATAATGCTATGACCTATTCACAATGTTAAAAAGGAGGCGCTTTCTTTATTATGATAAACTTTAGTTGGTAAATTCTAAGCGAAACACGACTGTGATTGATTGTAAATAAAAAATCATTGAAATGTGATTGGTCAATGACTCCCATTTGGGGCATGAGTTAAAGAGTCTAATGAAACGAATATAATAATAATAATGATGGTCATATTGTGTTCGAGGCACGTTTGGACTTTAAAGTTTCCTGGCATTTATCTTACAGGTGATAAAATACCCCGAATAAACCTCACCAAAAAACTTGTCTAGATCGGGATCGAACCCGGGCCTGCTGCGTGACAAGACAGCGCGCTACCTGGAGAGCACAGCGGTGGACTTGCAATTTATTGTAATAATGGTTTAATTTATATTATTTGTTTCATTGCTATCCTTGACTTGAAGAAGCTTTTCCTTTTTATAGAAGCTATGTATTAATACACGTCAGTTCTTTAGCGATGCATACTTGATTATTTAGCCCTGTTTATTTATTAATAGCGACAGAATTGATGAATTTTCTAAGTTATATTTGTCCTAACTGCATTAACCTGCAATTATTTTATGTAGACGTTAGCATTGGACAGGATTTAAATTTCCATTCATATTTCATTCCAGACTTTATACATAACATTGCCAAAATAAACTTTCAATGGCATCAGTAGTAAATAAATAGTTTTTATGTAAACAGAACCTTAGTTTTATGACGTAAATGAGAAAAAAGTCCGTCACGCAGGAACTGTGAAAATAGGTGATTTTTTTCAGCAAATCGAATTTATGGTCTGATTTGCTGCTTTACAGAATATACAGGATGTAACTAAATTCTCATTACATACTTTAAGAACGCGTAGCGGGGACCAAGATAGTTACGTTTAGCTCATATCCGGAAACATATCGTTTTCCCGCTACACACACACAAAAATTCACTACAGACGTTCAACTCTCACCCATTTTCGACGCAAAAGACCCTTCACGTTATCCCGAATTGACCCCACTAGATTACTATAGTGTAAAAGGACTAAGTTGGCATGATTTCTGCTATCCTTGTCTAGAGAACTGTTCTTCCATCCTTCGCAAAACACAATGGGCTACCCTTGTAAAATTACTTAGGAATGCTAGAAAAACTCCACCCCCCCCACCACTTCCGTCCAGTCACTTTTGTGTCAGGTAATTTTTGTCAGTGGCGACTGGTTCAGAGTGCTCTCTTAAAAGTGACTGCAGAGCGTGTGAACACACTGAAAAGATTGAAGAGTCATATTGGCAGGCAGACGGTTTAATGGACGAAATTAGTGATCGGTTTGAAATAAATTTAGATGATACCGACGACGATGAAAATGAAAATGAAGACATAGAAACTTGCCAGGAAGAATCTTTAGAAGAAGGTTTTATGTAAACAGAACCTTAGTTTTATGACGTAAATGCCACCACTGATCTATGTTCACTACAGGGAGTGTCTGCCCTACCGCTGTCACCGTGAAGAGATATGTGTATGAGTGAGAAAGAAGATGGTGAGTACTCTCTTTCTCTTTCTAAAATATTCTAGACACTTTAGCCCTCATGGACTATATTATATCATCAAGTTAACTCTGCACGGGCGGAGGGGAAGAGTTTTAGCGCTAGTGTCGCCGAACTATTGAATCTATGGAAGGGATGTAGGAGAAGACTGTACATCCGATCACGTACTGATATGGTTCAACTTAACTGTGGGCGGAGAATCCCTAAACACGTGTGAAAGATCTTAACATGGTTGTCAAATTAGTAATTTAAGCACGGAACGCTGAAGCGGTCGCATCATTTAAAATTACAGTATTTGTAGTCTCTCCGTTACTAGCCTCACAATAAATCACAAGTGGCAACATGTAATGAGAAGGGACAGCCCATTCCTACACGTAACCCCAATAATAACAGGGTTGTCAAATTAGTAATTTTGCCAATGACCGCGTAGAGGGACGGATCATTAAAATCCATAGTATTTGTCAGCTATTTACCTACCAGAGAAAGAACATGTATAGAGAAGGTAGGAGAAGACTCTACATCCGATCACCTACTGATATGGTTCAACTTTAACTGTGGGCGGAGAATCCCTAAACACGTGTGAAAGATCTTAACATGGTTGTCAAATTATTCATTTAAGCACGGAACGCTGAAGCGGTCGGATCATTTAAAATCACAGTATTTGTCGTCTTTCCGTTAGCAGCTTCACAATAAATCACAATTGGCAACATGTAATGAGAAGGGACAGCCCATTCCTACACGTAACCCCAATAATAACAGGTTTGTCAAATTAGTCATTTTGATAATGACTGCGTAGAAGGACGGGCCATTCAAATCCATAGTATTTGTAAGCTATTTACCTGCTAGACAAAGAACATATACAGAGGACAGGAAGTGGCAACATAGTAAGGAAGAGAAAGAGAAGGACAGCATGTTAGTTAACATATTTTCCGCCTGCACAGTTTACTTAGTGGAGTAGTACCTGTGGGGTCACATGAACTCCTTGACTTACAAGGCCCCTATGGCGTCCTAGGAAGACTTGCTGCCGCGGGTAATGCATGCGGCAGATGTTGCAGGACCAAGGATTGGTGATCGTGTGTACCATAACATGTTACGAAGGTACAGCACCTGTGTTGACGTAGGTGATCGTCATATCGAGCCCTTCTTGTGGACCCAGACTACCAGCAACAGGCGTCAGAGCAACGTGTGTTGTGGTATCTTGTGTAGCGGGAAAACGCCACGTTTCCGGACGTGAGTTTCTATGATAACCGTCTTGATCCTGAAAGTCTGTAATGGGAATATAGTCACACTCTGGATATTATTTTTATATTCTGATGTAATATATGTTTGTCCTGGTGAGTGGAAGAGAAGGCCACATGACCGTAACTCCACTAGGCTAAATGAATCGAATATAATCTAATCTATATATATAATATATATATATATATATATATATATATATATATCATCATCATAGTACATTCACGAATTTAGGCCATTTAAGCCGGAGGGTCGAGGGTTCAAGTCCCGATGGGGTCAGGATTTTTAAACTGACCAAAATCTTCTGGCGGCACTATGGCCCTGGGGTCGACTCAGCCTCTAACGGAAATGAGTACCAGGCACTTGTTCTGGGGTAAAGGCGGCCGTCACGCAGGGCTGACAACCCGGCTGACACCAAGTGCCGATTGTCTAGAAAAAAGTGGGAGCCTTAACCTCCTACTACCCTAAGGGCCTCCGAGCCTGTTGTGGGATCACTATATATATATATATATATATATATATATATATATATGTCCTGTAAGATAAATGACAGGAAGCTTAGGGCCCAACGGTTCCCGAAAATCATCCTTATCATTATCATCATCATCCTTCACCGGTGTGGAAAGCAACGGGAAGCTACCACACCTATAATTCCCTAGTAAAGCTGTAAAGCATAGCATGAAAATGCTATGATTGCAGTGAAAGACCTGCCTTCGGGCAGAATTACTGTGGATGGATGGATATATATTACTTTAGTTGTAAGAAGTAATTTAAAGTCTATTTTGTTGAAATATAAAATATACTGATTTCATAGACTGTGTTGTCCCCAGGGACATGGTGGCGCTAGTTTAACAATCAATTGAAATCGAAACCGCGACTTTCCGAATATATATATATATATAATATGTTATTTATAAAATTGGTACCTGGGAAGTCAGTCGTCCTCAACTAAACTTCTTCAAGTTATTCCAATATGGAGGCCTTTCAAAAACAATGTTTCATCTTCTGCATTTTAACTGGGACTGATGGTGTTATATAGGTTGTATAACGGATTTATGTCTGAGGACATGTTCTCGTTGAGTAGGTCTTTATTCTTTGCTTCATTTAGAATCTCTATGTCTTTTAGGATGTTGATCCTGTTGTTATTATACTCTCTGTGTAGAATTGACATAAGAGTTATCGATTTTTTCAAATCAATTTTTTTTCTATATCTTGAAATTCCGTGGCCTGTAAAGTCTCATTTACATAACACATAACCCCTCAATATTATTTTTAATAAATAAAGAGTAGGCCTACATAAAAAAACAGGTACGATTAGTCTGTTTTTTCTTGAAACCTACTTTTAGTCGTTCAACATCCATATTTCTTTACCTGAATGTCAAACTTTGGAGGTAAATAAACCCAAGACTAAACTGTATATTTTACTGTTTCACACTTCTAAATGATAGTGCTTTCCATGGATAATCTAATGACACTTCAAACTCCATATCGATAAAAAAGTGACTTATCTGGTTCTTTCTTTGTATTCTTCAAACATACTGTAATGCAAAACTATGCTATAAGAGCTATGTGCAGTATCAAAGACATCACATCGTTAAAATTAGTCACAGCCATGAAATTATTCGCATCAGTGATCACCCCGATCGTCACCTACGGGATAGAACTGATATGGGAGAAACTATCGACCAGCGATTTGGAGAGGTTAGAAAAAGTAAAACCAAGGTTCATCAAAAAGGCATTAGGTGCAAGCAAATACACACCAAATAGAATGGCCTATATGCTAGCCAGAGAAACCTTCTTCCTAGAGGACCTGAGGCAAAGGATACTACTGCCAGCAACGGAGCCATATAAGAAAGTCATCGAAAAAAAGAAACAGAGAGAAAAAGAGATCGACGAAGATTTCTACGCCTCAGATGCCATGGTAAACAGAGAGTGGACTGGAAGTAACCAACCACAAAGGCACAGAATCATAGGTTTAGCAACACACGGATATCATCACAAAATGTGCAAAAATACAAAATTCCACCAACCGAGTGATTCGTGTGAATGCAAGATATGCGACCAAAAGTGTGAGCGATACCATTACAAACAATGCAGAATATGGACAGCATCACTGAACGAACTCATAAAAAGACAAATCATAAACTTATAACTAAATGCTCTTTCGAGTGCCTCTTACCAATTTATTATTATTATTATTATCAAAACTACTGTACAATGCACGTTTGTGAAAAGTATTTAGAACCTCGGAAATAAAACCTCACTTCACTCATTTTTTTGATAATTTCCTCGATTCTGTAAAAATCGCTTTCCAACCTCATAAGGTAATTTGTTTACCTTGAATAAAATGTTCCATAATGAAATGACCATAGGGGCCTATCGTTAAATGGCGTAAGATTTACTATAATGAACTCAAATATTTGTATTCGCACTTAAAAAGAAGATATAAAGATAAATATATTTAAAACAGTCGTTACTTTGAAGGGCAATTGTAATTTAAATAAAATCAATCTCAATAATTGAACCATATACCAGCATTCCGCCATTTTTATCTTCTATATTGGACTTGTTCTTCATAAGTAAATGTTATTCTGTTATTACCAAAGCGAAACATATCCTTGTGCAGAATCTTGTGTTGCCACACTTCGATTATTGTGACATTATATATAATGATGTAAACTATGACTTGTCGCAGAGACTGCAGCGTGTTCATAATGCTTGCGTTCGATTCATTTTCAATATCCGCCGTTATGACCATATTTCCGAACACTTTAATAACCTCTATTGGCTCCGTCTTACTGACAGACGTAAATTGCACTCTCTTTCACTACTTTTCAAGCTTCTGAATTCCTACATTCCTACTTACCTGGCGTCCAGATTTGAGAAGTTATCCTCTTACCACAACATTGAAACTAGGTCACAAGATAGCAGTCTGCTAACAATTCCTCTTCATAGCACTTCCTCGTATTCTACTTCCTTCACAGTACCCTCTGCCCGCTCCTAGAATCTCCTTCCTCAATATATCAGGGATTGTCGCACACTTGGCACCTTTAAGTCACGGTTATACAGTTACCTGTTGTCTAATAATTATTTTTTGTATATTTATTTAATTTTATACTATGTCATTAATCATATTTTCCTCGTTTTTTTATATATCTTGTACATATTATATATTTAATTCGTTAAATTTAGAGTAAATCAAAATACATTATAAATATTAATTCTATTGTATTTATAACATGTAATCGTTTATGTATATTGTAATTTAGATGTAAGACCATTTTTTTAAAATAAAGCCAGGAAAGACTTTACAATGAAATTATACAAGACAATGGCAGTGCCTAGTATTACTTATGGATCCGAAACATGGACAGTGACAACGCAACAATCTGCCAGGATACAAGCTGCTGAAATGAGATTCCTCAGACCAATAGCAGGATATCAAAGACATAACACAGAAATAAGACAACAACTACAAATAGAGGAATTAAACTCAACAATAGAGAAATACAGAACAAACTGGAAAGAACACTTGGCAGGGATGACTGAGAATAGAATACCAAAACTATTCATCACGAGGAAGAAGAAGCTTGGGAAGACCAAGGAAAATATGGAAAGAGCAGCACTTTGGAGCCGGAACAGGCTAGGAAATAAGCCTAAACCGTGAAGTAGGAGATGAAGAAGAAGACTATTTTTTTGTATTTTTTTAAACCTGGTTGAGTGGCAGACAAGCCTTAAGATCTTAACTTTGCCAGGTAAATTAAAGCTATTATTATTATTATTATTATTATTATTATTATTATTATTATTATTATTATTATATAAAAGTGGCTTTACTAACTTCGAGAGTCCTTAATTTGACGATAAACTCTTGGCGTCCACCATATGGATGTTAAGATTACGGTCCCCAGGCATTGATTTAATAGTTTCTCTAGTTGAAGCGGTCTACAACTTTCATCTTTTTACGACAACAGATTCAATATCTTCAAGAGTGGATAAAGTAAAAAAAAGTGGGGAAGAGATATAAAAGAAGATAAAGAAGAATTTGAGAGCGACAGAAACTAAGAATACACGCACTTCACGTTCCTGACTCAAAATGAGGTTACATTTATAACAGAATGAGGTAAGATTTACGCTGAAATGACTTAAAAATATTGTGCTTTCAAAAAACAAGTGAGCCTCAAAGTTGAAACATTTGTTTCTGACAATTCTAAACTCGGACGATATATGTCACATATTTTCGTCATGTTTTGTCCTCAAAATACAATTAGAGTGAGTCATGCATTAACATTGGAATTTTATAATAACATCAGTGATTTTTTTACCGAACTTGGATCAAGCAGTAGCGTTTTATCGCTCGTATTTGGAAGATCCCAGGTTCAAATCCTGTTGAGTAACCTGACAGAAGATTTTCTTGGTTTCCTCAATCGTCTGGGCAATAGTTTGTCTGGAATCTCTTTATCAGGACCCATTTCATCACATTATTTATGAACAATACTAATAAAGATCACGATGAAATCCCATTTAAGTATTCATTGTTATATCGTTATGCTATAATAATAATAATAATAATAATAATAATAATAATAATAATAATAATAATAATAATAATAATAATAATAATAATAATAATAATAATAATAATAATAATAATAATGACCCCATACAAAGTAAAATCTGTCTCCAGAATAAAATTTTAGAGAGATCTAATCAATTTATAAATATCTTGGATATTATCTCTATCTCTCTCTGGGATGAAAAGGATATCCCTGAAAAAATTACTAGTTATAATAAAAGTTTGGGAATTATTAATCAAGTTATGAAACCATCCCTTGTACCAAAAAAACACCAGATTACATTTATATAACACTTTGGCTAGACCAGTGTTGACCTATGGTAGTGAAGCATGGACACTAAAAAGACAACATGAAAGCAGAATAACGGCTTGTGAAACGATATTCATGCGCAGAACAGCGGGTTACACCAGATGGCATCGGAAAAGGAACACCGATATGTTAAAAGAATTGAAGACTACGCCAATTTTGGAATATATTAAACAGTACCAACTAAATTGGAAACACCATCTTGAAAGAATGAGTTCAAATCGGATCCCCAAAGCTGTTTATAATTATATACCAAGAGGACGAAGATCACTGGGCCGTCCTATGAAACGCTGGAGGGAAAATTTTCTGTAGGATCGTAACAGGCCTTGGCCTAATACTTGGAAGGAAGAAGAAGAAGAAGAAGAAGATAATAATAATAATAATAATAATAATAATAATAATAATAATAATAATAATATCTGGTTGATCATTTAATTGAAAACAATCTATGTAATGCAGTTTTTAACTATAGAAACTCATCGAACGATTTGTTTTATTCAGTGCCACCATGTTGCCATTTCGATATTCTGGTATTCTCTCCTGACATGGCGTTATTGTAACCCACTTCTCAGGTTGGGGCGCCTGGCAGGCGGAGTTACACTGCCCCGATGATATATGATAAGTCATGATGATGGTAATGATGCGCCAGGAGAGGCCTTAATCCTAAACTTAATTAAATATGTTAATGATGATAAGGGTGTCCAGATGATGTTCGGGGACCGTTTGGGCCTTAAAATGTCCTGACATTTGTCTTACAGGTGAGGAAAAACTCCGTAAAGAAAGCATCACCCAGGAAACTTGTCCCGACCGGGGATCGAATCCTTGGTCCGCTGCGTGACAAGGAAACACGCTACCTCTAGACCACAGCGGTGGACACATATTATTATTATTATTATTATTATTATTATTATTATTATTATTATTACCATTACTACTACAACTACTACTACTCCCAATTCCTTTCAAAAAACGTTAAATAAAAATATATAAAACTATTATTCTACCAGTTATATTATATGGATGCGAAACATGGACTCTTACTTTAAGGGAGGAAATTAGATTTTTTGAGAATAAAGTTATTAGGAAAATTTTTGGACCAAAGAGAGATGAACAGACAGGTGAATGGAGAAGACTACATGACAATGAACTACATGGTCTTTATAGGAAGCCAAATATAATGAGATGTCTCGTAGACTGCGGTGAGCAGGGAATGTGGCACGAATGGGTAATGAAAGACGTGCATGGAAGCTTCTTGTAGGAAAGCCAGAGAGAAAACGCCCAGTTGGTAGACCAAGAATGAGGTGGGAGAATAACATTAACTATGATTTGAGTGAAGTAAACTATATAGGGAATGATTGGAAAGCATTAGCTCAGGATAGGGATATATGGAGAGCTTATGTCCGCGCGGTCATGAACCTACGGGTTCGATAGTGCCAGTGAGTTAGTTTTTAGTTACAAGCAATTAAATTGGCATGGGCATGTACGACGAATTAAAAAAAAAAGGGTTACCCAGCCTGGTGGCTGGTAATAGTGAAGTGCATTCTATATAACCTCTCCTATCTAAATCCCAGCCCCACCTGCTCGTGGAGCAACCTGCTTAAAACAAGCGGGGCTCTGGGGACCGAGTCACGGCGGTATAACCGTTCCATCAAGATATAGAATAAATTCTGTATCATAATCGTGCCTGTCCAGAGGCCTAAGGTGGCAGCCACCACCACTGGACTTGCTCACTTCAGGCCAGTAACCTGTTGTGAGGACTAACCTTACTAAAAAGTCTCAAAGAAGATGTAAAAGGACTGCTCTATTATATAAGATATAAGCAATTCAATTGGTATGGGCATGTTCGACGAAACAAGAAGAAAGTTTTAACCCAGAAAAACATTGGAATGGTGTCCACCTGGAAGAAGAAGGAAAGGAAGACCTGGAAACTCGTGGATGCAAGAAATAAGAACTGAAATGAGAACAAGAGGACTAGAGGAAATGGAGTGAAACGATAGAGACGAGTGGAGAAGGAAAATACAACATTAGGCACAGAAAAATATGTAAACATTGAATATCTGTATATTATTATTATTATTATTATTATTATTATTATTATTATTATTATTATTATTATTATTATTATTATTATTATTATTATTATTGCTACTACTGCTACTACTACTACTACTACTACTACTACTACTACTACTACTGGTTTTCACACATAAGCGAACTCTTTGTAGTAAAATGACTTATTTTCACACGTAAGAAGTGGTGCAATAAAATGTTCCCGTCTTGTTTATTTCATATGCGTGTAACATGTCCTTGAATGTCGTGACTGTAGGCCTAATCATATATTTAAGCAGAAAAAAGTTGGTAAACCAAAACCCACACGAAGAAACACGAGCCTTCGATGTTCTTGAAGCCTTCAATCAAAGTCCTGTGTCATTACTGGACGAACTACTCATTACCTTTTATTATTCCAACTTAATGAGAGGTTTTCAAACAGGGGTGATATACATTTAAATATTCCAACTCAAACTTATATCATCTGCAACTCATTGACTTCTTTAAAAAAGTCCGATTTTCAGACACTAAGATCACCAAAGAGAGATGAAGAGACAGGCGAATGGAGAAGACTTACACAACAATACTAGTGTAATTCGTATCAATTTCCGTTGAGGTGAAGTCATATGATGAAAGTTACAAATTAAATTGTATCTGTTGGTAGGTGCCGTCGTCCTCAACTTTGTTAATATATTGTATATAAAATTAACTGGAGCGCTTTCGGAAGTTATCTTCCATCTTCTGCAGGTTGAGTTTCCGCTACTTGTTGTTGTTGTTGTGTACGGTGATGTTTACTCCAGCAAGTTGCTGCTACAAACAGTTGGAGTATACATCACCGTACACAACAACAACAAGTAGCGGAAACTCAACCTGCAGAAGATGGAAGATAACTTCCGAAAGCGCTCCAGTTAATTGTATATACAATATATTAATAAAGCTGAGGATTTCGGCACCTTCCAACAGGTACAATTTAATTTTTAAGTTTCATCAACTTACATAAGTCCACCGCTGTGGTCTCGAGGTAGCGTGCTGCCTTGTCACGCAGCGGGCCGGGTTTCGATCCCCGGTCGGGGCAGTTTTTCTGGGTGAGGTTTTTATCGGGGTTTTTCCTCACCTGTAAGACATATGTCAGGAAAACTTTAAGGCCCAAACGGTTCCCGAAATCAAATGGCCATCATCCTTATCATTATCATCCTTACAATTATCATTATCATCATCATCCTTCACCGGTGTGGAAAAGCAACGGGAAGCAACCTACACAATTCCCTAGTAAAGCTGCAAGCATAGCATGAAAATGTTATAATTGCAGTGAAGGACCTGCCTTCGGGCAGAATTACTATGGATGGAACTTACATAACAGTAAGTTGCATGCTCTTTATAGGAAACCAGATATAATGAGAACAGTTAAGTCTCGTAGATTTTCGATAAGCAGTGCATATGGCACGTATGGGGAATAAAAGAGGAGTATGGAAGCTTCTTATAGGAAAACCAGAGGGAAAGCGCCCAGTGGGTAGACCAATTATAAGACGGAAGAGTAACATTAACCATGATTTGAGGGAAGTAGATTCTTCTGGGATGATTGGAAAACATTAGCTCTTGACAGGGATATGTGGAGAGATGTTGTCCGCGCGGCCATGAACCTTTAGGGTTGATTCTGCCAGTGAATTAGTTAATTAGTTAAGATGCAAGCCGTAGCATAGTGGTTAAGGCACTGCACTACAAGTCGGAAGGTCGAGAGTTCAAGTCCCTGTGGGGGTCAGGATTTTTAAACTGACCAAAACCTTCTAGCGGCACTATGGCCCTGGGATCGACACAGCCTCTAACGGAAATCAGTACCAGATGTTTGTTCTGGGGTAAAGGCGGCCGTCACGCAAGGCTGACAACCCGGCTGACATCAAGTACCGATTGTCTAGAAAAAGTGGGAGCCTTAACCTCCTACTACCCCAAGGGCCTCCCGAGGCCTGTAGTGGAATTACTTTACTTTACTAACCTTAAAAACTCATGAACTGCGTAAACTAATCAAATTTTTTAACAAGTCGAATTTATGATCTGGGTTTGCTGCTATGCGCAGTAGTCTTTCTTTTATGATGTCTTGTAGAAGATTTTCGGGCTGTTGGCCGTGGTCTGGAGGCTTGTAGTTCCCTGACGTTTCGCCAGAGACTCCGTCCGCCATGCTCGAGGGTTGTCTTGAGACTGGCAATTTTGTCGACTACCTGCCCTATTTATACATTTATCCGCGTCGTGTCCTCTGCGCGGTCCGTTACTTCGTAAGTTGTATCTGTCTTCTGGTTGGTTAGCATTAGGATCTTCTATTGCGAAACGTCGGGGAAGTACAAGCCTCAAGACCGCGGCCAATAGCCCGGAAATCTTCTACAAGATCATCATAATAACTGCGGCCGTGATAGCCTAAGTCAATATATTAGTCTTTCTTTTGTTAATTAAATCTTTATTTTGCGAGAAAACAAATATGGTTGACTCTAGAATGATTTTTAAACCATGACTGTCAGGTAACCCTATTTTTAATGAACTGATTTTTTGGGTAATTGTTTGGAGAATGCCATTCCAAGATGTTAGTCACGCTGAAATTTCATGCCGATTCTCGAGTAAGGTGCCTTAACTTACTACTATCCCAACAAGGATCTCAGAGAGTCTTTGGGAACACTTTGCTTTTTTATACTTAAAAAAAGAATGTTCCTTATATCAAATCATTGAGCAAAATCCCTAAAATATCTTTGTAAACAATTGTCAACTGAGTTTATTTTAATTGTATTGCACAGCCCTGGATGGTTCTCCAGTTTTCAAACACATTTGGAACTAATAAGCACTTCGGTATCTATAAAAAAACTCTTAAAATGAATCTCTGGCGGCTTCTTATCTTCGTTCAGAAAAACGAACTAATCTTCTTCCTCAATTAACACTTCTGCAATAACCACTGGTCTTAAGCAAATGGTAATTTGAAGTCTATAATATTTTTTACGTGTGTTGACCAGGATGGTATTAACTACTTGGGCAATCAGTTGTTGTTAATACGTATCCCTACTTTTCTCTAACCTACTCTATGACTTATAGAGTCCGTAAGTTTAATACAGCGTTCACAATCTCTTCCCTCAGCCAACTGATTCCAATTCATACATCGGAATGCTGTTCACCAAAATCCATCATATTGTTATTCTGCTACCTATGTCAAGGTTTGCTGATTGTTTCTGAACAAAGTTATTTTTTACTGAGAGAGGTTGTTAGCCTCAAATGAAACTTCAGGCTGCAGAGCCACTCCTTGTCGATGGTTCATGAATGCTTATTCAGGTTCTAGGCACATTCATCCAAAATATACTCTCCATCTGATTTTCTGTTCCCAGGTGCCAAGGAACATATGAAATATTTATTTTATATTAATTCTTATCGATTGACAATATTTTGAACATTCAGTGTTCTTCTTCTTCTTCGTCACGGTTTAGGCTTATTTACTAGCCTGTTCCGGCTCCAAATTTCTGCTGTTTCCATCTTTTCTTTGGTCTTCCCAGACTTTTTCTTCCTCGTGGTGAATAGCTGTAGGCTGCTTTTGGTATTATATTCTCGGTCATCCTTGCCAAGTGTTCTTTCCAGTTTGTTCTGTATTTCACTATTGTTGTGTTTAATTTCTCTACTTTTAGATGTTGTCTTATTTCTGAGTTGTGTTTTTTGTCTGTTCTTTGATATACATTCAGTAAAAAAAACCGTACAATCACTGTTTTACAGTCACTATACGTACCAAAAGGTAAAAAGGTTCTTTAATATACAGTTAAACTCTTCCAGGTAGTGTAACGTTCCAATGAATTGTAATTACATAAATTACTTTTATTTATTACTTCAGGAAACAAAATGGACATGAAATATAACCTTCAAGGTCTGTTTATAAGTTTTAATGTATTACTAAGTAGAATCCAAGTTTTTGAAAATTATTTTTTTGATAATCGTTGAGGCAATTATTTGAGCTAAACTTTACAAACGTATCTTATGTGAGTGACCCGATTCCACATTCGTACACTCCAAGATCATTCACGCAAAAGACATTTCACCAACTGAACTTCTATACCTAGTTAAATTCATCCAGAGTCATTCATACAATGAAAATTCTAACATATTAAACTCATTCATAAATGTTTTTATTTGAAGTCTGTTGGTCTGGTACAAATTAGAACACAAATTTAAACATTGTACTGTATACATTATAATTACACTGGTCAACATTATTTTTGTCTCATGAGTGCCAATAGTTGTACTTAATGCAGTTTTTATCGTGTTTTCAAATATGTATTCGGAATTTCTCCATCACCCACAGTTTTTTTTATTTGAATTTCTATTAATGGATTTAAATAATTATTTTTTTAATACACGTTTTTTCGTCCATTTGTCCATTGTAAAATAAATTGGGGAACACTTTCATCAGGAGATTTCAGCTATGGAAAAAGAGATATCAAAGGAAATGGAATCCTAATATGCTGGCCGATTATTGTTGGACCATCAAGAAGGATGCTCCACAGGCGAAATATAGCAGAAAATCGTCATTTCTTACTTTCTAGGTGAGTCTGAATGTTCGAATATTGTGTAGTTACGAATGTAGAAAATATTGAAGTGTTTGATAATTATAGATGCCTGTCTATCGGAAATCTTGCGCGGTGGAGATAAACCGATATCATATTTGAATTCAGGAGAAAAAATACTACCAGAATCACATATTTTTCTTTCTGAGACAAAAAAAAGTTTCTTTTTTGTTGCTCAGTGTTATCTGAGTAATATTTATTTTTTTTAAAGGAATCTGAAAATTCCTTAAAAGTGAATGAAAAGTTGACGTTATAAGAATACTACACACGTGTTAAGTTAATAGAGTATAGTACCAAAAGTTTAAATTTAATTCTCCATAAATAAATATATTACTTTATTTTGTTAAATTAACCTTAAAACCTGAAAATTATATTATTAACTTGGAGACTTCAATGCACGTCGAGACAAGTAACTTTCTTAACATTTGATTAATCTAAGGAAATTAATTGTGCAGCGTCCGTGATGGAAGTGGTTTGACGTTCGCCCTCCACATCTTAGTCCCGATTTCGCATCCCAGTTATTCCATATGGAATACATAGTGAACGAATTGGAGCCTAGACAGGTTTCTCTTAGGATTTCACCTATTTTCACTGTCAAAATCTTAATTGCTCTACTTCGTCATTGTCAAGTCATCCATTTTGTTCCATTTCATTTCATTTGCACTTGTGATGGTGTGACAGGTTTGGTCAGTCGCTATCCATGTACAAGCGTATCACAGACCTCCATGTTTTTTTTTTCAAATACCCTAGGTTTGGCTTTCGACATTCCTGGTTTCTCTGCTGGCATGGCGTACTTGTAACCCACTTCTGAGATTGGGGCTCATGGAAGACCGGGTTACATTGCCCCCGATGATATGATGGGTGATGGTGATGATAGTGGTGCGCCAAGAGAGTCCCTAATCCTAAGCTTAATCTAAGATCACTATGAATGATAATGATGATAATGATGGCCATATGATTTCGGGGACCGTTTGGGCCTCAAAGTTTTCTTACAGGCGAGGAAAAACTCCGATAAAAACCTCACCCAAAAAAACTGTCCCGACCGGGGATAGAACCCGAGCCCGCTGCGGGACAAGGCAGCACGCTACCCGGAGACCTCCAATGTTAGGGGCATAATCTCACCTCATCCGCGGCCCGGGATTGTCTGGTCACGAGCAGAGTGTTTACTTTCTCTTTTAGAGGTTAATTGTAAAAAATACAGTTTAATATTATTTAACATCTGTCTGTCTGAACCCTTATACCCCTTGCGGAAGTTAATTATTCAAGGTAATTTAGTTAAGCAACTGTTATTCTCCCAGTTATATTACAGAGTGATTCAGAAATATGGCTATATGTTTCATCGCATTTTGTGACGAAAATATTATTATTAAAGGAAATATGATATTATCATTGTAAAGGGAATCCTTCAAATTACAACAATAGAACAAAACAAAACAAATCACTGCTAACGTGCAGCTTGGCGGGTTGATTTTTGTGGGCTAGCGTCGAACGCCTCCACAATTCTCTTCGTTGTTTCTGCATCCGTGCTAATGCGAGGCCTTCCAGGAGGTTTGATTTTCTGCATCCTTCCCGTTTCCAGCAGTCGTTTTCTCCACTTCACCACAATTCGACGGCTGCAATGCTACGTTAAACTCACGTCTTGCCCGTCTTGCAGCCTCACGATCATTACCATACGTTATTGCCCATGCAGCAATTGTAATTTGCTGTTGCATATTCAACGACATTTTGACTAATGACGTAAGTTCTACACTGTTTTGTTTTATTCCATTGTTGTAATTTGAATAATTGCCTTTCCAACGGTAATTTCATATTTCCTGTAAAGGTAATATTTTCATCACACAACGCGATCAAACGTATAGCCATATTTATGATTCACCCCGTAGTTAAGCAACTGTTATTCTCCCAGTTATATTATACGGATGCCAAACATAGACTTAGTTTTGGGGAGGAGAAAAGATTACGAGTATTATGTACTGTTTCGAAAAGAAAATGTCAATCTGTTCTGCTACTGATGTTAACAAAATTTGAGTTGCAACAAATATCCATCAGTAAAATAATATATCTTGCTACACAGAAATACCTTCGACATTTTTAGAATGTTACAAAGTTTGTGGATGGAAGTTAAAGCCATAAATGTCATCTTAAAAGTGATTGAAGATTTGAAAGACACAAACAATAATTTCGAAAGCAATATAATTAATAGAACGTCGACCACTAAAGTATAAAAAAACAACATTCGTGATATAATTTATGGATATGTCATGGGAAAAATTCGTGATGGCTTACACTTGAACACCACGTAACTACAAACTGTAGTTTTATGATCGAACACATTTGACATATTGTATTGTCAGAGAATTAAATAAATTTCAACTATTGGCATATTTTACATATTTTAATTTTCGTGTTATATTTTTTATGAGTTGTTCAAGATACGAGGGCGGATCGGAAAGTAACGCACAATAATTTTTTTCTGCCTTGGTATTGCAGCTAGAATGTTGAAATTTCACAGAGATATAGTTTGAAGTTTTCATTACAGATGGTATTTTTTTCTCAGGTGCACCTCTTGCGAGAGAAGCTTGAACTATGCAACAAAGATGGCGCGCATGCTACAGTCGTCCACCTGTGAGGAACAGAGAAGTGTTGTTCGATTTTTGTGGGCCAAAGGGCATAAACCCAGTGAAATTCACAGGGACATGCGTGGCGTGTATGGGGATGATTGTATGGACCGTAGCAATGTCTCCAGGTGGTGCACATTTTTCCAAAGAGGGACGCGTGAACCTTAGTGATTCGCCACGCTCCGGCCGGCCGACAACAGCAGCAATCCCGCAGAATGTCAGAGGCATTGAGGCGGCAATTCTGAACGACCGGCATGTGCAACTGCGAGCCTTATCGCAGAAGTTCAACATTTCCTATGGTGCGGTGTTGTACGATATTGTTCATGAAAATTTGAAATTCCGTAAAGTTAGTGCTCGCTGGGTGCCTAAGAACCTGACAGACGACCACAAGGGCCAGCGAATGATGGCAAGCTTGGACCACTTAACGCGGTACACCGCACAAGGACATGACTTTCTGGAAGGAATCGTCACAGGTGATGAGTCGTGGGCGTACCACTACACGCCCGAAACAAAGCAGGCATCAATGGAGTGGAAACATGCTGGTTCCCCTGTAAAGAAAAAATTCATAGTGACTCAATCTGCCAGGAAGTGCTTGTGACAGTGTTCTGGGATATGCATGGTGTTTTATTGGTGGACTTTGCTGAACACGGGACCACTGTGAATGCTGCGGCCTACATTAAAACTTTGGTGAAGTTGCGTCGTGCCATTCGTGACAAACGTCACAACATTAACGTTAAACTTCTTCATGACAATGCTCGCCCCCATGTTGCTGCTGTCGTTCGTCAGAAAATCGCCGAATTTGGTTGGGAGGTGCTCCAGCATCCACCATACAGTCCGGATCTTGCACCATCGGACTTTCATCTGTTTGGTCCCATGAAGAAATTCCTGGCCGGCAAACGCTTTGAGACAGATGTGGAAGTGAAATCAGCAGTACGCAGATGGCTACACTCCAACCAAACGGACTTCTACGAACAGGGCATATTGAAACTGGTAACACGATGGGAAAAATGTGTTGAGAAAGTTGGTGACTATGTCGAAAAGTAGGTAAAAGATGTAAGTTCATTTGTGATTTTTTCCTTTTTTTTACTATTAAACTTTAAAAAAAAATTATTGTGCGTTACTTTCCGATCCGCCCTCGTACATTTAGAAGATGTATTAATGAAATGGAATAAGTCATCTAGGGGAATGGGAATCAACATTAATGGCCATTTACTGCACAATTTATTATTCGCTAATGACCAAATTATAATAGGACAAGATAAAGAAGATATAGAATAGGCGTATATGATTAGAAAGTTGGTAGATGCATTTGAGGTAGGTGCACTGAAGATAAATTATATCAAAACAGAATATATGGTAATCGGAGGAAATTCAGAAGACCTACAAATAAATAATATGATAATTAAACATATTGAAGAATTTAAATATCTTGGATCTATAATAGATAAATCTGGTACATGTGAAAAAAGATATTATTAACAGAGTAAATTGTGCAAGGAAGGCGATTAGATTCCTGAATGGTCTTTTATGGAATAGAAATTTGACCAGAAAAACAAAAAAAGAGATTATACAGACAATAATAGAAAGTATACTTACATATGGATCAGAAAGCTGGACAATAAATGAAAGGATGCAGAAAAGAATCTTGGCGACAGAAATGGATGGATTACGGAGAAGTATGAGAATATCCAGGCTACAACATATACGAAATACATGTATCAGACAAGAAATGGATGCACAAGAAACTGTTATCGATAGGATATCAAAGAGAGCTCTACAGTGGTATGGACATGTACAACGGATGTCAGAAGACCAGTGGCCTAAACAGGTGCTGGATTGGATGGTACCAGGCAGAAGGAAGAGGGGGAGAAGTAGAAGAGCATGGTATGAGGGAATATATGATGCCATGATGAAGAGGGGTATGGAAGATGGACAATGGGAAGATAGGAATCTCTGGAAAGCAGAAATCAAAGGCAAACTGCTGTAAAGTGGAAAGCCTGTATTACCCGTTCAAAGTATCTCTGCAGGCGGAAGAATCAGGAAGCTCTGTTTGTTAGGACACGTGACGTCATATAAGGCAGTGTACACTGTCAGCGTCCCACGTCCCATTCCCCTTTGCACTCGTAGATAGCAGTG